>OU975422.1:17686337-18208837 GCA_918857605.2 Philereme vetulata | reverse complement strand
GAAGATCACGCTGGTGTCCTATTACCTGGAACCGAACCAACCCATAGGACCCTACTTGGACCAGCTAACTGCGATTGCTCAGAGTTTGGGACTCAAAAGGCTGGTTATGGGAGGGGACGCCAACGCTAAGAGCACATGGTGGGGCAGCACGGAAATAGATAGCCGAGGCGATGACATGGGGGGAGCTCTTGATGACCTGGGTCTTCAAATTCTTAATATAGGGCAAACTCCGACCTTCGACACCATTCGGGGAGGAAAGCGGTTTTTCAGTCACGTGGATGTCACGGCCTGCACGGCGGACATGCTGGACCTGGTGGTAGACTGGACTGTGGTAGAAAACCTCACGAGTTCGGACCACAACGGCATAACTTTCAACATACTACTTAAAAAATCAAAAGGCACGACAATAGAAAGAACAACCAGAAAATACAATACAAGGAAGGCAAATTGGAGTCAGTTTCGTGAGAAACTGACCCAATTGGAAGTAAAGTATAAATTAACAATAGAAGAGATTGAAAACATGCAAACTACACATGAAATAGAGATAGCCATAGAAAACTATACAAAAGCTATCACAAAGGCATGCACTCAATCAATACCCGGAAAGAAGAATAAAGAAGTACTTACCATGCCGTGGTGGTCCGAAAAACTTGCTGAAATGAAGCGCGAAGTCACCGCCAGGAGACGCAGAATCCGATGGGCTGCGCCGATCCGGAGGGAGAAGGTCGTTCAGGAGTACCTGAAAAAGAAAAAAGAATATGTATTAGAGACCAAGAAGGCCCAGGTTGAGAGCTGGAAGGAGTTCTGTGGGAAACAGGACCGGGAAAGCGTCTGGGAAGGAATTTATAGGGTCATCGGAAGAACTAGGAGTAGGGAAGAGGACCTGCCACTAGAGAAGGCGGGTAAAGTCCTTGATGCTGTCGGCTCCGTTAGGCTGCTGGCGGAAACATTCTATCCAGAGGACCTGACGGAGACCGATAGCGAGGAGCACCGCCAAACGCGAGAGTTAGCAGAAACAGTGAACGATGAGGAACAAAATGAACTCTGTGACCCACCGTTCACACAGACTGAGCTCGACGTGACGTTAAGGTCCTTCAACCCTAAGAAGGCTCCCGGTTCCGACGGATTCACATCGGATATCTGTACCTGCGCCATAAAAAGTAGCCCCGGGGTGTTCCTGGGACTTTTAAACCAATGTCTCGCCAAACAATATTTCCCCAATCTGTGGAAGGAGGCAACAGTGGTCGTGCTGCGGAAGCCAGGTAAATCTACATACACCGTCCCAAAGTCATATAGGCCGATAGGCCTACTACCTGTGCTGGGAAAAATCTTTGAAAAGATGCTGGTTGCCCGACTCAAATACCATCTGCTACCGAGGATAAGTACTCGTCAATACGGATTTATGCCCCAGAGGAGCACCGAAGACTCCCTCTATACCCTCATACAAAACATCCGGACAAAACTGGATCAGAAAAAACTGGTCATACTCGTGTCCTTGGATATAGAGGGAGCCTTTGACAGCGCCTGGTGGCCCGCCATAATGGTCCGTTTGGCAGAGGAAAAGTGTCCAATAAACATCAGAAGAGTAATCGGTAGTTATCTGAGAGACAGGAGGGTGAGAGTCAGGTATGCTGGCAAAGAATTATGTAAAGAAACCAGCAAGGGATGCGTCCAAGGCTCCATAGGAGGCCCGTTGCTATGGAATCTTCTGCTGGACCCGCTCTTGAAAGGACTCGACAGAAGGGGAGACTATGCGCAGGCGTTTGCAGATGATGTGGTCTTAGTCTTCGATGGAAAAACAGCACAGGAAGTACAGCAGGATGCCAATGCCGCTCTTGAATACGTGCGGATGTGGGGTGTCAAAAATAAGCTGAAATTTGCGCCACAAAAAACTATGGCCATGGTTATAACACGTAAGCTTAAGTACGACATCCCACATCTGGAAATGGGAGGTGTTGGCATTCTGATGTCTAAAGAAATAAAAATTTTGGGCCTAACCATCGATGACAAACTGACTTTTAATCCGCATGTGGCGAACGTCTGCCGCAAAGCGCTCAACTTCTACAAACAACTGTCGAGAGCTGCCAAGGTAAATTGGGGATTGCAGCCTGAGATAGTAAGGACCATATATACTGCAGTGGTTGAGCCAACCATCCTTTACGCGGCGAGTGCGTGGGCGACGGCCACTAATAAACTGGGAGTTCAGAAACAGTTTAACGCAGTGCAGCGGGGCTTTGCACAAAAGACGGTAAAAGCGTACAGAACCGTCTCTTTAAACTCGGCACTATTGCTCGCTGGGCTGCTTCCACTGGACATAAGAGCCCGGGAAGCAGCCTTGCTTTATGAAATAAAGAAAGGCCATACCCAGCGACTAATAGGAGACCGAGAGATGGAGAGAAGAGTTGGATACGCGAATATGCTGCATCCTGCGGAACAGACGCAACTAGAGTTCAAGTGCGTGGTGGACGGGGCGGCACTGGAACAACACATTAACGAGGGCCTAAATATATATACCGACGGCAGTAAAATAGAGGGGAAAGTCGGCGCCGCGTTCTCCGTATGGAAGGACGCGACGGAGACAAGTACCCGTAAACTATTGCTGGAACAGTGCTGCACCGTATACCAGGCGGAACTACTGGCCCTGTCTGAAGCGACGAAGTATGCGCTAAAGTCCAGAGAGCCTTTCTGCAATGTTTACTGCGACTCCAGGTCTGCCCTGGAGACCGTGGTGGACAGCACTTCCTTCCATCCCCTAGCCGTTGAGACGAAAGCCAATATTAAAAAGATCAACGATAAAGGCAAAATACTGAGGTTATTTTGGATTAAGGCACACGCAGGGTTGGAAGGAAACGAAAGAGCGGATGAACTGGCGAAGGACGCAGCGCTACACCGGAAAACAAAGCCGCAATACGACAAGTGTCCGGTTTCATTTGCCAAGCGACAAATCCGCCTGGAGTCGCTGGACGAATGGAACCGGCGCTACAAAACCGGTGAAACCGCGTCAACAACTAAAGTGTTTTTTCCGGATGCTGTTCGCGCGTACTCAGTTCTTAGAAACCTGAAGTTGGCCCCAGGAACTGTCCAGCTCATGACAGGACACGGCGGGTTCTCCTCGTACTTGCATCGCTTCAAGTGTAAGGAGAGTCCGGCGTGTGACTGTGATCCACAGGTGGAAGAGAGCGCTCTTCATATTATTACGGACTGTCCCATTTATGCAAGGTATAAATTTGACGTTGAATTTGAAATAGGAATAGATATCGAAAGACAAAATATAAACGGGATAATGGAAGATAAATATATAAGAGATAGGTTTATTAAATATTGTAATTTTGTAGTAAGTAAGGTAGTCAATAAAAACAAGTAAGCATTAAATAGGATCCACTATCATATATGTAAAATATATGACAAGTGCCCATTAGCATGTAAACCAATAGACTATAAGAAAGTAAACTATAAGATAAACTTAAGAATATTGTATTTGTATAGATAAGCACCATTAGTTCCAATAGAAAATGTATATGGTAATAAGTGGGAAGCTGTCACCCCATGACAACGAAAATGTAAAGTTATACACCATTTAAAAGCTGTGTAAAAATATGTATAGAAATAAAAAGTTAATATGTTATGAAAATCAAAATGCTAAAATAAAACGTGTACCGAATCCTCCACCCTAAATTTAAAACTAAGAAAATATTGTAATATTAAATTAAGTAAAATTAAGAAATGTTTAGATAAGCTTCTGTTAAAAATCTGTGTAAAATATATATAGAAATAAGAAGTTGTTACCCGATGTAAAACAAAATGCTAAAATAAAAATGTACCTAACCCACCCTCCCTAAATACAAAGAAATCCTTGAATTATGGTAATATTACTGTAGTAATATTACATCCCATAGTATAAGAAAAACTCTCTGACCCCCATATTGGAGAAACATCATGTAGGATAGCTCGCGGGCCGGACCTCTGCGTCCGGACAGGAAAAAAAAAAAAAAACCTAACCTAACCTAACCTAACCTAACCTAACCTAACCTAACCTAACCTAACCTAACCTAACCTAACCTAACCTAACCTAACCTAACCTAACCTAACCTAACCTAACCTAACCTAACCTAACCTAACCTAACCTAACCTAACCTAACCTAACCTAACCTAACCTAACCTAACCTAACCTAACCTAACCTAACCTAACCTAACCTAACCTAACCTAACCTAACCTAACCTAACCTAACCTAACCTAACCTAACCTAACCTAACCTAACCTAACCTAACCTAACCTAACCTAACCTAACCTAACCTAACCTAACCTAACCTAACCTAACCTAACCTAACCTAACCTAACCTAACCTAACCTAACCTAACCTAACCTAACCTAACCTAACCTAACCTAACCTAACCTAACCTAACCTAACCTAACCTAACCTAACCTAACCCAGTCTGGCTCCAACCGCACTCCGGAGCGCCCACTTTTAACCATACCTCCACGCTAAAAAATTCACCAAAAATTGGAAAAAGTGATTTTTATGGTCGTGTAATACATCAAAAATTGCGGAATCACGTGGCGCACACGGCTGTGCAAACGCTGAGGCGCTAAGTGTTTTTTCCGCGAAGTTATCACGATAAAAGTGAAATTTTACAAATTTTGAAACTTTGAACTGGATTTTCCTCGAGATCTACAGCGGCGACCTATCTTTTTTAAGGTGCCTTCGGAAAGGCCTCCACGTGAGCTACAGTTTTTCTGCTTTTCCTGATTTTTCCCGCGCAGGAGCGCCGAAATATAAGCAGAAAAACAAAAACCACGTGGCCACGAGGTCAGGGATCCAGGACCGCCAGGTGTAAACTGACGTCGGAAACAGCAAGGCATCGCCGCGAACAGCTCGGAGGCACTTCTAGATCAAGTCTAAGTTAAGTTTTCATCAAGTTATAGGGTTTTTAAATTTTTGTTAAATTTTAAATATTTATATCTCGTTCAAAAGATCGACAACGTACCTTTTTTAAATTATTTTTGTTTAGATCTTAGGGCCCTCTATATTATGTAAAAAATTTGACATAGGTTCATCAACCAGATTTTGAGTAAAAAATTTTTAAAGTTTTAAATCAAACACGAGGTACCCCTTATTTTAAAGCCAGAATAAATTTAAATTTATAGATAAATTTCTAATAGTTATTTAAAGGTTTATGTAAAATTTTGAGCGATTTCGGCAAATAATTACACAGTTGGGCTATTTTTGGTGTTAATTTTCGTGTTTTTTCAATTTATAAAATCATTTTTCAATTTATAAAATCAGTGGGGGGTCTTATCAACACGTGGCCCATTCCAAGCCATTGTGTGGGTTGTGCCCTTTAAAACAAGTCCAAACACGGTCTGGTTCGGATAATAACTGCCAAAGTTATTCCCGAGGCGGCCATTTTGGACGCCATTTTGGATAGTTTTAAACGGGCATAGCCCTCGCTAGAGTGGTCCGATTGGGACGGGGTTTCCACTGTTGGTACCGCTACTGCCCCCTCTCTGTTTTAATTTGACTTAGGGCTCTAGGTAGAGCCGAATATTTTTGACTCTTTATTTTGCGTTGGAGACTAGACGGAGACGAGGCACACACGCCTGAAGAAATCCCGAAGCTCCAGGACCTATATTTACCGAGATATTTTAATTACAAGCTTTGGCAGCCATTTTGACCGCCATCTTGGAAAAACTAAAAACCTTATATCTCGAGAACCCGCTGTCCGTTTTTGACGGGATTTCTTCGGTTAAACTGACTGGTAGCAGGACTATCTGCCAGTACATAGAAACGGACTCTACATAGAGTCGATAAATTTTATTTTATTTTTATTTTGATCTCTCTTGCTTTTCTCCGGTATTTTCTGGCATATTATTGTAAAGCGCGCACGCCTTATCGTTGACACACCTATGTAGAGCACAATACTTTACATAGAGTACACATAAATTTGCTATATTAAATTATATTTTTTTTTTTTTTTTTTTACTTTGTAGTACATAATAGGTAGAGCACTACAAAATTGACGTGAACTGTGTTCGATCGTGCGCCGATCTTTTTAAATAACTAGTATTGTTGACCTTAAATAGTACAGTAAGTTGACAAAAATTTTATTACATTAATTTATATTTTATTAAGACTTTTAACAAATAGGATAAAACTAGTACAGACGCCTTTTACACGTCTTACTAGTATAGTAGCGACTATCCTACACCGACGAACCATGTTTGGAATGAGAACCCCCGTGAAGAAGGTGACGGAAAACTCCCCCCAAAAGGCCGTGTCATCGGCGGAGGAGGCAGGTACCTCGTCCAATACCCAGGACAAGACCTTCGTCGTCCGTCGAAGCATTGTCGAGATAGAGGCCAAATCAAAGACCTCCCCGAGAAAGGCGTCGGCGCCGGTGGCGGGCCCCTCGAAGGCAAAATCCCGAACACCATCTTCGGTCGCCTTGGATGGCCCGTCCCCGAAGCCGACCTATCCCAACAGAGTTGCCGAGGGAAGAGCATGCCTAAATAAGGCAAAGCTTAACCTCGGAAGCGCCAAAAATCTAAAAGGGGAATATAAAGAGGGGGTCACTGCAGCCGTCGAACGGCTGTATCAATTGTTGAAGGAATCTGAAGCGGCAACTGGAAAACAAACAGCTCAGAGCAAGGAGCAGGATGGGCAGGAAGTGGAGGAACCTTTACACCCTACACCAACTGCCCACTCTGCATCTAGCCAGGTGGAAAAAGAGCTGTTTAAGAAAATGGAGGAGCACCTCAAAATCGTAACGGCAAACACCGAGTTGATGGAGGGACTCAAGAGCACCTTAGTGTCCCATAAGAAAGCCTTGGAGGAGGCTACCACCTACGCAAGCGTGGCGGCTGGCAACCACAAGGGAAAATTCCCGGAGCAAGCCACCTTGCACTCTGTGGTCGTCACCTCCAAAGATGAAACTGAGTCCGGGGACGAGGTGCTTAACAAGATCCGGGCCGCGGTGAAAGCGAAAGAAGGGGGAGTCACAATTGACAAAATTAGGAAAGCGAAAGACAGGAAAGTCATCGTGGGATGTAGAAGCGAGGAGGAAAGGCGGGTGCTCACAGAGAGGATCCAAAGTGCTGGGACCCACCTTAGCGTCGACAACGTCAAAAACAAGGACCCACTCCTGATTCTGAGAGACGTTCTGTCATACAACAACGACGATGATATCCTTCTCGCTCTGAGAAATCAGAACGAGAGGATATTCAAAGATCTGGACAAGCAGGATGTCAGAGTGGAGATCCGTTACAGAAAAAAAACCCGTAATCCATTAATGAATCACGTCGTCGTTAGGGTGTCTCCCAGATTATGGACCAGGATAATAGAAGCGGAGACCGTCCAAATTGACCTCCAGCGTATTCGAGCTGCGGACCAATCGCCCCTCGTCCAGTGCTCCCTCTGCCTGGGGTACGGCCATGGCAGGCGTTTCTGTAAAGAAACGATCGAGAAGTGCAGCCATTGTGCCGGACCCCACAAAAAATCGGACTGTCCGGATTGGATCGTTGGTGCAGCGCCGACATGCTGCAACTGCACTCATGCCAAACTGGCAAACACAGAGCACAACGCATTCAGTCCGGATTGCCCGATAAGGAGGAGGTGGGATGCGCTGGCGAGGGCCACCACGGCTTATTGCTAAGGTGGTCACGGGCAGCAATACGAATGGAGGCGGCACTTCCACCAGCGAAGCCTCTTACTTGGTGTTGCAAGCCAATTTACAGAGGAAGCAGCTCGCCACCGATGAGCTGATGATAGAAGCGGATCGCAGGAAAGCGACCATAGCTCTGCTCCAAGAACCCTACGTGGGGGGCTCAAGTAGTATGAAGAACTACAGAGGAGCGAGGATATTCCAGAACACCAACCCAGGGGAAGGTAGGGTCAAAGCGGCTATCGCCGTGTATAACCGCGACCTTGACATAATACAGTACCCAACTCTCACCACAAATAACATTGTTGTGGTGAGAATTCGAACGTTGGCCTGGAATATCGCAGTGGTGTCATACTACTTTGAGCCCGATCAACCCATGGAGCCATACTTGGAGCACATAAAGAAGATCCGAGAAGAGATCGGACCGCAGAGGCTGATCATCGGTGGAGACGCCAACGCCAAAAGTTGCTGGTGGGGGAGTGACGTAGTAGACTCTAGGGGTGAAGACTTCGCGGGTGCGCTCGAGGAGATGTCTTTGCAGGTACTCAATGACGGAGACGCCCCGACCTTTGACACAGTCAGAGGAGGCCGGAGACTAACTAGCCATGTTGATGTTACGGCCTGCTCAGAGGATATGCTTGACCTGGTGGATAACTGGAGTGTCGTTGAAGACTTGACGAGTTCGGACCACAATGGTATGGCATTTAAAATAAAGTTAAAAAAATCAAAAGGAATCAACATAAACAGGACAACTAGGGTTTACAATACAAAAAAAGTTAACTGGGACCGATTCCACGAGAAACTGGCCCAGTTATTGACAGCTAACAATATAAACAAAAATGAAATAAATAAAACCCAAACACATAAAGAAATAGATACGTTCACGGAATCATACATGCAACAGGTAATAAAAACATGCAATCTTATATTAATAAAAAAGAAACCAAACGAAACACTTGCCATGCCATGGTGGTCTGAAGAGCTCGAAGAAATGAAGAGGAAAGTCGCCACCAGGAAACGCAGGATCCGATGTGCAGCGCCAATCCGGAGGTCGAGGGTCGTCAGCGAGTACCTAAAACAAAAAGAAGAATATGAATTAGCAGCGAAACAGGCACAAGTGGACAGCTGGAAAGGTTTCTGCAGCAGGCAAGACAAGGAAGGCCTTTGGGAGGGCATCTACCGCGTCATTAAAAACACCACCAAACGCCAGGAAGACATCCCACTGGTGAATAACGGTTGCCAACTTGACCAGAAGGAGTCAGCCGGAATCTTGGCGGAGACCTTTTTCCCGGAGGACCTTGATTGTGATGATAACTCAGACCACCGGCAGACCCGGATTCTCGCAGCAAACGCAAATAACTGGGTCCATGATGAGATCCATGACTCAGCATTTACGATCGAAGAACTCCGGGCCGCGGCGGAGAGTTTTAATCCAAAAAAGGCTCCGGGAATGGACGGTCTCACCGCTGATATCTGCTGCCAGGTTATTTCCAAACATTTGGAACTAAACCTGGCGCTCATGAATAAGTGCCAAGAACTCGGCCATTTTCCAACTATTTGGAAAGAGGCGACGGTGGTGGTTTTGCGGAAGCCTGGCAAAGAAGACTATACAAACCCCAAGTCTTACAGGCCTATTGGTCTATTACCGGTCATGGGGAAGATTCTGGAGAAAATGGTTGTCGGGAGACTTAAATACCACCTGCTCCCAAAAATGAGCTCACGACAATATGGTTTTATACCCCAGCGGAGCACCGAGGACTCCCTCTATGACATGATGCAACATTTAAATGAAAAATTAAATAACAAAAAATTAATAACTGTCATATCATTGGACATAGAGGGAGCCTTCGATAGCGCCTGGTGGCCCGCAATCAAAGTCAGACTTGCCGAGGAAGAGTGTCCGGTCAATCTCCGGCGACTCATGGACAGCTACCTGCAGGACCGTAAGGTTCGAGTGAGGTACGCCGGAGAGGAGTACATAAAGGACACTCAAAAAGGATGCGTGCAGGGATCGATTAGCGGGCCAATTCTGTGGAATCTTCTTCTTGATCCACTTCTTAAAGGACTCGCACGCAGGGGAGATTATTGCCAGGCTTTCGCAGATGACGTGGTGTTGGTGTTTGCCGCGGACTCGGCTTTAGAGGTGGAGAGACAGGCCAATGCTGCGCTCGCGTATGTTCGGACGTGGGGTGTCAAAAACAAATTGAAATTCGCGCCACAAAAAACCCATGCGATGGTTATCACAAGAAAATTAAAGTTTGGCACACCACGATTGAGCATGGGCGGGACTGACATTGGCTTAACAAACGAAATAAAGATCCTGGGGCTCACCATCGATGATAAGCTGACGTTCAACGCCCACGTTGCAAATATCTGCAAGAAGGCGTTGAGCGTCTACAAGCAGCTTTCGCGAGCCGCCAAGATCAGTTGGGGCCTCCACCCCGAAATTATAAGGGTAATCTACACGGCCACGGTGGAGCCCATAATAACGTATGCTGCAGCAGCCTGGGCAAAGGCATCAAACAAGATCGGGGTGCAAAAGCAGCTGAACGCAGTGCAAAGGGGCTTTGCGCAGAAGTTGTGTGGCGCATACAGGACTGTTTCCCTGAACTCGGCACTGTTGCTGGCTGGGATACTGCCTCTCGATATACGAATCCGTGAGGCGGCATCGTTGTATGAAGCTAAGAGAGGAGTACCCCAGCCAGCAATAGCAGATCGAGAGGTGGAGCGTAGGCTGGCCTTCGCCAAAACCCAGCATCCGGCAAGACATATGCGCCTTGACTTCATAAGTCTGGTAGACCAGGAGGAGGTGAACTCCCGCGTAAACCAAGCAGTCCAGATTTACACCGATGGCAGCAAGATTGAGGGCAGGGTCGGAGCGGCATTGTCTCTCTGGAGCAATGAAGCCGAGACCAAAACCCTCAAGCTTAAGCTGTCATCGTACTGCACCGTCTACCAGGCTGAACTCTTGGCCATATGCCACGCCACTGAAATCGTGCTGCGACGAAGCGAGACCAGTTTCGCCATTCTCAGCGATTCACGCTCGGCCCTGGAAACAGTCGCAAACCCATATTCCCTCCATCCTTTGGCTGTCAAAACCAGAGACAACATCAAGAACAGCAGACTCCAGAACAAGGAAATTTCCTTGTTCTGGATCAAAGCACATGCAGGATTGGAGGGAAATGAGCGCGCAGACCAATTAGCAAAAGAAGCCGCGCTGCACTCTAAGAAAAAGCCAGACTATGACAGGTGTCCGGTTTCGTTCGTCAGGAGACACATACGTCTGCGGTCCCTTGACGAATGGAACGCACGTTACCAGTTGGGACAAACAGCAGCCGTCACCAAAATGTTTTTCCCGGATGCGGTCGAGGGACACAAAACGGTGACAAAAATCAGACCAACGGGCCTGACGACCCAGGTGATGACGGGGCACGGTGGGTTCTCGGAATACTTGTATCGATTCAAGTGTAAAGGGGACCCATCGTGCATTTGCGAACCAGGGGTGGACGAGTCTGTGCCTCACCTCCTGTTTAGATGCCCAGTATTCGCAAAACTCAGATTCGAGACTGAACAGTTGCTAGATTATGACATAAAACACAGAAATTTGCATGTAATTATATCTGATAAATATGTAAGACAAAAATTTTTAGAATACTGTGTGAAAATAGTTAAGATAGTAGTTAATAGAAATAGGTAGTTAAAATATGTTTTGTATATACTTTGATAATTATAAACATAAACATATAAAGTGAACAGTAGAATATAAACTATGTTGAATTTGCAAGTAGGATAAAGAAAAAAAAAAAAAAAAAAAAAATGTAGAATAAGAAATGTTAGATATATATTGTGTAATATATACAAAACATTCGATAAAAATAAGTAGACAATAAGGAATAAGTATAAGTAAATTTTTGTAAATTAGTAATATCACAAGTAAAAAGTTGTAAGATAGTAGCTGTTAAAAATATATAATTAAATAAGAAAGCACCCCTTAAGTAATAAGTAGATTATAAGAAACAGCAAAATCCTAAAAAATTAAGAAATGTCAAAAGTAGAAATGTAGAAATATAAGTTTTGGAAATGTATGTTAAGAAAATAAAGCACCCCTTAAAAATAAGTTGCTAAAAAAAAGTAGTATATGCTTGTTAATGAAAAATGTAATAAGTACAGAAATGTATAAATATTAGAGGTTGAAAATGTATCATATAACATAAATAAAGGCACCCTCATAAACAACCCCCGTAGAAAAAATCTCTAATCAAGTTAGAGACATCATCATGTAGGATAGCTCGCGGGCCGGGCCTCTGCGCCCGGACAGGAAAAAAAAAAAAAAAAAAAAAAAAAAAAAAAAAAAACCTAACCTAACCTAACCTAACCTAACCTAACCTAACCTAACCTAACCTAACCTAACCTAACCTAACCTAACCTAACCTAACCTAACCTAACCTAACCTTGCGAAGACCGCTCTTCGCAAAATTGGGAAAGAGAATGGTTCCGTTTTGGAGGTGGTTTAGTTTATATTATTGTGCTTTGTCCTGTTGTCAATATGTATTCGTTAACTTTTGATCTTATTGTAGGTTACTGATTGTTGTGTGATTACTTACATGTCTAGATTGCATTTCCTGTCCCGGAACACAGCACACAGTATTATTTCAGTCTCTGTTTTGGTTGTTTCTCTTATAATCGGAGAAATAACCGAAATATTCAGAAAATTTCAGTCAGTAAACAAACAAAATATAGCGTCACTCTGTCTTCACTTCAATCAAGATTGTCAGTCAGTTTTGACAGTGACAGCAATAAAAGTTTAATGGATAGTCCACACGAGTGTAGTTGTAAAGATGGAACGGTTTCACACTTTGTAAAATGTTTGGTGATGTGGTGATCTGTGGACAGATAAAATAATAGTTGAATAGTTTTTGTGCAATTGATTTATATATTTTAAAAAAAATCTAATTTATAAGATTGATCAATTGTAAAATAATTATAATGCATGAATTAGAAAATATATGGTATGAGTTTATTTTATTGTTGAAATTAGTTAATTATATTATTTTTAGTTCTTAGTGAAAGAAATCAAAATAAGGAAAATTGTATAATTATTGATTGATAATTGATTCTATTGTTAAAGAAATAGAAATTCAATATGATTTAAATAAGTTAAGATTATGATTTATAATATGGGATATATATATATATATATGGGATATATAATATCATTTAAGCGATATATTGTAGTAATAATATGGTATAATTTTTATGTAGGTAATTGATTAACATGTTTGAAAAATCTAATAATAAAAGATTAATCAATTGATTAATAGTTATACTAATGCATTAATTAGAAACATATGGTATGAATTATATAGTTGATGATATTAGTTAATTATATTGTCATTAGTTCTTAGTTTAAGAATTCAAAAATACAGATAGTTGCATGATTAATAATTATGTTATTGAATAGATAAAATTAATGTATTTGATTCTATTTTTGATAAATAGAAACTCAAAATGAATTAAGCGAGTTGAAAGAAATCAAAATAAGGAAAATTTTATAATTATTGATCATTGATTAATAATTGATTCTGTTGTTAAAGAAATAGAAATTCAATAATATATATATATAATATATAAATATGAGATATATAATATCATTTAAGCGATATATTGTAGTAATAATGTGGTATAATTTTTATGTAGGTAATTGATTAACATGTTTGAAAAATCTAATTATAAAAGATTGATCAATTGTTTAAAAGTTATACTAATGCATGAATAAGAAACATATGGTATGAATTATTTAATTGATGACATTAGTTAATTATATTGTTTTTAGTTCTTAGTTTAAGAATTCAAAAATACGGATAGTTGCATGATTAATAATTATGTAATTGAATAGATAAACTTCATGTATTTGATTCTATTTTTGATAAATAGAAACTCAAAATGAATTAAGCGAGTTAAAATTATGATTATGATTACACTTAATATAGTTAGTACTGTAATAATGTCTTATAATAGTATAGTGTTTAAGTATAATGTTAGATAAAAAAAAAAAAAAAAAAAACCTAACCTAACCTAACCTAACCTAACCTAACCTAACCTAACCTAACCTAACCTAACCTAACCTAACCTAACCTAACCTAACCTAACCTAACCTAACCTAACCTAACCTAACCTAACCTAACCTAACCTAACCTAACCTAACCTAACCTAACCTAACCTAACCTAACCTAATCTAACCTAACCTAACCTAACCTAACCTAACCTAACCTAACCTAACCTAACCTAACCTAACCTAACCTAACCTAACCTAACCTAACCTAACCTAACCTAACCTAACCTAACCTAACCTAACCTAACCTAACCTAACCACAGTCCGGCGCCAACCGCACTCTGGAGCGCCCACTTACAAGCTAACCTCCGCGTTAAAAAATTCGGCAAAAATTGAAAGTAGTGAATTTTACAGTCGCGTGATATATTAAAAATTGAGGAATCACAAGGCGCACACGGCAGTGAAAACGCTGTGTCGCCAAGTGTTTTTTCCGCGGCGCCATCACGAAAAAAGTGAAAAGTTTGAAAATTTCAAAGTTTAAAAAGGATTTTTCTCCGGATCTACAGCGGTGACCCACAATTTTTAAAACGTCATCCGAAGGGCCTTCGGAAGCTCTACAAGACTGTTTCTTTTGCCGATTTTTTCCGCGCAGGAGCGCGGAAATAAAGGCGGAAAAAACAAAAACCACGTGCCACGAGGTCAGCGATCCGAAGAGCTAAGAAGAAAACTGACATCGGGGCTTTCAAGACACCAACGTGGAGATACCGGAGGCACTTTTAGTTTTTAGCTAGGTATATTTTTGACTAAGTTAGAGCAATTTTAAATTTTTGAATTTTTCAAAAATTTTTAACTCGTTGAAGAGATCGGTAACCCCTCTTTTTTAAATTTATTTTTTGTAGAGCTTAGGGTCCTCTACTTTACATAAAAAACTCGACTGGGGTTGATCAACTGGTTTTTGAGATATGAATTTTTGAATTATTTAGACAAACACGAGGTCCCCCTTTTAAAGTACTTGGAGAAAAAATTTAATTTAATATAAATAGGTAAAAATTTTTTAAGTTATTATAAGTTTTTCCCCGAATTATTGGACCAAAATTGTATTTTTAGGATTAGTTTTACTCTATATTTTTTAGTTTTTTGTTATTTTTAATTCGGGGAGTAATAATATTGTACCGCGGGGGGAATATTCAAATAGGGACTTAAAATACCTTCTAAACGAGCCCAAACTCGGGCTGATTCGGGCTGTAATTGCCAGAGTTGCTCCGGAGCGGCCATTTTGGTCGCCATCTTTGAAAAATTCAAACGAGGATAACTCGGCAGCGGATCGTCAGATTGGAGAGCGGTTTTCTGTTTTGGAGTGGTCTTCACCAACAGAGTCTGCTAAAATCGGTTGGGGTTGTAGGTAGAGTCACTTTTTTCCAACCTTAACCAACCTGCAGGAGGCGAAGACTGTGTTGTGCAGTACACTTTGCTCAAAGCCGCGTCTCTCTACGAGTTAAACTCGCAAAGTTATGGAGATATAGAAAATTGGTAGCCATTTTGTCCGCCATTTTGAAAATTTTAAATTCTACATAACTTTGGCAAGAGTGATCCGATTGAGGCGCGGTTTTCACTGCTGACACCTATATCGACCGGGATATTTTATTGGCAAGCTTCGGTGGCCATTTTGTCCGCCATTTTGGCAAAAATAAAAAGCTTCATATCTCGTTAACCCGCCATCCAATTTTGACGGGGTTTTCGCAGGTAAACTGACCGGTAGCCGGACTACTTGCATTAACATAGAGGCCGACTCTATATAGAGTCGTAAAAAATTTTATATTATATTTTAGTTCTTTTGTTTTCTCCCGAGTGTGGGGTTTTTTAAGTGAAATTTTTATTGTTTTTGGCTCAATTTACATACACTATCTATAAGAAACAGACTAGGTAGAGCCTTTACTGTTTTTTACTATTTTTATTACATATTAGATAGATATTAAGACTTTTTATTTTTAGTTTATAGGTTATATTAGGCAAATTTATTTACAACTTTTACAACTTTAATTTGACGACCTGTTCCGCGTTATAAAGACCTTCCAATCATAATGTTTGGAATCCGAAGCCCGACTAAAAAAGCGGAAAAACCCGCGAGCGAGGCAGAAAATATCTGCCAAACGAGTGAAGAGGGGGTAACTGTGAGGGCGGGACCCTCAAACATGACCGACAACGCATCCCAGCCAGGAAAAAAGCTTCCAGATAGGGCATCAGAGGCAAAGGCGAGCCTCATAAGAGCAAAAACCCTACTGGGGGACGCCCGAAACCTCAGGACCGATATAAAAATCGGTGTCTCCCAAAGTGTAGAGCGAGTCTACCAGCTCTACAAGGAGGCAGAAGCTGAAATAGCTTCCCTGAAGGCGAAGGGTGTCCGTACACAGTTAAAGGGAAAAGAAGATGCTCAAGAAAAAGTGCAGAAGGACGACGCCTTAATGCAAACCCTAGTAGAGCACACCAAGCTTTTAAAAGAAAACAATGAAAAAATGGAAGTACTTAAGGAAGCATTAGAAAGGAAAACTTATGCAAGTGCAGTAGCGGCCCCCCCAAAGAAGCTTCACCCGGAGCAGACCGCGCTGCACTCAATAGTAGTAACGGCGACAAACGAGACAGCGACCGGAGAAGACGTCCTGTACAAGACGATAAATGTCGTAAAAGCCACAGATGGAGAAATAAAGATAGAGAAATTTAGAAAAGCGAAAGATAGGAAGGTAATACTGGGATGCAGGACTGAAGAAGAGCGGCAAAGAGTAAAGGAAAGGCTGAGCAAGACAAAGGAACTAAAAGTGGAGGATATAAAAAACAAGGACCCACTAATAATCCTCAAGAGCGTCTGGATGACGGAATACACAGATACGGACGAAGACGTTATCCTGGCGCTAAGAAACCAAAACAAGTCCCTTACTCTTGGCCTAGACGAGACAGATGACAGGATCCGGATTGCCTATAGGAAACGGACGCGCCATCCGGAAAAGTCCCATATAGTGATGAGGGTCTCGCCAAAAATCTATCAAAGACTGATGGAGCTTGAAACGGTGTATATGGACGTACAGAGAGTTAAGGTGATGGACCAGTCGCCGCTGGTCCAATGTTCCCAGTGCCTAGGCTATGGCCATGGTCGACGCTTCTGCAAAGATTCACATGAGACATGTAGTCATTGCGGAGGCGCCCACCTAAAACAACAATGTGCGGACTGGCTTGCCGGAGCAACCCCGGCATGTAGCAACTGCATCAAGGCCAAACTTGAAAGCGCGGAGCATAATGCCTTCAGTGATAGTTGTAGTATTAGAAGGAAGTGGGATGCTTTAGCAAGAGCATCGATAGCTTACTGCTGAACGATTAGGTAATAAATAGCCAGAAATAAAAATAGATAATAAGTATGTTTTGTAATATATGATAAGTATATATAGAAACATCATTTAAATAAGAAATAGTTGATAAAAAAAATTAATGTAAACCTAATATGTTATAATTTAAGCAAATCAGAAAACAAGATTAGTAGGAAATGTTTGGGCATACACTATTTTAAGTATACCAATATATTAACTTAAGAAAATAAATAGGATTAAAGATATATAATTTATGTTGACTATATATAATTAAGTATATATAAAAGCAGCATATGTAACAATGTTTTAAAATAAAAAAGATAGAGAGATACTGTTAAATGCCTAGATAAAGTTAAATGCTTAAAAAAAAAAAAAAAAAAAAAAAAAAAAAAAAAAAAAAAAAAAAAAAAAAAAAAAAAAAAAAACTAATTGTTATACCTAGGAAAATTTAAGTAAGTTAATAAGAATTTAAGACAAGAGAAAAACAAGACCAATGTAAAATTTTGAAAAATACTCTATTAAAATAGTAGCATATAATATAATATAGTAATCTAAGAAAATGTACAAATAGAATAATACTAAAAATGCTTGATAACCAGAAATTGTTCACAAAAACTAGCTATGATCATAATAAAATAGAATTATATATAAAGAACCTAAGTCAAGAGAAAAGAAGATCAGTAGGAAATAATAGTGAAAACTCTACCAAATTATAAATATAGTATTCAATATGAATATAGTATCTAGGAAAATAAAGAGATAAAAGAAAGATAAGTAATTACTGTTAGACCAGATTTAATAACCTTAAAAAATACAACTTTTAAAATATTTATCTATCATTGAAAAACTTTCTGTGTGTCACTCCTAGTATGAAGGATGTATTATAGAATATATATATCAAGCTATATGTAAACAAGATTAAGAAAACAAAACAGTAAAACAATGTATATATTAAGGTAAAAACTTAAATTAAGAATAGAAGCTAGTTGAGACGTTATCTGCAATCAAAAAATTATGTTTGTAAATTTTTCGTGTACTTTTCTAAATAAATAAAACCTGTTGTTTTACTACCCCAGAAATAACAAGAGCTCTGAATAAGTTTTATCAGAGGTCAATAGGCAGGATAGCTCGCGGGCCGGACCTCTGCGTCCGGACAGGAAAAAAAAAAAAAAAAAAAAAAAAAAACCTAACCTAACCTAACCTAACCTAACCTAACCTTTTTTTTTTTTTTTTTTTTTTTTTTTTGACCCAGGAAAATCCTTTATGGATACCACCTTCCCATGGGGGAGGGCCGGTGGTTATGTGAGACTCTCCGCCAGAGTGGCAGCATACTCACTAAAAAACTGGGGTGTTCCTCCTACACCAACTAAAAACGTGGGGCGCGGGACCGCTTGCGCACTCCGCAGCCCTCGTCAGTGTCGCTGCCAGCCTAACGGCTGGCCCGTCTCATGTTGAGGTCTACACAAGACCTCCCACCTTCGTGTGATGCCCCAGAACACAAAGGGCATCTCCACCTCTCGATGACCTATTATAAGGGGGTGCCAGGTGCCCCCGCACCCAACACCCTAGGCCCTCGAAGCGGAGACGGAGTGCGGGGTCGAGTAGCTCGCCTCCGTGTCCGCGCCCTCCGGAGCGGCAGAGAGAGTGGATCCCTCTCCCTCTCCCGCTCCTCTTCCTCCCTCTGCAGAATGACTGTCTCGCAGAAGGAGGCCACTGCCTCCCAAGACCTCTCCTCATCGAGCATTTTTTGTATAATGGTCGATAGGGAGAGGTCTGTCCCTACGATCGCGACCAATGATTGCCGCGGCTCGGCTCCTCCCGGGCACTCTTCCAGCGCGTGCTGGGCCGTGTCCTCCGCGTGTCCGCACTGGTGACAAGCCGGGGAGTCTTCCCTTTGGGCGACGCGATGAAGGTACCTCCCAAAACAACCATGTCCCGAGAGGACCTGCGTCAGCCGGAAGGAAAGACTCCCATGCTTCCTGCGGACCCATTCCTCCAGTACTGGGCTGACCGCCTCTAGGAATCGCCTAGCGCTCTGCCCCCTCTGCACCTGCCCAGCGAGGAGCCGTTCCCTCCACGTGGCGATGGCGGACGCCCTGGCCTGATCGCGCCAGTGCGCCACCTCCTGCGGCGCCGGTCGCTCGTCCCGCTCCCGCGCCTGCGCTCTGCGCCAGTAGACCGAGGCCAGAACTTCGGCCTCAAGGTCCCACGGGAGCGATCCAGCGAGCACGCATGCCACCTCGTGAGAGAGTGTGCGATAGCCCCTGCACAATCTCACCGCCATCACCCGTTGCGCTCCAATCAGCGCGGCAGTGGTCTGCCGATCGAGCTCTCCCGCCCATATCGGGGCGCCATACAGGGCCATCGAGCTTACCACCGCTGTATAGAGGCGGCGGCAGCTCCCTTCGCAGCCCCCGATGTTCGGGAGCAGGCGACTTAGTGCGCCGGCTGTCCCCAGTATTTTGGGGGCCAGCCGCCGCACATGCACCTTAAAACTCCATCTGCCGTCGAGGACGACACCAAGATATTTCAGTGTCGTCCCGACGGGAATAGATACTCCACCCACCACAATGGTGGAGTCTGTAGGTGGTTTCCGCCGGGGCCCATGAAAACATATGGCCTCGGATTTGTGGAGTGCCACCTCCAGACCCAGCATCCGGATCCTTGCCACCACGGTCGCGACTCCGGCTGTAGCTAGCATCGCAGCCTCCCTGTAGTCGACTCCCCGGGCGGCGACCAGCGTGTCATCGGCATAGCACACTACGCCAACGCCACGAAGGTTAGCACCCCGGAGTACCCAATCGTACCCGACGTTCCACAGGAGTGGGCCAAGTACCGACCCCTGTGGAACGCCGCGTGTCATGGGACTACTACCCTCCCCGCGCGTCGTCGGGAAGATTACCTCTCTGTCGGAGAGATAGTCCCCGACAAGTCTTCGCAGGTACTGAGGCACCTTGTGGTACCTCAGACCGGCGTGTATCGTGCTCCAGGGTAGCGTGTTGAATGCGTTGGAGATGTCCAACGATACGGCCACCAACACGCCACCACTGGAGCACGCCTCCTCAGAGAGGTCGCGGACAAGTGATATGGCATCAATCGTCGAGCGACCTCTCCGAAAACCGAACTGGTTAGGCGCCAGATCCGGTCCCACAGTCTCAAGGTGCCTGACCAGGCGGGCAGCCACTACTCTCTCCAACAGCTTGCCCGCCTCGTCAAGCAGCACAATCGGGCGATAGCCCGAGGGCTCATCCGCAGGACGACCCTCCTTCCTCAGGAGAACGAGTTTGCCCCTTTTCCACCGTCTGGGGAATCTTCCTTCCATGAGGCAACTGTCAAACAGGTCCCTCAAGGCGGAATCCAGGTGCTTCAAGGAGAGAGCCCACGCACGACCCGGTATGCCGTCAGGCCCAGGCGCCGTGTTCTTGGCTCTCATCCTGAGCACAGCCGCACCAAGCTCGCCCTCAGAAATAGGGACAAACTCGCTCTCCTCTTCTTCGGCGAGATCAGCGGTTGTCGAGGGAGGCGTGAACTCGGCCCCCGGAGCACCGGGGAACAAGCCATCGACCACTCGTTGGAGCACCGCCGGTTGGAGCGAGGCCGTGATGGGGGGTGCCCAGGGGCGAAGCTTTTGCCTCACCCACTTGTACGGACGGCCCCATGGGTCGCGCTCAAGCCCCTCCAGCAGCTCCTCCCAGGCCTGCCTCTTAGCCTCCACTATCGCGACGCGAAGGGCCCCGGTAGCCTCTCTGTAAGCGGCGTACAGAGAATTGCTCTCTTCCGTCTCTTGCCGCCTTCGCCTCCGATACCGCTGGTATAGTCGGCGCCTCTTAACACATCTTCTCCGGAGTTCGGCAATCTCCTCCGTCCACCAATAGACTTGGCGTCTGGGCTGTGGGGCTGGCGCGCGCGGCATTGCAGCGTCGCAAACCCGCGTCAATGCCTCGCACAGCCTGTCCGCCATCGCCTCCGGGTCTATCGGATCCGGCTCCTGAGGAATGCCGTTCCAAACTTCGACGAGGGCCGCCTCCTGCAGCACTTCGGCGTTGAGGCGCTTCAGGGCCCATCGCGGACCTATCTCGCCCCCTACCTCTCTCACTTCGTCCGTTTGGGTCGAGGAAACGCTGAACCGGATGTACCGGTGATCGGACAGCGTTACCACGTCCAACAGCACCTGCCAGTCGCGAATGCGGGAAGCGATGTCCGGTGTGATGAGCGTCAAATCGACGATGGACTCACCATTACGCCGGACGCAGGTGCTTTCCGATCCGCGGTTCGCGACGCAGAGGCCCACCTCGGCTATCCACTCTAGTACGACACCGCCCCGCGAGTTCGTCACCGGCGACCCCCACGCCGCTGATTTGGCGTTGAAGTCTCCGAGCACGAGGACGGGGCGTGGGCGGGTCTGACCAATCAAGGTCCCCACCGCGCCGAGGAGAGTCTCTAGCTCGCGAACCGGTCGGTTCGGGGAGTGGTACACCCCCACAATGACGGTTTGACCCACCCTAGCCGCTACGAAACCCCTGCCCCTCACAACGTCTTCGAGAGGGGGAGATTGAGCCGGCGATTGCGTGGTGATCGCCACCAATCCGTCAAGGTCCCCAGCCCAGTCAGGCCTAGGACGGACCGCGTAGGGCTCGCTGACCACCGCCACCTGGATCAACCGCTCCGCCATGGACTGCAAGAGTAAGTCCTGAGCCCCGGCGCAACGGTTGATATTCGCCTGTAGGAAGGTTAGGGCCATACTAATTAACCTTCCTCCATGCCTTCGGCTGGCCCTTTGTTAGGGCGAGGCGGACGTGGCTTGGCCGTAGCCCCAGCCGCGTTGGCCTTCCGTCTGACCCCTGGCTTTGACGGGGACTTGGCGCATGCCTTGCTCCCGGAGAGGTGGTCCGCCGGCTTTCCCGCTGCTGCACATAGGGTGCAATGGGGGGCGGCTGTGCACTCTTTGGCCTTGTGGGCCTTTGTACCGCAGCGGTAGCACTCATCGCTGCGGTCAACTTCGGCCTTGCACTTGGCCGCTATATGGCCCAGCTCAAGACAGCGGTAGCAGCGGCGGGGCCTTGCATCTAAGATACTGACCCGCGCCGCCACCCAGCCCACCAAAACACGGCCTCCAGTGGCCATCACCTTCTTTGCAGCTGCGGTGGGGCAGCGCACGAACACGGTGCCCATCCCGGCTTGGCCCCGCCGTATTGCGCCTACGGAAAAGGCCGTCACAGGGCATTCGCCCTTCCCGGCCAAGGCCTCCGCTAGCTCGTGCGGGGTGACAGAATCGTCCAGGCCGCTGACTCGAAGGTCAGTTGTAATAGTAGGCCTGGAGACTCGTATGCTCTCCTCGTCTAGAAACGTCTCTCTGAGCTTCTCAGCAAGGACGTCCGCTTTTGCTGCGTTGTTCGCGCCGGAAACCTCCAGCACTCGTGCCCCAGTGGCCGCCACCCTGATTTTCAACGGCGAGAATCCCAGCTCGCTTAGGCTGATCTTCGCCTTGGCCGCCTCCAGCACCTTGGCGTAGGTGACACCTTTCTCCACCGCTTTCTCCTGCAGCGTGATCACCACCGCCGCGGTTCTTGGAGGGCGGAGCTTGGCCGCACTCGCCTTGGAGGGCTTTGGTTTCGGCCTAGGGACTTGGGCTGGAGGGGCAGGCCTCTTCTTCTCGGTGGGTCTTGCCCCTTCTGCCGCACGCTCCTTGTCTCGCCTCTTGGCCTTTCCACGCCTTGACACCACCTGCCAGTCTTCCGCAGGAGCTGCAGCGCTGGCAGGGGCGGGGGCAGGCTTCGGTTTCGGAGCCGCTCTTGCTCCAGGCTTTGGCGCTGGAGAGTCCCTTTGAGTGGGGATCTCTGCTGAACGCACCTCGGTCTCCCTTCGCCGGTCTGCGGCCAGAGGGGGCCTCCGGGTCTGCCCGGGCAGCAGTCTCTCCTCGATCCCGGCAAAGCGGGCGTTCACCATCGTGCCCACTTGCACCATGATCTGCCGCATCACTTCCTCCGTGCAGGGCGTTTGAGCTGGTGCCTGAACAGGAACCGAGGTCGCAGCCACGCGAGCTTGGGTCTCCCTCATCTGCGCCATCTCTTGTCGCAAGTCCTTCAGCTCCGCTGAGAGTCGCTCATTCGCCTTTACCAGTAGGGCCATCTCCTCAGGCATTGTGCGGGCCCGCGCTTCCTTAAAGGATGCCCTTATGGTGTCCGCAGCATCCTTCAGGGCCCTCACCGACGTGCCCTTTAGGTTTTTGGACTTGGTGGCCACCGCATAAACGATGTCCACCGAGTCCATCAACATTGACTCCAGCTCAGCGGCATCGCAGTTGCTCAGCTGAGAGCCACGGTCCGCGGGCACCGATGCCGGCGCCTTGAGGAACTGCGTCCTCCGTTTTTGCTGGAGCTCCTCTTGGAGCTCCTTTTCGGCTGTGAGCCGAATCTCCTCTTCTCGTACTCGGTTGAGTTCAGCCTTGGCCTTCGCCAGGCCAACGTACTGCCCTGTAGTGGGCGGGCGTCCTCTACCTCGTCGAGTGCTGGACACCTTGGGTAACGGTGAAGATTCACCCTGGTCTTCCTGCTCTTTCCTGTCTTCCATGTGCCGCTTGCGCAGCCTCCTCCCGGAGCCGTGAGATGACACGGTCTCCCAGGTCATGGCATCGGAATCAGACTCTGACAGGTTCACTGTCTGAGTCCGAAGCCATGGGGCTTTAGAAGCCCTCTCCTCCACATTATCACCGTCCATTTTCTTGCCAAGGTCGTCATTTTTTGAAGAATCAGTGTCCGAGTTATCGCGTGAGTTGTCGTGTCGCGGGCCGGAGCCCACGTGGTGGTTCTTGCCCCCCTCAAATACATTGGGGCTGAACGCCGGAGCGCCGTGGGATTCACAACTTAGGTTGCTACCCACTTGAGGAGTTGTTTCAGAAGTCACCGTATCCATATTTTCCTTATTTGAGGGGTGAGGTCCCCTTGTGGTGCCCTAGCCAACCGGGTTCCCCCCAGCCATGCATCCCTTGTGCAGGCACCAAACAACGGGATTCGGAGACGCATTAATGTGCCCGACAAGGTAGCCGAATTGACCCTCCTTGCCGCGCCGCAAGCCTTGCAGGCCCGCCATCCACCGGCCCGAAGGCCCACTGCGACCAACTGCCGCCATTCCTCCTCGTGCCCGACAGAGAGGCCGTGTTGACACTCTCTGCCGCGCCGCGGGCCTTGCAGGCCCGCCATCCACCGACCCGAAGGTCCACTGCGACCCACTGCCGCCGTCCCACCTAGCTCCTGGCTTCATCCAGGCTTCTTCCTCCGCCAGGCTTCATCCACTGTGCTCTATGCTACCTTCATAGAGACACGCGGAGAAGCCTCCCCTTTCTCTCACCGAGGCCCCCAATCCGCCAGTGAAGCGCTGACCCACCCAGAACCCCGCAAGGAAGCTGACCCATACAGCCGACTCGCGGGAGACCAAGCAGGACGACGCCGCAACAACAGTTCAGGGAACCTCCCCATTTCCCCTCCAGTGTTTGGTCCGCGCCGGTAAACCGGTAACTCCCATTTCTGGGAGCCGTTCCCCTATCCGCCACCCGGGGACGCGCCGCGTTGGGGTACACCTCCCCACCCACTGGGACTACCCAGCAGGTCCGCGGACTACCCAGCAGGTCCGCGGAACCTAACCTAACCTAACCTAACCTAACCTAACCTAACCTAACCTAACCTAACCTAACCTAACCTAACCTAACCTAACCTAACCTAACCTAACCTAACCTAACCTAACCTAACCTAACCTAACCTAACCTAACCTAACCTAACCTAACCTAACCTAACCTAACCTAACCTAACCTAACCAACAGTCCGGCGTCAACCGCACTCTGGAGCGCCCACTTACAAGCCAACCTCCTCGTTAAAAATTTGGCAAAAATTGAAATTTGATATTTTTATTGTCGTGCGGCATATTATAATTTGAGAAATCGCGAGGCGCACACGATAGAAAAAACCGCTTTGAAAAAAGTGAAAAACTCGCGAAGTTATTGTGTGAAAAGTGAAATTTTGTGGTTTTTTCAAACTTCGAACTGAAATATCTTCAATTCTGCAGCGACGACCTACAAATATTTTTGTTTCTTCTGGAAGGGCTTCAAGAGACCTTTCGTTTGACACCTTTGCCTGATTTTTCTCGCGCAGGAGCGCCGAGAAAAAGGCAAAAAACTAGTACCACGTGGCCACGAGGTCATCGATCCCGACCACCTGGAAATAAACAAACACCTGGAACGGCGGGGCGCCTTGAAGAGGATCACGGAGGCACTTTCAGAAAGTTTTTAGGTTAAGTTTTAAATTAGATATTAACGTTTTAAAATTTTTAAAATTTTCAAAAATTCATAACTCTTTATTTAAATCTTTTAGGTATAAATTTAAAATCAAAATTTAGTAGGCCTGGTGATCTTCTATCACCAGTTAAAATTTTGCAATAGATCGATCAGCTGGTTTTTGAGTTACGATTTTTTAAATATTTGAGGTTGGTACGAGGTGCCTGATATAACTGTCATAGCAAAATTGTAAGTATTTGAAAATAAGAAGATTTTAGTTTTAAGACTTTGGGCTGTATTAGATTTTTAGATTTTTAATTTCTCGATTTTCTATCTGCATTTTTTCAAAAATTTAGGTAAGTGTTTTTCGTACTTATAAAATCAGGGGGGGGGTTATTTTAAGTAGTTATTAAAACCAAGTGACAGGTCTTTAGAAGACCTTTTCTAGGACTCCAAACACGGTAGTGTTTCGACAAGTACAGCCAAAGTTAGACCCAAGACGGCCTTTTGGCGGCCATCTTGGAAATATTTGATCATCAATATCTCCCTCATTTGATCGGAAACCGTCTTCGGCGTTGGCGTTGTTTATTAGCCGACAACAACCGACTATACTATTAATTTAAAAACAGTACTTAAATTTTCCCGTCCAAACCGGAGTAGAACAATTTTGTTCAGGTCATTTAAAAAATTAGCGGGCTTTGCCCGCTAACACTTGCACTCCCCCCCCATCCCCCTATCCCCCTGCCCTCTGAGCAGTTGGGTGATTCAATAGTGTAATTTCGGACATAAAGCGGGACACGAGACCGCCGACGCTTATACCGGACGAAGTGGGTGTAGCCAGCCGGCAGAACCGTTCGCAGGGTCGTTGCTACGCGAGCCTAAACCAACTAAAAATTTACAATAGATCGATCAGCTGGCTTTTGAGTTACGATTTTTTAATTGTAATAGCAAAATTGTCAATGTTTGAAAATAAGGAAATTTTAGCTTTAAGACTTTGTGCTGCATTAGATTTTTAGAATTTTAATTTTTTGATTTTCTATCTGCTTTTATTCAAAAATTTCAGTGTTTTTCGTACTTATAAATCAGGGGGTGGTTATTTTAAGTAGTTACCTATTAAAATTAAGTGACAGGTCTTTGGAAGACCTTTTCTAGGACTCCAAACACGATAGTGTTTGGACAAGTACCTACAGCCAAAGCTAGACCCGAGACGGCCTTTTGGCGGCCAGTTTGGAAATATTTGATCATCAATATCTCCCTCATTTGATCGGAAACCGTTTGCGATTTCGGCGTTGGCGTTGTTTATTAGTCAACAACCGACAATATAATTAAATTAAAAACAGTACTGAAATTTTCCTGTCCAAATCGGAGTAAAACAATATTGTTTATATCATTTAAAAAATTAGCGGGCTTTCCCTGCTTACACTTGTACTCACCCCCCCCCCCCCCCCCCTCTGTCCCCCTGCCGTCTGAGCAGTTGGGTGGTTCAATGGTGTAACTTCGGACATAAAGCGGGACACGAGACCGTTGACGCATATACCGGACGAGGTGGGCGGAGTCGGCCTAACCGCCGACCGCGGGGGCGTTGCTACGCGAGCCTGGATCAACCGAGATATTTTGGTTACAAACTTTATTATCTATTTTGTCATCTATTTCGTTGCCTTATGTTATCTTGTTTTTCTTTGTATAGTAGGTAGTATAAAACACGCACGCTTCATCGCTGACACACCTACGTAGAGCTCATCACTCTACATAGAGTACATATATATTCTTACAATAAACATTTTTCCTAGTTGTAGTACCCACATGTTGCGTAGCGAACAACAAATTTGACGCGGACTGTTTTCCTATTTGCCATTCTGGAAAGTCTAAAAGGCTCATATCTCGCCAACCGATTAACCGTAATTTTTAACTCTTTGAAAAGATCTTTGACCCCCATTTTTTAAATTCATTTTTTGTAGAGCTTAAGGTCTTCTACTCTACGTAAAAAATTCGACTGGTGTCGATCAACCAGTTTTTGAGTTATAAATTTTAAAATATTTAGGCTAACACGAGGTCCCCCTTCTAAATAAGTTAGAGTAAACATTTAAATTTATACAAATAGATAATAATATTCTTAGCTATAACAAGTTTTCTCCATAATTTTTGGACCAAAACTGTATTTTTAAGATTAGTTTTATTGAATATTTTTTAGTTTTTTGTCAATTATAATTCGGGGAGTAGGAATATTGTACCGCTGGGGGGTTATTCAAATAGGGATTTAAATTATCTTTTAATTGAGCCCAAACTCGAGCTGATTCTGACGGTAATTGCCAGAGTTGCTCCGGAGCGGCCATTTTGGACGCCATTTTGAAAAAGTTAAAACGAGGATTACTCGGTAGCGGAAAATCCGATTAGAACGCGGTTTTCTGTCTTGGAGTGGTCGTCAGCCACAGAGTCTGCTAAGAACGTTTGGGACTCTAGGTAGAGTTACTTTTTCTAACCCAAACCAACCTGCAAGAGGCATAGATTGTGTCAGGCAGTACACTCTGCCCAAAACCGCGTCTTTCTACGACTTAAACTCGCAAAGTTGTGGAAATATTGAAGATTGGCGGCCATTTTGTCCGCCATTTTGAAAACTTTTAATCTTTCACAACTTTTGCTAGAGTGGTCCGATTGAGGCGCGGTTTTCACTTCTGGCATCGTCTCTGCCTTCTTTTTTAATAGAGATACCGTAAGTTCAATTTAAACGCGGCCATTTTGTCGGCCATTTTGGAAAGTCTGGAAGGCTCATATCTCGCTAACCGATTAACCGATTTTGACGAAATTTTTTGTAGGATATAGGTCATCTACGGAGTTTTTATTTTAAATTTGCTTTTATAACTTTTACAAACTTTTTATATTTGATTATTTTATTATTATTTTTGTGCATTAGACTAGTTTTCCCGGATTGACATTTGTTTTAAGTTAAAGTAGACATGTTTGGGTACCGCACGCCTATGAAAATGAAAGGGGACAAGGCCAGCCCTGACCCCCAAGAAACCCCCGACCATGCTGAGACGGCAGGACCTTCTGGGGAGCAAACCTCAGGAGTGAGGCGTAACATTGGTGATTGGGAGTCTGGGAAGACAATCACCAAACGCAAACCCCAGACCACTCCAAAGAAGGCTGGGCCGGCCCCGCCGGGCAACCGTTTTGCCCTATTACAGGCGGGTGAAAGTCCGCCGGTTCCAGCAAAGCCTAAATATGCGAACAAGACGGCTGAAGGGAAAGCTTGCCTAAACATGGCAAAGCTACAACTTGGAAACGCGCGTAACCTGAGGACAGAGATTAAAATTGAGGTCACGAGGTCGGTGGAACGGCTATACCAGCTGGTGAAAGAGGCGGAAGCGGAAGGACCCAAACAAGGTAAAGACCAGGGTGTGATACAAGAGGTTGGAGACAACTCGGAAAAACCATTGGACCTGCCCTACCCATCCCAACCATCACCGATGAGGAAATCCGAGGTCGAGAAGGAGTTGGTGAGGAAGATGGAAGAGCACAGTAGGTTAATAAAGGAAAGTAACGAGAGGATGGAATACCTAAAACAGGCAATGGAAAAACAGCAGAAGACCATGGAGGGGGTAACGTATGCGAGTGTTGCAGCAGCTTTTCCTAGAAGGCAAGAACAGACTGCACTACACTCCGTCGTGGTCTCTGCTGTTAACGAAAAAGAAAGCGGAGAAGAAGTACTCGAAAGAATAAGACTGGTAGTCAACGCAAAGGAAAGTGGTATAGCAGTGGAAAAGATAAGGAAAGCCAAGGATCGAAAAGTAATTATTGGGTGTAGAACCAATGAGGAACGGCAAAAGGTAAAGGAAAAGTTGAAGAGTGCCAAGGAACTCAACGTGGAGGAGATGAAAAATAAGGACCCGTTGCTGATATTTAGAGACGTCCTCAAGTATAACACTGACGAGGAAGTTCTTGGCGCTCTAAGAAACCAGAACAAAGGGGTCCTCAGAGGCTATATAGACCAGAAAATGGAAATTGCTTTCAAGAAACCAACGAGAAACCCCCATACGCACCATATCGTAATGAGGGTCTCTCCCGGAGTTTGGCAGCGCTTAGTTGATGCGGGATTTGTCCAGATAGACCTCCAGCGGGTGAGAGTGGCAGATCAATCGCCACTCGTGCAATGCTCACTTTGCTTGGGGTATGGTCACGGACGACGATTCTGCAAAGAGACAGTGGAGAAGTGCTGTCACTGTGGGGGAGACCACATGAAGTCGAAATGCGCGGACTGGCTCGCGGACGTTCCACCCTCATGCACCAACTGCAGTCACGCAAAGCTGGATAGGACGGACCACAATGCTTTCAGCAGCGAATGTCCCATCCGCCGGAAGTGGGAGGCCCTGGCCCGGGCCACAATAGCGTATTGTTAAAGTTGTCCCAGGCGCAAAAACTTTCCAAGCAGATGCAAAAGCTTACTACGTCGCACAAGCAAACTTACAGCGTATGGCTCTAGCCACAAATGAAATAATGCTTGAGGCATCAAATAAAAAAATGGCCTTTGCACTCCTCCAGGAGCCGTATATCGGGGGTACAGGCAAGATGAAAAACTACGGGAGCGCCAGGATCTTCCAGAACGTGAGTCAAGGAGATGGGGTAGTGAAGGCAGCAATTGCTGTCTTTGACACAGAGATTGACGCTATCCTATGCCCGGAATTTACAACAAACAACATCGCTGTTGTAAAGCTCCGGACGAGTGCCTGGGAGGTCTTGGCGATCTCGTTCTATTTTGAGCCAACAGAACCGATACAGCCATATCTTGATCATCTAAAAACAATTAAAAAGCAAATCGATGTATCAAAAATTCTGATAGGAGGCGACTCAAATGCAAAGAACCCGTGGTGGGGAAGTCTAAAAATAGATGACAGAGGAGAAGATATGGCTGGAATCCTTGAAGAAATGGAGCTGCAAGTGCTGAATGAGGGCGACACTCCAACTTTCGACACGATCAGAGGAACTAAACAATACACCAGCTTTGTCGACATAACGGCCTGCACAGCGGTGATGCTAGACTTGATTGAGGACTGGACAGTGGAAGTAGGCATGACGAGCTCCGACCACAATGTGCTAACATTTAAAATAAGACTGACAAAAGCAAAAGGTACAAATATTACTAGAACCACTAGAATATATAATAGTAAAAAAGCAGATTGGGACAAGTTTCATGGGAAACTTGCCCAATTGCTTGAGTCAAACCAAATTAGGGAAAATGAAATAGAAATTATTAAAGATAAAGAACAATTAGAATCAGTAATAGAACACTATACAAAAGCAATAGTAGGAGCATGCAATTACAGCATCCCTAAAAAGAAAACTAAAAGTATAATTACCTTGCCATGGTGGTCGGAAGAGCTCGCCAAGCTGAAGAAAAAAGTCCGCACGTTCAGGCGTCGAATCCGCTGCGCAGCGCCGGTCCGCAGGCAGAAGGTGATCGAAGACTACCTGAAAGTAAAAGAAGAATATGAGTATGAAGCAAAAAAAGCGCAAGTCGAGAGTTGGAAGAGCTTCTGCGGAAAACAAGAAAAAGAAAGCATGTGGGACGGTATATATAGGGTAATAGGTAGAACAACTAAAAGGCAGGAAGACCTGCCCTTAATGACAGGTGGAAGAGTATTGGACGGCAAGGAGTCAGCAGCACTTCTAGCGGAAACTTTTTACCCGGAGGACCTAAAAAACGATGACAACTTAAACCACAGCCGAACCAGAGATGTAGCTGAAAAGGTAAACGGTTGGGCTCATGATGAGAAACATGACCCACCTTTTACCATCGAAGAACTTAGATTCGCTGTTAAAAGTTTTAATCCAAAGAAGGCTCCGGGGGCCGATGGTTTGACCGCAGATATATGCGACAAGGTAATTCACCACGACATGAAACTGTTCCTCTCGATGTGCAACAAATGTCTCGTCCACGGATATTTTCCCGCAATATGGAAAGATGCCGCAGTAGTAGTCCTGAGAAAGCCTGGAAAGGATGACTACAGTAACCCAAAGTCATACAGGCCCATAGGGCTGTTACCAGTCTTGGGCAAGATCTTCGAAAAGATGGTAGTTGGTCGGCTAAAATGGCACCTGGTCCCAAAAATGAGCACTCGCCAATATGGTTTCATGCCCCAAAAGAGTACCGAGGACTCCCTCTATGACCTGATGCAGCACATCCGTACAAAACTTGACCAAAAGAAGCTAATAGTCATGGTATCATTAGACATAGAGGGAGCCTTCGATAGCGCGTGGTGGCCAGCCATTAGAGTGAGGCTAGCAGAGGCAGGATGCCCCGTAAACTTGAGAAGAACAATTGACAGTTACCTTGAAAACAGAACTGTCAGAATTAGATACGCCGGCTACGAACACTTGAAAAGTACCAATAAAGGCTGTGTCCAGGGCTCCATTGGCGGTCCCATATTGTGGAACCTCCTCTTAGATCCCCTCCTGAAAGGGTTAGAACGGCGGGGTGATTACGTCCAGGCATTTGCGGACGACGTAGTACTGATGTTTGACGGCGACACGGCGCTGGAGGTGCAGAGACAAGCAAATGCCGCCCTCGCGTATGTTCGGCAGTGGGGTATCGATAATAAGCTTAAATTCGCACCACATAAAACTTGCGCGATGATCATCACCCGCAAGCTTAAATTCGATGCACCACTGTTGAGCATGGGTGGGGTCGACATTGGCATGTCGGAAGAAATAAAAATCCTGGGGGTCACGATAGATAACAAGCTCACGTTCAATAAACACACAGCAGAAACGTGTAGAAAAGCGCTTAACTTTTATAAGCATCTGTCGAGAGCCGCCAGGGTTAGTTGGGGCCTGCATCCGGAGGTGATTCGCGTGATATACACCGCCACAGTCGAACCTGTCTTAATGTACGCGGCCAGTGTATGGGCAAAAGCTGCGGAAAAACAAAATGTGCGCAAAAAACTAAACGCCGTCCAAAGAGTGTTTGCCCAAAAACTTACCAAGTCGTACCGAACTGTCTCCCTAAACTCGGCTCTACTACTGGCCGGAATACTGCCGCTGGATCTCAGGATTCAAGAAGCTGCAGCCCTTTACGAAGCCAAGCGTGGAGTTCCACAGCCGAAATTGGGAGACATGGAGGTTGAGCTTAGGGTGGCTTATAATTTAACCCCGCATCCGGCAAAGCATATGCGCGTGGAGTTCGTAAGTCTGATGGACCAGCAAGACGTTACACAACACAACGTCCAGGCAGTCCGGATATTTACAGATGGCAGCAAGATTGAGGGGAAGGTCGGTGCAGCACTATCTTTTTGGAATGGTGAGGCCGAGACAAAGAACCTCAAACTTAAGCTGCCATCGTACTGCACGGTCTACCAAGCAGAACTGTACGCCATATGTAGAGCCACACGAGAGATTATTAAACGCCGCGAAACAAGCTTCGGAATCTATAGCGACTCACGTTCGGCTCTTGAAACACTTGAGAACACTTGCTCCACCCATCCCCTAGCGATTGAAACCCGCAAAAATCTGGCTACTATCGCACTCCAAAACAAAGAAATCTCTCTGTTTTGGATCAAAGCACACGCAGGGATGAGTGGAAATGAGAGAGCCGACAAATTGGCTAAAGAGGCAGCGCTTCGCGGGAAAACAAAACCTGAATACGATGCATGTCCGATTTCATACGTCAAGCGACAAATCCGTGAGGATTCGCTTGACGTATGGAACCGGAGATACAAATCGGAAGAAAAAGGTGCGGTCACAAAAATGTTTTTCCCAGACGCGGTAAAGGCCCATAAGATAGTCAGAAAGTTCGAGATGACTGGCGTAACCACCCAAATTTTGACGGGGCACGGTGGGTTCTCGGAATACTTAACTCGATTCAAGTGTAAAGAGAACCCATCGTGCATCTGCGAGCCGAGTAAGGAGGAAACTTGCGCACACGTAGTTTTTGAATGTCCTGTGTACGGTTACGCGAGATATGAAGCTGAGAACTTATTGGATTGCAATATAACTGTCAAAAATGCAAGCAAAATCATGCAAAATAAAATCGCGAGACCAATTTTTCTAGATTTCTGTACCAAAATTGTAAAAAAGGTCATACAAAGAAATAAATAGTTAGCTAGATAATCTATGAAATATATATACGTATTATGATAAATATATAAATTGCATAAACATAAATAAGCACATACGTTAAATAGATAAGTACATTAAAATAGGAAATTGAAACAACTGTATAATAAACACTTGTAAAACTAAATAGTATTAGGTGTATAAATAACTGTCATAAAGTAAGTTGAAATAGTATTAAGCAGCACCATATTGTAACCCACATGAGAGAAAAATAAAACATGTAAAGAATTAGACTTAAGACTTAAGAAGCGGCCATTTTCTCAGGGCGGCTTACACGGGCCACGTCGCCCACAAGACCCTGCAGCTTTTCTGCAAGGCTGTCCGCCGCCCTTCCGCTATCTGCTCCAGGGACCTCGATGACTCGGCCCCCCGTCACCGAGTTCCTGACCCTGACATGCTGCAGGCCCATCTCCTCCAAGCTTATGCCGTTAATGGCCTTGGACATGACAGCCTGCAGCGTGGTGTCGGTGGTAATGTCCTTCCTCATGGTGATTACCACCGCTGCCGTCTTGGGGACTACCAGACCCTTCTGCTTTGGTGCCGCTTTCTTCTTGGGCGGCGGGGGGGGTGGGGGAGTGGCCGTAGCCTTTCCCTTTCCCTTCCTCTTCTTTTTTCCTGCTACCTGGGCCCATGTCTCGCCCGGGGGCACAGGTGCAGTCTCCACTGCTGGGGCAGGCTTGCTTGCCGGGGCAGTCTTGGCTGCTGGGGCAGGCTTGGCTGCCGGGACAGTCTTGGCTGCCAGGGCGGTGGTTTCCTGGGCCGCCGGGGCCGCTTTTTTTGCGGCCCTTTTCGGCCTGCCATCCCCGAGCCTGGCCCTGCTCTCGGGCTCGGAGGCAACTTCTCTCGTTGAGGCCGGTGGGGCCTTCTTCTTTTTATCCGCCGCTAGCGGGGGGCGGATTATTGGTGCGGGAGGAAGGCGACTGGCGATACCCTCGATTCTGGCATTAATCATGTCACCGAGGGAGACCATCAAGTCGCGCTTCATGGTGTCCAGCATCTCCGCCAACTCCGCAGCAGCGGATTGTGTCGGCGGGGGGGCCCTAGGGGCCGGGGTCTCTTGCACCGACTGCGGGGCCGGGGCCTGGCGCTCAGAGAAGGCAATTCTTAGGGCCTTAAGCTCCGCTGTGCAGAGAGCGAGTTGCTCCCGCATTCTTTTGTTGTCCGCCTTCAGGATGCGGATCTCCTCGTTCTCTGACCTGGAGGCGTCAAGTTCCTCCATGGCACTTAGTATGGTGCGGCAGGCCCGGTTCATGGTGCCCCACACCTCACCCTTCAAGTTGCCCGACTTGCGGGCCCCCTCCATTATTTCAACTGCCGCTTGTTTGGCAGCCTCCACCGGGTCAGAGAGGAGAACCTCCGACGGGGGCGTCAATATCTTTCGTGGTGGGGAGGTAGTTCCCCCACTCCCTCTCCCCATTGTTCCCTTGGAGCGGAGCTCCGGGAAGTCCTTCCTATACGAGGAGGGGCCGGCGGCGACATCTGTGTCGGAGCTGAGGTAATTCTCCGAACCTCGGAGCTTACCTCTTGCCGACGCCATCCCCGCGTAGGCCCCCTTGGGCTTGCCCCTCCGGGCTGTTCCAACCTTAGGCCCATTATCGGGCCTTGCGTCATCCGCCTGGTCAACATGCCCCCTCTTCTGGGGCTGAGAAGCCATCTCAATGGCCTCTGTGAATTCTTCCTCGGATTCAGAGGAAGAATCCAAAAATCTTTTGTCCCACTTGCGGTGGGAACCCCCCCCCCTCTTCAGACGTGGTCATTATGGCCCCGCCAACGTCTCTGCCAAATTTGGACCAAGTCCGACAACCCCAGCCGAAGTTATCACCCCAAACAGAGTTTGGTTAAAAAACGGTCAAGGGGGAGTCGGCTTGGAGAAATCCTATACAAATTTCAAAAAGCGCCTAAAAAACCGAATAGCAATCCGGTCCCTTAGGACACTTTTTGAAAAATTTTTTTGGCTGACTTCCCGTCAACGTAGCCGGGTGCCAAAAATAACAACTAATAGGGGCTGAAATCCCCTATCCCCTGGTACCCCTACTGAGACCGTAGGGGTAAACCACAACCTAGATATTCAGACCCAAACTTTGCCGACTTTTTTGTGCAAAATTTTTTCCCTAATTTTACATAAAGTTACTAAAAATCCGATTACTTCCAAACCCTGAGAGAAAAAGCAACCGGACCTAGCCTACACGAAAATTTATTATTGCCGCTATGTCCTAACCCAAAAAAATGCGTAGAACGATAGCCGCAAAGCCGACTTTTTTTCGATTGAAAAAGGTAAACAAACCGTTTTTCAATCAAAAAATCCCGACTTGTAACTTTCCGCTTCTTTTTGCAATATCTTGGTCCGCAAAACACTCAGCGACACACCGTTTTCACAGATGTGTGCGCCTCGTGAATCCGCAACTTACGATGTATTGAACTTCGCTGTAGCTCTCATAGGCTGATCGCTAAGGCAGTTAATACACCGGGTCAGACCTCCAAAACTCGTCAACCTAACCTAACCTAACCTAACCTAACCTAACCTAACCTAACCTAACCTAACCTAACCTAACCTAACCTAACCTAACCTAACCTAACCTAACCTAACCTAACCTAACCTAACCTAACCTAACCTAACCTAACCTAACCTAACCTAACCTAACCTAACCTAACCTAACCTAACCTAACCTAACCTAACCTAACCTAACCTAACCTAACCTAACCTAACCTAACCTAACCTAACCTAACCTAACCTAACCTAACCTAACCTAACCTAACCTAACCTAACCTAACCTAACCTAACCTAACCTAACCTAACCTAACCTAACCTAACCTAACCTAACCTAACCTAACCACAGTCCAGCGCCAACCGCACTCGGGAGCGCCCACTTACAAGCCAACCTCCTCGTTAAAAAATTCCGCAAAAATCGAAAGTTGACATTTTTATTGTCGTGCGACATTTTAAAAATTCAGAAATCGCAAGGCGCACACGATAGGAAAAACTGCGTTGAAAAAAGTGAAAAACTCGCGAAGTTATTGTGTGAAAAGTGGAATTTTGTGGTTTTTTCAAACTTCAAACTCAAATATCTTCGATTCTGCAGCGACGACCTATAAATATTTTTATGCCTTCTGGAAGGCCTTCAGGGGACCTCTCATTTGACACCATTGCCCGATTTTTCTCGCGCAGGAGCGCCGAGAAAAAGGCAAAAAAACAAGTACCACGTGGCCACGAGGTCATCGATCCCGACCACCTGGAATCAAACAAACACCTGAAACGGCGGGGCGCTTTGAAGAGGACCACGGAGGCACTTTCAGAAAGTTTTTAAGTTAAGTTTTCACATAGATATTAACATTTTCAAATTCTCAAATTTTCAAAAATTCATAACTTTTTATTTAAATCTATTAGCTATAAATTAAAATTCAAAATTTAGTAGGCCTGGTGATCTTCTATCACCAGAAAAAATTTGGCAATAGGTCGATCAGCTGGTTTTTGAGTTACGATTTTTTAAAGATTTGAGGTTGGCACGAGGTGCCTGATATAGTTGTCATAGCAAAATTGTAAATATTAGAAAATAAGAAGATTTTAGTTTTAAGACTTTGTGCTGTATTAGATTTTTAGAATTTTAAATTTTTCGATTTTTTATCTGCATTTATTCAAAATTTTTAGTGTTTTTTGTACTTATAAAATCAGGGGGGGGTTATTTTAAGCATTTATTAAAATTAAGTGACAGGTCTTTAGAAGACCTTTTCTAGGACCCCAAACACGGTTGTGTTTGGATAAGTACAGCCAAAGTTAGATCCGAGACGGCTTTTTGGCGGCCATCTTGGAAAATTTTGATCTTCAATATCTCGCAGACCCGTGGTCCGATCCTGACGGGACTTTTTTAGTTAAATTGACAAGTAGCAGGACTATCTGCCTACGTAAAAAAGCAGACTCTACGTAGAGAAAAATTTTATTTTTATTTTTTATTTTTGTTTTCGGTTTGTTTGTTATTTGTTTTCTTTGCTTTTCTGTGTCTGTATTACCAAAGCAAAGCACGTGTGTACTCACTGACACATCTAGGTAGAGCTAAAAACTCTACATAGAGCACACTTTACATTTAATTTTGTTTTAATTTGAATTGAGTAGCTTTTGTTTTCTTTTTGCGTTTTTTATTGCGCCCTTAAATTAGTTTAGAATAGGTCTTTTATTTTAGTGTAGTAATTTGACAAATAATTTCTTAAAACAAACCCTTACAAAACCTTTTACACTTGACACGATTCCTTGGCATTTGCACAACTCAATATGTTCGGCTTCCGCACTCCGGCAAAGGGCGCAAAAACTCTCAACGAGACAGCCTCGAGCCCCAAAATGACGCACGACAGCACCTTCCTGGTAGACCCCACCCAAAAGGAAGCCTCGCGTTCACCCAAAGGCCCTTCCAAAGTAAGGAAGAGCATAGGCGAATGGGAAGCAGGAAAGTCCGATACAAGCACCGCTGAAACGCAAAAACTAAAATCACTCTCGCAAGAGATCAAAGCACAGACCCTCAAGACGACGACGGAGACCGCGGCCTGCTCACCACAACAACAAAAAATAAAGAGCGTAGACCGGCTGGCAGAAGCCAAAGCCTGCGTAACTAAGGCGAAAATTAGCCTAAACAATGCTAGAAACCTCAAGACGGACATTAAGACTGAAGTTGCACACCTAATTGACAGGCTCTACCAGCTAGTCAAAGAAACGGACGGTATCAAGGGAACAGGACAAAAGAAAGCAAGCGACCCAGGAAATCTAAGGCATCAAGGAAAAGAACCACCGAAGGCGGAAGAGATAACGACCGAAAAGGACAGGGATAGAGAGGAAAGGAGAATAGAAAGGATTGAGAAAGGTGACGAAATAATTAGGAAAATAGATGAGCATGCAAGGCTACTCGAGGACCATAGGAAGGAAATGGAGAGGCTGGCGGAAACAATAAAGACGCAACATGAGTCGCACACAAACAGAGGCTCCTATGCAAGCGTAACAGCGAGCTCTCCAGTTAGGCAGCCTCTTGACAACACCGCCATGCACTCAATAATAGTTTCGTCAAAAGATGACCACGAGACAGGGGACCAAGTCTTCGAAAGGATCAGGAAGGTGGTTAATGCAACGGAGGAAGGGACAAGGATTGATAAGATAAGGAAGGCAAAGGACAGGAAAATAATAGTGGGATGTAAGAACGAAGAAGAGCTGAGAAAGGTAAAGAAAAGAATAGCTGAAAAGGAAGGGCAGTTAAACATAGAGGATATAAAAAACAAAGACCCTCTTGTCATCCTCTATGGGGTTCTCCAATGCCATACGGACGAGGAGATCACAAAAGCTATCCGCACACAGAACGGACACCTGCTGAGGGGAGTGAGCGGTGAAGATGACCGCATGGAAGTTCGCTTCCGTCGAAAAGCAAGGAACCCACTCATCTCCCATGTTGTCATCAAGGTGTCGCCCCGACTCTGGCAAAGCCTCACAAGCGCGGGGACTGTATACATCGACATGCAGAGGATCAGAGTCGCCGACCAATCCCCCCTAGTACAGTGCTCGCGCTGCCTAGGGTACGGACACGGAAGGCGATTCTGCACCGAGGCAGTCGATGTGTGCAGCCACTGCGGTGGAGCACATCTGAAGTCGGGGTGCCCTGACTGGCTGAGTGACGTCACCCCCTGCTGTGTAAACTGCACAAAAGCTAAGGCTGCAAAGAGTGATCATGGCGCCTTTAGCAACGAATGCCCGGTGAGGCGCAAGTGGGAAGCACTAGCGAGATCCACCGTGGCGTATTGCTGAGGGCGTCCTTTACAAGATCATTCAAGCAAACCTCAGAAAGAAGCGGTTGGCGACAGACGAGGTCTTCATCGAGGCCGCTAAATGTAAGGCAGCGGCGATTCTCATACAAGAACCATACGTTGGGGCCCAAAAGAGACTAAAGTCGTACCCAGGTACTAGGATCTTCCAGAATGTCGAACAAGGCGAGATGGTGAAGGCGGCGATAGCAGTTATGGACCCTACCTTAGATGTCATCCAATACCCGCAGCTCACCACCAAAAACATCGCCGTCCTGGGGATCCGCACAACCGCCTGGGAAGTTAACCTAGTCTCCATCTACCTGGAGGGCGACCAGCCCTTGGAACCGTACCTGGATCACCTAACCAAGGTGGTGGAAAAACTTGGGCCAACCAGATTGGTCATCGGTGGAGACGCTAACTCCTGGAACATCTGGTGGGGTAGTGTTAGAACCAACTCCAGAGGGGAGGACCTCATGAAATTTTTTGACGATCACGGTTTGCAGGTACTCAACGACGGCTCTACACCAACATTTGACACGGTGAGAGGAGACCGGATATACGCCAGCCACGTAGACATCACCACTTGCTCAGAGGACATGCTCACCTTGGTGGACGGATGGACCGTCGTGAAAAGTATGACGAGCTCGGACCACAACGGCATAGTATTTAACATACAGTTACACAAAGCACACGGAACACAAATCACACGCACAACACGAATCTACAATACGAGGAAAGCAAATTGGGACCAATTTCGTGAGAAATTGGCTCAATTTAAAGCGGACAAAAACCTCACACACACAAAAGTAGAGCACACACACAGCACGCAACAAATAGAAGAAGTCATACACACATACACTCAAGCAATCACACATGCATGCAAGGAAACCATACCAGCCAAAAAACACACACAAATACTTACTATTCCGTGGTGGTCTGAAAAACTCGCGCAGCTGAAGCGGGAAGTCGCCACCAGGAGGAGACGAATCAAGGGTACCGCACCGGTCCGACGAGCGAGAGTCGTCGAAGAGTACCTGAAAAAGAAAGAGGAATACGAGTTAGAGGCGGAACAAGCAAGGGTACAGAGCTGGAGGGATTTCTGCAGCAAACAGGACAGGGAAGGGGTCTGGGAAGGGATCTATAGAGTCATAGGCAGGACAAGAAAAAGGGTAGAAGATGAGCTACTTCGGGTTGAGGGCAAAGTGCTGGACGCCAAAGGCTCTGTGAAAGTACTCGCGGAATCTTTTTATCCAGAGGACCCCACAGAAAGCGACAACACTATACATCGCAGAATAAGAGCCGAAGCGGAGAGAGTAAACAATGGACAACAAGCTGAGCCTGGGGACCCATTGTTCACCATGACCGAGCTTAAAGCTGCGATAAGTGCTTTCAGCCCCAAAAAAGCCCCCGGAGCGGATGGATTTACTCTGGACATATGCAAAGAAGCCATAGACAGTGACCCAGAAATGTTCTTAGGTATAACAAACAAATGTCTAGAATACGCGTACTTCCCAAATCCTTGGAAAGAGGCCATGGTCATTGTGCTGCGGAAACCGGGAAAAGACACTTACACCACCCCCAAATCGTACAGGCCCATCGGGCTCCTCCCAGTGCTGGGGAAAATCTTCGAGAAGATGCTAGTCAACCGAATCAAGTTCCACCTAGTGCCGAGGATAAGTACTCGCCAGTACGGATTCATGCCCCAGAAGAGCACGGAAGACTCCCTCTATAATCTGATGAAACACATAAACACAAAGCTCGACCAGAAGAGGATACTGACACTGGTGTCGTTAGATATAGAGGGGGCCTTTGACAGCGCATGGTGGCCGGCCATCAGAGTCCGACTGGCGGAGGAAAAGTGTCCGGTAAACTTGAGACGGGTGATAGATAGCTATCTTCGTGACCGAAGAGTCAAGGTCCGATACGCCGGAGAGGAGTACGAAAAGCGTACAGAAAAAGGGTGCGTGCAGGGGTCAATTGGTGGCCCGATCCTGTGGAACCTGCTGCTGGACCCCCTCTTGAAGGACCTGGAGCTTAGGGGCGATTACGTACAGGCATTCGCGGACGACATAGTACTAGTCTTCGATGGTGGGACGTCGCTGGAGATTGAAAGGCAGGCCAATGCCGCGCTCGAACACGTCCGTGCGTGGGGAGTCCGGAACAAGCTCAAGTTTGCGCCACACAAAACCATGGCCATGGTAATTACACGCAAACTAAAGTACGACTCTCCGCGCCTGAGCTTGGGCGGGATCGACATTGGACTGTCAAAGGAGATCAAATTGCTTGGCCTCACCATCGATAACAAATTAACTTTCAACGCGCATGCCGCGAATGTCTGTCGTAAAGCGCTAAGTTTCTACAATCAACTGTCTAGGGCCGCAAAGGTTGGCTGGGGTCTACAGCCAGAAGTAATACGAGTCATTTATACCGCGGTAGTAGAACCTACCATCATGTACGCTGCCAGCGTATGGGCACCAGCAACAGAGAAACTCTGCATTAAGAAGGAGTTTGACTCGGTGCAGCGTGGCTTCGCACAAAAGCTTGTTAAAGCATACAGAACTGTCTCGCTTAACTCGGCGCTACTACTTGCCGGGTTGCTCCCACTGGACATTAGAGTCCGGGAAGCAGCTTTGTTATATGAAATAAAGAAAGGTTACACCCGGCAAGTAGTGGGAGACCGAGACATCGAAAAACAAGTACCGTACGCGGCCATGCCACACCCGGCACTTCGGAAAAATATAACATTTACCTGCCTGGAAGACGGAGCAGCATTGGACCAAAACCTTGACACCCATCTCAACATTTTCACAGATGGCAGTAAGATCCAGGGGAAAGTAGGCGCCGCACTGTCCATCAGAATCGGAACCACTGAAATTAGTACCCGTAAGTTGAAGCTGGATGAATGCTGCACCGTCTACCAGGCGGAACTGCTGGCTCTGGCAGCGGCAACGGAAGAGGCGCTGAAAAGATCCGAACTTAGTTGTAGCATTTTCAGTGACTCGCGCTCAGCCCTAGAAACCGTGTCAAACTTGTCTTCCCCCCATCCCCTCGCAGCTCAGATTCGAGAGACTATAACAAAGCTCAGAAATCAGAACAAAATGCTGAACTTATTTTGGGTAAGGGCACACATGGGGCTGGAAGGGAATGAGAGAGCTGACGAGTTGGCAAAGAGCGCAGCCCTGACACTAAAAGTAAAAGCAAGGTATGACAGCTGCCCGGTCTCATTCGCGAAGCGAGAACTCAGACGAGACTCGCTTGGCGAATGGAACCATCGCTACATTAGTGCAAAGCAAGGAGCTGTCACGAGAACCTTCTTCCCAAACGCTATTAGAGCACATAAAGTACTCAAACACATAGACCTAACCCCCACTACAGTCCAACTTTTCACGGGACACGGCGGGTTCTCCTCATACTTGCATCGGTTCAAGTGTAAGGAGAGTCCGTCGTGCCTCTGCGATCCCGATGTCGAGGAAGACGTCCTGCATCTGATCTGTGACTGCCCCAGATTCGGAGCAATACGCACGGATACTGAAATAGCATTAGGAACAGATATAAATAAAAGTAATTTGTCATTAATAATAGATAGTAAAGATAGTAGAAATAAGTTTTTAGATTATTGTTGTAAAATAGTTAATGTAGCACGTAAAATGAATAAGTAGAAATAAGGAAACACAATTGTATAATATTAGTTTATACAATTTGTGTCCGTATTAAATGTATTAGTAGATAAGAAAACATGTAAAAATATAATAAATAAAAAGCCTTGTTATTTTAGCCATAAGTAAGATGTAAAATATTAAATAATAAATACCCTTGTTGTTTTTCCCTCTATAAAATAAAAGTAGGTAAAGTAAAACAGCAAGAAAGTGGATGGACAAAAGAAAGATCACGTATGAGGAATGAAAGTGCGAGAAGCATTAAAGCGAGAACTTGTATGCAAGAGTTGTGCAAAAAATGTGCCTGGCAACGCCAGGGGAACTAGTTTTTAAAAAAAAAAAAAAAAAAAAAAAAAAAAAAAAAAAAAAAAAAAAAAAAAAAAACCTAACCTAACCTAACCTAACCTAACCTAACCTAACCTAACCTAACCTAACCTAACCTAACCTAACCTAACCTAACCTAACCTAACCTAACCTAACCTAACCTAACCTAACCTAACCTAACCTAACCTAACCTAACCTAACCTAACCTAACCTAACCTAACCTAACCTAACCTAACCTAACCTAACCTAACCTAACCTAACCTAACCTAACCTAACCTAACCTAACCTAACCTAACCTAACCTAACCTAACCTAACCTAACCTAACCTAACCTAACCTAACCTAACCTAACCTAACCTAACCTAACCTAACCTAACCTAAGAGTGGGACTCTAGGTAGAGTCCTTAAAATTTTTTCGTTTACTTTATTTTATTTATTTGATTATTAATTTGTTTTTTGTTTTTCCGTGTACCAACGCATAGCGCGCACGCTGACACCGACATACCTATGTAGAGTTCGGTACTCTACATAGAGCACACCTTTATATTACTTAAATTACGTACCTGTAAGACAGCGCTTTCTCGTTGAAGTTGCCACGACAAATGACGATATTTCTGAAACAAAATAGACAGAATTAGTAAAAAATTTTAGTACATAGATATTTTAATATATATAAAACTTTTACAAACCTTTAGCTAATATCTAGACCCCCCTTAATTAATAAATTGACGCACCCTCTGTGTGTCAGAGTTTGTGTTGACATCCGGAATGTTTGGCTTCCGCACCCCAGTAAAAAAGACCAGCGACATGAAGCCACAAAATTCTCAAAACTCTCCAATTGGGACCGAGATGGCAGGACCATCTCGATCAGAGGCGTTGGCATCAGAACCAACTCAAATATCAAAGGTGAGGCGTAGTATAGGGGAGTGGGAAACCGTGAAAGCGGAAATACAACCCAAGGCCCCGGAGCCCACAAAACCGATACAAAAGCCTACGCTCTCACAAGAGACAAAAACCGGGTCCCAACGTATCTCCGCGGAAAAAACAAAAAGCCCACCGAAGGAGAAACAGAAATACACTGACCGGCTGGCGGAGGCGAAGGCCTGTGTTGTAAGAGCAAAAACTAGCTTAGGGAACGCTAGGAATTTAAAAACTGAGATAAAAACAGAAGTTACTCTAGCAATAGACAGGCTCTTTCAGCTGGTTAAAGAGGTGGACAGTGTTAAGGGACAAGCGACAAAACCGCGTATAGAACCAGAGGAAGAAATAGCACCAGAAAAGGAGAAGCCAAGAAAAGAAAGTGATTGGATCCGAATTATAGAGGACCACACTAGACTCATACTGGAAAATAATAAAAAAATGGACAGGTTAAAGGAAACCATCGAACAACACACTGAAGCTCAAGAAAAACAGACATACGCGAGTGTGGCAGCGGCATCCAGGAGGCTGCCCCTGGAACAGACCGCTCTACACTCCGTAATAGTCTCGTCCAAAGTCGAGACAGAAACAGGAGAAGACGTTTTGGACATAATAAGAAAAACGATAAACGCAAAAGAAGGTGGTATTGCAGTAGAAAAGATCCGGAAGGCCAAAGATAGGAAAGTGATTGTGGGCTGCAGAACAGAGAAGGAAAGGGACTTAATCAAGCAAAGGTTGAAAGGTGCAGAGGACCACCTTAATGTCCAGGAGGTGAAAAACAAGGACCCTCTGGTGATCCTAAGAGATGTTTTCTCCTACAACAAGGACGAGGACATCCTTGGTGCACTAAGGAACCAAAATAAAAATGTCATGAAAGACTTAGACGGAAACCAACTGAAACTGGAGATCTTATACAGGAAGCGTACTAGAAGCCCACACACGAACCACATTGTACTGAGGGTATCGCCCAAGATGTGGCAAAGGCTGGTTGACTTGGGATCGGTACAAATTGATCTCCAAAGAGTGAAAGTGGCGGACCAGTCACCACTTGTTCAGTGCTCACTGTGCCTGGGATATGGACACGGTAGGCGCTTTTGTAAGGAAACTGCAGAAAAGTGTAGCCACTGCAGCGGACCGCACATGAGGGCACAGTGTGCAGACTGGCTCGCAGGTGCGGCCCCATCGTGCTGCAACTGCATGCACGCAAAGCTGGACCGGACCGACCATAATGCTTTTAGTCAAGAATGTCCGATTCGGAGGAAATGGGAGTCACTGGCGCGGGCAACCGTAGCCTATTGCTAAGGGCATCCCAGGTGCAGAATCCCCTCCAGCTAGAGCAAGGCCATACTGCGTAGCCCAAGCAAACTTGCAGAGAAAGGAACTGGCAACCCAAGAGATTATGCTTGAGGCCAACAAAAAGAAGATGGCCTTCGCGCTGCTCCAGGAGCCCTACATTGGAGCGATAGGCAGAATGAAGGACTATAGAGGAGTCAGGATCTTCCAGAGCACAAACCAAGATGGTGGAGTCGTCAAAGCGGCAATCGCGGTATTTGACAATGACATAGAGGTCATACAATACCCGGACTTTACCACTAATAACATTGTAGTAGTAAAAATAAAGACCACAGCCTGGGAGATTACACTGATCTCTTTCTATTTTGAACCAGATCCACAAACTATAGAGCCTTACCTGGAGCAGCTAAAAAGCATTAAGGAGCATATGAGCACGGGATATCTCATAATGGGCGGCGATGCAAACGCAAAAAACATCTGGTGGGGAAGCTCGACTGTAAACCAAAGAGGGGAAGATGTGAGCGGAACCATAGAAGAGATGGGCTTGCAGGTACTCAACGAAGGGAATACCCCGACATTCTACACCATAAGAGGGGAGAAAGTCTACTCCAGCTGCATAGACATCACGGCCTGTTCGACGGAAATGTTGAACCTGGTGGAAGATTGGAGAGTGGATGAAGGATTAACGAGTTCCGACCATAATGCGATCACATTTAAAATAAGATTAATAAAAGCAAAAGGTATGGAGACAAAACGAACAACAAGAATTTTTAACAGCAAAAAAGCAAACTGGGACCAGTTTCATACGAAACTGGCCAGTTTGTTACAAGAAAATAAAATAAGTAGAAGCGAAATAGGAAAATTAGAGAATAAAATACAATTAGAACAAATAATAGGAACATACACGACAACAATAATAGAAGCTAGCAATAATAGTATACCTAGAAAGAAAACAAACAACAAACTTACCTTACCATGGTGGTCGGAAAAACTCGCCAAACTAAAGAAGGAAGCTACCACCAGGAGACGCCGAATCCGATGCGCAGCGCCGATCCGGAAAAAGAAGGTCGTCGATGAGTACCTGCAAGCAAAAGAAGCATACGAAAACGAAGCCAAGAAAGCCCAGACTGAAAGTTGGAAGGAGTTTTGTGGAAAACAGGACAAAGAAGGCCTGTGGGAGGGAATAATGAGAGTCATAAGAAGGACAACCACAAGACACGAGGATCTACCCCTAAAAAAGGATGGGAAAACCCTGACCCCGAAGGAGTCGGCAGAATTGTTGGCAGAGACGTTTTACCCCGAGGATTCGGAAAGTCAGGACAATGAAGATCACCGACGGGTTAGAGCAACAGCAGATCACGCAAACGACTGTGACCATGATGAACAGTATGATCCAGCGTTTACAATGGAAGAGCTGAAATCCGTGGTGAAAACATTCAACCCTAAAAAAGCCCCGGGTATCGATGGCCTAACAGCCGACATTTGCGACCACGCTATCTCACAGGATCCAGAATTATATCTTGCCCTGGCAAACAAATGCTTGGCACTCCAGCACTTCCCCACTATCTGGAAAGAGGCCACAGTAGTGGTCTTAAGAAAGCCGGGAAAAGACAATTACACCAGCCCAAAGTCGTATAGACCGATAGGGCTCTTACCAGTTATGGGAAAGATCCTGGAAAAACTGATTATAGGACGAGTAAAATGGCACTTGGTACCCAGAATAAATACTCGCCAGTACGGCTTTATGCCCCGGAAAAGCACTGAGGACTCCCTCTATGATCTCATGCAACACATACAAGGAAAACTACAACAGAAGAAACTTATTATTGTAGTATCGCTAGACATAGAGGGAGCCTTCGACAATGCATGGTGGCCCGCAATACGAGCACGACTGGCAGAAGAACAGTGTCCTATAAATATCAGAAGGATACTGGACAGCTACCTTCGGGACAGAAAGGTAAGAGTTAGATATGCTGGCCAAGAATATGTTAAGGGCACTAGCAAGGGATGTGTACAAGGATCAATAGGCGGTCCAATCCTGTGGAACCTCCTATTAGACCCACTGTTGAGTGGTTTGCAGGGTCGTGGCAACTACAACCAAGCGTTTGCTGATGATGTAGTGTTGGTTTTTGACGGTGACACTGCACTAGAAGTAGAAAGACAGGCCAATGCCGCTCTTGCGTATGTTCAGGAGTGGGGCGTCAAAAACAAGTTAACATTCGCGCCTCATAAGACCAATGCAATGGTCATAACTAGGAAACTGAAATACGACGCACCACTGCTGAACATGGGTGGAATCGGCATTGGCATGTCAACAGAGATTAAGATCCTTGGGCTTATCCTCGACCACAAACTGACCTTCAACAGTCACGCAACTTACGTTTGTAGGAAGGCACTGAACATTTATAAACAGTTGTCGAGAGCCGCAAGGATCAGTTGGGGTTTGCACCCGGAGGTAATCCGGACAATCTATGGAGCCGTTGTGGAGCCTATAATCATGTATGCATCCAGCATATGGGCGCCGGCAACCGAAAAACTGGGCCTGCAGAAACACCTTAACGCAGTCCAGAGAGGTTTCGCCCAGAAGTTATGCAAAGCATACCGCACTGTCTCCCTTAACTCAGCACTGTTACTGGCTGGGATACTCCCACTTGATCTAAGAATACAAGAGGCAGCCGCCCTGTATCGGGCCAAGAGGGGGGTACCTCAGCCAGTGATCGGAGATAGGGAGATAGAAACAATGGCTCCATACGAGAGATCTCCCCATCCGGCAAAAAATATGTGCCTTGAGTTTGTGAGCCTGATGCACCAACAGGATGTGGAAACCCACAACAACCAAGCGGTAAGGATATACACAGATGGAAGCAAAATTGAGGGCAAAGTTGGAGCTGCATTGTCTCTCTGGAACAATGTAGCCGAGACCAAAACCCTCAAGTTGAAGCTGGCCTCGTACTGCACGGTGTATCAGGCGGAACTGCTGGCCATATGCAGAGCCACGACAGAGATACTAAAAAGTTCCGAGAGTACCTTTGGTATATACAGTGATTCTAGGTCAGCGTTAGAAACCGTCACAAACCGATACGCCGCCCATCCCTTAGCCATGGAGGCCCGCAACAACCTCAGGACGGGCAGACTCCAGAAGAAGGAGATATCCCTATTCTGGATCAAAGCCCATGCCGGTCTTGAAGGCAACGAACGTGCGGACTGCCTGGCAAAGGAGGCGGCTTTAAAGTCAAAAAGGAAGCCCGATTACGAGGAATGTCCGGTTTCATTTATCAAGAGACATATCCGATCGGAGTCGATTGATAAATGGAACCGGAGGTATAAGCTGGGACAGACAGCGTCTGTCACGAAAATTTTCCTCCCTGACGCGGCAAAAGCCTATAAAATAGTTAGAAAAATGCAGCCCACTAACATTGTTACGCAGGTGATGACGGGGCACGGTGGGTTCTCGGAATACTTGAATCGGTTCAAGTGTAAAGAGAACCCATCGTGCATCTGCGAGCCAGATGTAAATCAGACAGTGCAACATGTTCTCTTTAAGTGCCCTGTTTTTGGATTAAAGAGAAATGAGGCTGAGTTGTTGTTGGATGGTAAAATATGTGCAGAAAATGTTAAGCTGTTTATGACAGATAATGAAATGAGAGATGTTTTCATCAACTACTGCATTCAGGTAGCAACACAAGTAATAAGTAGAAATAAATAGTTAAATAAGATATGTTGTATATATATATTAATATATATATATTAAAACAGCATATAAAGTAATTAGAATAAGTAAATATAAGTACATAGTGCAGTAGGAAATTAGGATAAGATTAAAACATGTAATAAGTATAAAATACAAATAGTAAACATATGAAGTAAACTTTTAAATTTCTGTATAAACCTCCCTGTTTTTCCGAAACTGAAAACCCTAACCTGTGTAAATTTTGGCCATTATATGTAATAACAAAGAAGTAAGTTAATTAAGCCACATTGTATTGTAACCAAAAAATATTAAAATTAAGTCTTCATATAAGTTGCTGTAATCGTGTAAATAAGTTAAAAATAAGAAATAATGAAAATAAGTTAATAGTTAAGAAATAAGAACTGTGTATAGATATTAAGAAATTGTTGTTATAAAATTAAATGTTAAAGAAAGATGTGAACCCCACCCATTCCACCCTTGATACATTAAAAATGAATAAACAAACAAATAGATATAAGAGAATAGGTCAATATTGGCATCCCACCAATAAGCAGCATGAAAGAAAGATGAACAATAGAAAGAATCAGTATGAGGTATGAAAGATATTATAAAAGATAAGAAAAGAATGAAAGTAAATAAGGACTCCGAAAATGAAATCGGAGGGCAGAGTAGGATAGCTCGCGGGCCGGACCTCTGCGTCCGGACAGGAAAAAAAAAAAAAAAAAAAAAAACCTAACCTAACCTAACCTAACCTAACCTAACCTAACCTAACCTAACCTAACCTAACCTTGCGAAGACCGCTCTTCGCAAAATTGGGAAAGAGAATGGTTCCGTTTTGGAGGTGGTTTAGTTTATATTATTGTGCTTTGTCCTGTTGTCAATATGTATTCGTTAACTTTTGATCTTATTGTAGGTTACTGATTGTTGTGTGATTACTTACATGTCTAGATTGCATTTCCTGTCCCGGAACACAGCACACAGTATTATTTCAGTCTCTGTTTTGGTTGTTTCTCTTATAATCGGAGAAATAACCGAAATATTCAGAAAATTTCAGTCAGTAAACAAACAAAATATAGCGTCACTCTGTCTTCACTTCAATCAAGATTGTCAGTCAGTTTTGACAGTGACAGCAATAAAAGTTTAATGGATAGTCCACACGAGTGTAGTTGTAAAGATGGAACGGTTTCACACTTTGTAAAATGTTTGGTGATGTGGTGATCTGTGGACAGATAAAATAATAGTTGAATAGTTTTTGTGCAATTGATTTATATATTTTAAAAAAAATCTAATTTATAAGATTGATCAATTGTAAAATAATTATAATGCATGAATTAGAAAATATATGGTATGAGTTTATTTTATTGTTGAAATTAGTTAATTATATTATTTTTAGTTCTTAGTGAAAGAAATCAAAATAAGGAAAATTGTATAATTATTGATTGATAATTGATTCTATTGTTAAAGAAATAGAAATTCAATATGATTTAAATAAGTTAAGATTATGATTTATAATATGGGATATATATATATATATATGGGATATATAATATCATTTAAGCGATATATTGTAGTAATAATATGGTATAATTTTTATGTAGGTAATTGATTAACATGTTTGAAAAATCTAATAATAAAAGATTAATCAATTGATTAATAGTTATACTAATGCATTAATTAGAAACATATGGTATGAATTATATAGTTGATGATATTAGTTAATTATATTGTCATTAGTTCTTAGTTTAAGAATTCAAAAATACAGATAGTTGCATGATTAATAATTATGTTATTGAATAGATAAAATTAATGTATTTGATTCTATTTTTGATAAATAGAAACTCAAAATGAATTAAGCGAGTTGAAAGAAATCAAAATAAGGAAAATTTTATAATTATTGATCATTGATTAATAATTGATTCTGTTGTTAAAGAAATAGAAATTCAATAATATATATATATAATATATAAATATGAGATATATAATATCATTTAAGCGATATATTGTAGTAATAATGTGGTATAATTTTTATGTAGGTAATTGATTAACATGTTTGAAAAATCTAATTATAAAAGATTGATCAATTGTTTAAAAGTTATACTAATGCATGAATAAGAAACATATGGTATGAATTATTTAATTGATGACATTAGTTAATTATATTGTTTTTAGTTCTTAGTTTAAGAATTCAAAAATACGGATAGTTGCATGATTAATAATTATGTAATTGAATAGATAAACTTCATGTATTTGATTCTATTTTTGATAAATAGAAACTCAAAATGAATTAAGCGAGTTAAAATTATGATTATGATTACACTTAATATAGTTAGTACTGTAATAATGTCTTATAATAGTATAGTGTTTAAGTATAATGTTAGATTGGAAATTTTAATAAAGATTATAATGTTGTTGCAATATAATAGCAACAGTAGCTCGCGGGCCGGGCCTCTGCGCCCGGACAGGAAAAAAAAAAAAAAAAAAAAAAAAAAAAAAAAAAAACCTAACCTAACCTAACCTAACCTAACCTAACCTAACCTAACCTAACCTAACCTAACCTAACCTAACCTAACCTAACCTAACCTAACCTAACCTAACCTAACCTAACCTAACCTAACCTAACCTAACCTAACCTAACCTAACCTAACCTAACCTAACCTAACCTAACCTAACCTAACCTAACCTAACCTAACCTAACCTAACCTAACCTAACCTAACCTAACCTAACCTAACCTAACCTAACCTAACCTAACCTAACCTAACCTAACCTAACCTAACCTAACCTTTTTTTTTTTTTTTTTTTTTAGCGTGTGGAAATCCCCTCGGACCGTCACCCCGCCGGGGCTCTCGTTTGGCGGGGCGGTGTGTCGGACTCGAACCGACCAAAACCACACGGTGTGCCCTCTTTGCGCTTCCAGTTTAGGAGGGGTCCAGGTAGTTATCGCCTTCTGGACCCCTCCCAGCGCCGGCCCGCTCCTGGCGCGGGCTCCGTCTCAAGGACCTCTCTTAGGCGACGTCCGGCACACGCGGACGCCGCCCCCTCGCGGTTGGCCAAACTAATGCGGGTGGAGGGGAGAACCCATCCCGTCCACCCGCGGCCACACTCAGGGCGGCATGAGGCGCAGGAAAGCGCGCCTCCGCCGTCCGGTTCGCCGGCGGCGGATCGGGTCCGAGTGGAGGTCGTCCTCCCGGGCCTTCTCCGCCGCCTCCTTCTGCGAGATTACTTCCTCGCAGAAGGAAGCGACCGCGGTAAAACAACTGTCGCTACCGGCCATGGAGCGAACTACGGCCGGTAGCGAGAGATCCGCTCCGATGACTGCAGTGAGGGCCCGGCGCTGCGTCGCCCATGCGGGGCAGACCGCCAGCGTGTGCTGGGCCGAATCCTCACTGCAGTCGCAGTGGTGGCAGGCGGGACTCGATTCCCACCTAGCGACCGAGTACAGGTACTTTCCGAAGCAACCGTGCCCGGAAAGCACCTGCGTCAGCCGGAAGGAAAGAGTCCCGTGCTGCCGCCCTGCCCACTCGGCGATGACTGGCTGGAGAGCATCCACGGCGGCGAAGCCAGCGCGTGGAGTCTCCAGCCGGAACGACCATCTGACCATGGTGGCTCGGCGAGCGGCTTCGCGCCACTCGCGCACGTCTTCGGGCGGAGGGCGGAATCCGCTCTCCGCCCGGAAGTCAGCCACTCGCCGATAAACTTCGGCGAGCACTTCCGCCTCCAAATCCCACGGGGGTGTTCCGGCCAAGGCGCAAGCCGCCTCGGTGGACACCGTGCGGTATCCGCGTATGGCTCTGACCGCCAATATCCTCTGGGGGCGCCAGAGGCGCGCCCTATTCGGAGCAGTCAGAGCCGCCACCCACACCGGTGCACCATACAGCGCCATGGACCGGACAACCCCCGCATACAGCCGCCTCGTGGGAACACTGGCCCCGCCCAAATTGGGCAAAAGTCGCCCTAGGGCGGAGGCAGTGTCCACCAGCTTCGGACCAAGCTGTCGGAAGTGCTCGTCGAAGAGCCACCTACCGTCTAGGACCAGACCCAGGTACCTCATCTGGGCCCGGACCGGTACGAGGACCGAGCCGACCTCGATTGAGGCGCCGGCGGGTGGACCACGACGGGGCCCATGAAATAATAGGGCCTCCGTCTTATCCAGGGCCACCCGTAATCCCAACGCCTCAATGCGCCCGACCACCTGGGAAACTCCCGTGGCGGCCAGGCGCGCCGCCTCCTGGAAGTTAGCCCCCCGGGCCGTGAGTAAGGTGTCATCCGCGTAGCAGATTACACCCAGCCCGGGGGGGAGACGCCCTCGTAGGGCCCAGTCGTACCCGATGTTCCACAGGAGAGGTCCTAGGACAGACCCCTGCGGAACACCGCACGACATGGCCCTGCGTCTCAAGACGCCATCTCGGTCCTCGTACATGACGGTTCGCTCCTCAAGATAGTCCGCCACCAGCCGCTTCAGGTACTCCGGCACTCCGTGGTAGCGGAGCGCTTCCCTGATGCAGCTGAATGGCAGACTATTGAAGGCGTTGGCGATGTCCAAGGACACCGCCAACACCACTCCGCCGCAGCTCACGGCCTCCTCGGTCACGGCCCTAAGGCGCATTACGGCATCGATCGTCGAACGCCCTTCTCGGAAACCGAATTGGGCGTCCGACAGATCGGGGCCAACCTCGCAGAGGTGCCGGACGATGCGGGCAGAGAGCACCCTCTCAAAAAGTTTACCCGCCTCGTCCAGCAACACGATAGGCCTATAGGCCGCGACCGATTCGGTAGGCCGTCCCGGCTTCTGCAGCAGGACCAGCTTCCCGCATTTCCAGCGCTCAGGGAAGCGTCCGGACGCCAGGCTAGCGTCTAACACTTCCCTGAGGTGGTCCGACATGTAGTCGAGGGCTCGGGCCATCACTCGGGCTGGAACCCCGTCCGGCCCGGGGGCGGTATTCTTGGATCGAATCCGTAGAACAGCCGCCCCCAACTCCGATTCCCTGACGGGCGGAACATCAACCTCGCTGCCCCCGTCGTCTCCGGCTGATGCAGCCATCGACGGGGGTGTGTGCTCCACCCGCTGCGGGAATAGGCCCTCGACCACTTCCTGCAGGAAGCTGGGCTGGAGAGTCTCCGTAAGGGGGGGGCCCGACGTGCGGAGCTTTTGACGCACCGCACGATAAGGGCGACCCCAGGGGTCACGCTCAAGACTCTCCAGCATCTCCTCTCTGCTCACATCCTTGGCGCGGCAGATGGCCAGCCGCAGAGTTTTCCGAGCTTCATGGTACTCCTCATGAAGCCGTTCCACCTCCTCACCAACCCCGCGGTGACGTCGCCGACTACGGGTGAGGGACCTCCGGGCACGTACACAGGCCGCACGGAGGTCCGCCAACTCCTGGGACCACCAGTAGACCTCCTTCCTTGGAGGCCGACAACCACGAAGGCGGGGCATGGCCGCATCGCAAATCTGCGTAATCGCATCGCAGAAGCGACCAGCCCCCATGTCGACCTCCTCGGTCGGGGCCTGCGGAGACAGCCAAGAGTGAATAATGGCCGCCTCCTCTAGTAGGTCCCTGTCGAGCTTGGCGACAGCCCACCGCGGAAAGCGGGTAGGGCGCCGCGCCGCGTGACCCCTACTAGGGAACCTAACCTAACCTAACCTAACCTAACCCAACCTAACCTAACCTAACCTAACCTAACCTAACCTAACCTAACCTAACCTAACCTAACCTAACCTAACCTAACCTAACCTAACCTAACCTAACCTAACCTAACCAACAGTCCGGCGTCAACCGCACTCTGGAGCGCCCACTTACAAGCCAACCTCCTCGTTAAAAATTTGGCAAAAATTGAAATTTGATATTTTTATTGTCGTGCGGCATATTATAATTTGAGAAATCGCGAGGCGCACACGATAGAAAAAACCGCTTTGAAAAAAGTGAAAAACTCGCGAAGTTATTGTGTGAAAAGTGAAATTTTGTGGTTTTTTCAAACTTCGAACTGAAATATCTTCAATTCTGCAGCGACGACCTACAAATATTTTTGTTTCTTCTGGAAGGGCTTCAAGAGACCTTTCGTTTGACACCTTTGCCTGATTTTTCTCGCGCAGGAGCGCCGAGAAAAAGGCAAAAAACTAGTACCACGTGGCCACGAGGTCATCGATCCCGACCACCTGGAAATAAACAAACACCTGGAACGGCGGGGCGCCTTGAAGAGGATCACGGAGGCACTTTCAGAAAGTTTTTAGGTTAAGTTTTAAATTAGATATTAACGTTTTAAAATTTTTAAAATTTTCAAAAATTCATAACTCTTTATTTAAATCTTTTAGGTATAAATTTAAAATCAAAATTTAGTAGGCCTGGTGATCTTCTATCACCAGTTAAAATTTTGCAATAGATCGATCAGCTGGTTTTTGAGTTACGATTTTTTAAATATTTGAGGTTGGTACGAGGTGCCTGATATAACTGTCATAGCAAAATTGTAAGTATTTGAAAATAAGAAGATTTTAGTTTTAAGACTTTGGGCTGTATTAGATTTTTAGATTTTTAATTTCTCGATTTTCTATCTGCATTTTTTCAAAAATTTAAGTGTTTTTCGTACTTATAAAATCAGGGGGGGGGTTATTTTAAGTAGTTATTAAAACCAAGTGACAGGTCTTTAGAAGACCTTTTCTAGGACTCCAAACACGGTAGTGTTTCGACAAGTACAGCCAAAGTTAGACCCAAGACGGCCTTTTGGCGGCCATCTTGGAAATATTTGATCATCAATATCTCCCTCATTTGATCGGAAACCGTCTTCGGCGTTGGCGTTGTTTATTAGCCGACAACAACCGACTATACTATTAATTTAAAAACAGTACTTAAATTTTCCCGTCCAAACCGGAGTAGAACAATTTTGTTCAGGTCATTTAAAAAATTAGCGGGCTTTGCCCGCTAACACTTGCACTCCCCCCCCATCCCCCTATCCCCCTGCCCTCTGAGCAGTTGGGTGATTCAATAGTGTAATTTCGGACATAAAGCGGGACACGAGACCGCCGACGCTTATACCGGACGAAGTGGGTGTAGCCAGCCGGCAGAACCGTTCGCAGGGTCGTTGCTACGCGAGCCTAAACCAACTAAAAATTTACAATAGATCGATCAGCTGGCTTTTGAGTTACGATTTTTTAATTGTAATAGCAAAATTGTCAATGTTTGAAAATAAGGAAATTTTAGCTTTAAGACTTTGTGCTGCATTAGATTTTTAGAATTTTAATTTTTTGATTTTCTATCTGCTTTTATTCAAAAATTTCAGTGTTTTTCGTACTTATAAATCAGGGGGTGGTTATTTTAAGTAGTTACCTATTAAAATTAAGTGACAGGTCTTTGGAAGACCTTTTCTAGGACTCCAAACACGATAGTGTTTGGACAAGTACCTACAGCCAAAGCTAGACCCGAGACGGCCTTTTGGCGGCCAGTTTGGAAATATTTGATCATCAATATCTCCCTCATTTGATCGGAAACCGTTTGCGATTTCGGCGTTGGCGTTGTTTATTAGTCAACAACCGACAATATAATTAAATTAAAAACAGTACTGAAATTTTCCTGTCCAAATCGGAGTAAAACAATATTGTTTATATCATTTAAAAAATTAGCGGGCTTTCCCTGCTTACACTTGTACTCACCCCCCCCCCCCCCCCCCTCTGTCCCCCTGCCGTCTGAGCAGTTGGGTGGTTCAATGGTGTAACTTCGGACATAAAGCGGGACACGAGACCGTTGACGCATATACCGGACGAGGTGGGCGGAGTCGGCCTAACCGCCGACCGCGGGGGCGTTGCTACGCGAGCCTGGATCAACCGAGATATTTTGGTTACAAACTTTATTATCTATTTTGTCATCTATTTCGTTGCCTTATGTTATCTTGTTTTTCTTTGTATAGTAGGTAGTATAAAACACGCACGCTTCATCGCTGACACACCTACGTAGAGCTCATCACTCTACATAGAGTACATATATATTCTTACAATAAACATTTTTCCTAGTTGTAGTACCCACATGTTGCGTAGCGAACAACAAATTTGACGCGGACTGTTTTCCTATTTGCCATTCTGGAAAGTCTAAAAGGCTCATATCTCGCCAACCGATTAACCGTAATTTTTAACTCTTTGAAAAGATCTTTGACCCCCATTTTTTAAATTCATTTTTTGTAGAGCTTAAGGTCTTCTACTCTACGTAAAAAATTCGACTGGTGTCGATCAACCAGTTTTTGAGTTATAAATTTTAAAATATTTAGGCTAACACGAGGTCCCCCTTCTAAATAAGTTAGAGTAAACATTTAAATTTATACAAATAGATAATAATATTCTTAGCTATAACAAGTTTTCTCCATTATTTTTGGACCAAAACTGTATTTTTAAGATTAGTTTTATTGAATATTTTTTAGTTTTTTGTCAATTATAATTCGGGGAGTAGGAATATTGTACCGCTGGGGGGTTATTCAAATAGGGATTTAAATTATCTTTTAATTGAGCCCAAACTCGAGCTGATTCTGACGGTAATTGCCAGAGTTGCTCCGGAGCGGCCATTTTGGACGCCATTTTGAAAAAGTTAAAACGAGGATTACTCGGTAGCGGAAAATCCGATTAGAACGCGGTTTTCTGTCTTGGAGTGGTCGTCAGCCACAGAGTCTGCTAAGAACGTTTGGGACTCTAGGTAGAGTTACTTTTTCTAACCCAAACCAACCTGCAAGAGGCATAGATTGTGTCAGGCAGTACACTCTGCCCAAAACCGCGTCTTTCTACGACTTAAACTCGCAAAGTTGTGGAAATATTGAAGATTGGCGGCCATTTTGTCCGCCATTTTGAAAACTTTTAATCTTTCACAACTTTTGCTAGAGTGGTCCGATTGAGGCGCGGTTTTCACTTCTGGCATCGTCTCTGCCTTCTTTTTTAATAGAGATACCGTAAGTTCAATTTAAACGCGGCCATTTTGTCGGCCATTTTGGAAAGTCTGGAAGGCTCATATCTCGCTAACCGATTAACCGATTTTGACGAAATTTTTTGTAGGATATAGGTCATCTACGGAGTTTTTATTTTAAATTTGCTTTTATAACTTTTACAAACTTTTTATATTTGATTATTTTATTATTATTTTTGTGCATTAGACTAGTTTTCCCGGATTGACATTTGTTTTAAGTTAAAGTAGACATGTTTGGGTACCGCACGCCTATGAAAATGAAAGGGGACAAGGCCAGCCCTGACCCCCAAGAAACCCCCGACCATGCTGAGACGGCAGGACCTTCTGGGGAGCAAACCTCAGGAGTGAGGCGTAACATTGGTGATTGGGAGTCTGGGAAGACAATCACCAAACGCAAACCCCAGACCACTCCAAAGAAGGCTGGGCCGGCCCCGCCGGGCAACCGTTTTGCCCTATTACAGGCGGGTGAAAGTCCGCCGGTTCCAGCAAAGCCTAAATATGCGAACAAGACGGCTGAAGGGAAAGCTTGCCTAAACATGGCAAAGCTACAACTTGGAAACGCGCGTAACCTGAGGACAGAGATTAAAATTGAGGTCACGAGGTCGGTGGAACGGCTATACCAGCTGGTGAAAGAGGCGGAAGCGGAAGGACCCAAACAAGGTAAAGACCAGGGTGTGATACAAGAGGTTGGAGACAACTCGGAAAAACCATTGGACCTGCCCTACCCATCCCAACCATCACCGATGAGGAAATCCGAGGTCGAGAAGGAGTTGGTGAGGAAGATGGAAGAGCACAGTAGGTTAATAAAGGAAAGTAACGAGAGGATGGAATACCTAAAACAGGCAATGGAAAAACAGCAGAAGACCATGGAGGGGGTAACGTATGCGAGTGTTGCAGCAGCTTTTCCTAGAAGGCAAGAACAGACTGCACTACACTCCGTCGTGGTCTCTGCTGTTAACGAAAAAGAAAGCGGAGAAGAAGTACTCGAAAGAATAAGACTGGTAGTCAACGCAAAGGAAAGTGGTATAGCAGTGGAAAAGATAAGGAAAGCCAAGGATCGAAAAGTAATTATTGGGTGTAGAACCAATGAGGAACGGCAAAAGGTAAAGGAAAAGTTGAAGAGTGCCAAGGAACTCAACGTGGAGGAGATGAAAAATAAGGACCCGTTGCTGATATTTAGAGACGTCCTCAAGTATAACACTGACGAGGAAGTTCTTGGCGCTCTAAGAAACCAGAACAAAGGGGTCCTCAGAGGCTATATAGACCAGAAAATGGAAATTGCTTTCAAGAAACCAACGAGAAACCCCCATACGCACCATATCGTAATGAGGGTCTCTCCCGGAGTTTGGCAGCGCTTAGTTGATGCGGGATTTGTCCAGATAGACCTCCAGCGGGTGAGAGTGGCAGATCAATCGCCACTCGTGCAATGCTCACTTTGCTTGGGGTATGGTCACGGACGACGATTCTGCAAAGAGACAGTGGAGAAGTGCTGTCACTGTGGGGGAGACCACATGAAGTCGAAATGCGCGGACTGGCTCGCGGACGTTCCACCCTCATGCACCAACTGCAGTCACGCAAAGCTGGATAGGACGGACCACAATGCTTTCAGCAGCGAATGTCCCATCCGCCGGAAGTGGGAGGCCCTGGCCCGGGCCACAATAGCGTATTGTTAAAGTTGTCCCAGGCGCAAAAACTTTCCAAGCAGATGCAAAAGCTTACTACGTCGCACAAGCAAACTTACAGCGTATGGCTCTAGCCACAAATGAAATAATGCTTGAGGCATCAAATAAAAAAATGGCCTTTGCACTCCTCCAGGAGCCGTATATCGGGGGTACAGGCAAGATGAAAAACTACGGGAGCGCCAGGATCTTCCAGAACGTGAGTCAAGGAGATGGGGTAGTGAAGGCAGCAATTGCTGTCTTTGACACAGAGATTGACGCTATCCTATGCCCGGAATTTACAACAAACAACATCGCTGTTGTAAAGCTCCGGACGAGTGCCTGGGAGGTCTTGGCGATCTCGTTCTATTTTGAGCCAACAGAACCGATACAGCCATATCTTGATCATCTAAAAACAATTAAAAAGCAAATCGATGTATCAAAAATTCTGATAGGAGGCGACTCAAATGCAAAGAACCCGTGGTGGGGAAGTCTAAAAATAGATGACAGAGGAGAAGATATGGCTGGAATCCTTGAAGAAATGGAGCTGCAAGTGCTGAATGAGGGCGACACTCCAACTTTCGACACGATCAGAGGAACTAAACAATACACCAGCTTTGTCGACATAACGGCCTGCACAGCGGTGATGCTAGACTTGATTGAGGACTGGACAGTGGAAGTAGGCATGACGAGCTCCGACCACAATGTGCTAACATTTAAAATAAGACTGACAAAAGCAAAAGGTACAAATATTACTAGAACCACTAGAATATATAATAGTAAAAAAGCAGATTGGGACAAGTTTCATGGGAAACTTGCCCAATTGCTTGAGTCAAACCAAATTAGGGAAAATGAAATAGAAATTATTAAAGATAAAGAACAATTAGAATCAGTAATAGAACACTATACAAAAGCAATAGTAGGAGCATGCAATTACAGCATCCCTAAAAAGAAAACTAAAAGTATAATTACCTTGCCATGGTGGTCGGAAGAGCTCGCCAAGCTGAAGAAAAAAGTCCGCACGTTCAGGCGTCGAATCCGCTGCGCAGCGCCGGTCCGCAGGCAGAAGGTGATCGAAGACTACCTGAAAGTAAAAGAAGAATATGAGTATGAAGCAAAAAAAGCGCAAGTCGAGAGTTGGAAGAGCTTCTGCGGAAAACAAGAAAAAGAAAGCATGTGGGACGGTATATATAGGGTAATAGGTAGAACAACTAAAAGGCAGGAAGACCTGCCCTTAATGACAGGTGGAAGAGTATTGGACGGCAAGGAGTCAGCAGCACTTCTAGCGGAAACTTTTTACCCGGAGGACCTAAAAAACGATGACAACTTAAACCACAGCCGAACCAGAGATGTAGCTGAAAAGGTAAACGGTTGGGCTCATGATGAGAAACATGACCCACCTTTTACCATCGAAGAACTTAGATTCGCTGTTAAAAGTTTTAATCCAAAGAAGGCTCCGGGGGCCGATGGTTTGACCGCAGATATATGCGACAAGGTAATTCACCACGACATGAAACTGTTCCTCTCGATGTGCAACAAATGTCTCGTCCACGGATATTTTCCCGCAATATGGAAAGATGCCGCAGTAGTAGTCCTGAGAAAGCCTGGAAAGGATGACTACAGTAACCCAAAGTCATACAGGCCCATAGGGCTGTTACCAGTCTTGGGCAAGATCTTCGAAAAGATGGTAGTTGGTCGGCTAAAATGGCACCTGGTCCCAAAAATGAGCACTCGCCAATATGGTTTCATGCCCCAAAAGAGTACCGAGGACTCCCTCTATGACCTGATGCAGCACATCCGTACAAAACTTGACCAAAAGAAGCTAATAGTCATGGTATCATTAGACATAGAGGGAGCCTTCGATAGCGCGTGGTGGCCAGCCATTAGAGTGAGGCTAGCAGAGGCAGGATGCCCCGTAAACTTGAGAAGAACAATTGACAGTTACCTTGAAAACAGAACTGTCAGAATTAGATACGCCGGCCACGAACACTTGAAAAGTACCAATAAAGGCTGTGTCCAGGGCTCCATTGGCGGTCCCATATTGTGGAACCTCCTCTTAGATCCCCTCCTGAAAGGGTTAGAACGGCGGGGTGATTACGTCCAGGCATTTGCGGACGACGTAGTACTGATGTTTGACGGCGACACGGCGCTGGAGGTGCAGAGACAAGCAAATGCCGCCCTCGCGTATGTTCGGCAGTGGGGTATCGATAATAAGCTTAAATTCGCACCACATAAAACTTGCGCGATGATCATCACCCGCAAGCTTAAATTCGATGCACCACTGTTGAGCATGGGGGGGGTCGACATTGGCATGTCGGAAGAAATAAAAATCCTGGGGGTCACGATAGATAACAAGCTCACGTTCAATAAACACACAGCAGAAACGTGTAGAAAAGCGCTTAACTTTTATAAGCATCTGTCGAGAGCCGCCAGGGTTAGTTGGGGCCTGCATCCGGAGGTGATTCGCGTGATATACACCGCCACAGTCGAACCTGTCTTAATGTACGCGGCCAGTGTATGGGCAAAAGCTGCGGAAAAACAAAATGTGCGCAAAAAACTAAACGCCGTCCAAAGAGTGTTTGCCCAAAAACTTACCAAGTCGTACCGAACTGTCTCCCTAAACTCGGCTCTACTACTGGCCGGAATACTGCCGCTGGATCTCAGGATTCAAGAAGCTGCAGCCCTTTACGAAGCCAAGCGTGGAGTTCCACAGCCGAAATTGGGAGACATGGAGGTTGAGCTTAGGGTGGCTTATAATTTAACCCCGCATCCGGCAAAGCATATGCGCGTGGAGTTCGTAAGTCTGATGGACCAGCAAGACGTTACACAACACAACGTCCAGGCAGTCCGGATATTTACAGATGGCAGCAAGATTGAGGGGAAGGTCGGTGCAGCACTATCTTTTTGGAATGGTGAGGCCGAGACAAAGAACCTCAAACTTAAGCTGCCATCGTACTGCACGGTCTACCAAGCAGAACTGTACGCCATATGTAGAGCCACACGAGAGATTATTAAACGCCGCGAAACAAGCTTCGGAATCTATAGCGACTCACGTTCGGCTCTTGAAACACTTGAGAACACTTGCTCCACCCATCCCCTAGCGATTGAAACCCGCAAAAATCTGGCTACTATCGCACTCCAAAACAAAGAAATCTCTCTGTTTTGGATCAAAGCACACGCAGGGATGAGTGGAAATGAGAGAGCCGACAAATTGGCTAAAGAGGCAGCGCTTCGCGGGAAAACAAAACCTGAATACGATGCATGTCCGATTTCATACGTCAAGCGACAAATCCGTGAGGATTCGCTTGACGTATGGAACCGGAGATACAAATCGGAAGAAAAAGGTGCGGTCACAAAAATGTTTTTCCCAGACGCGGTAAAGGCCCATAAGATAGTCAGAAAGTTCGAGATGACTGGCGTAACCACCCAAATTTTGACGGGGCACGGTGGGTTCTCGGAATACTTAACTCGATTCAAGTGTAAAGAGAACCCATCGTGCATCTGCGAGCCGAGTAAGGAGGAAACTTGCGCACACGTAGTTTTTGAATGTCCTGTGTACGGTTACGCGAGATATGAAGCTGAGAACTTATTGGATTGCAATATAACTGTCAAAAATGCAAGCAAAATCATGCAAAATAAAATCGCGAGACCAATTTTTCTAGATTTCTGTACCAAAATTGTAAAAAAGGTCATACAAAGAAATAAATAGTTAGCTAGATAATCTATGAAATATATATACGTATTATGATAAATATATAAATTGCATAAACATAAATAAGCACATACGTTAAATAGATAAGTACATTAAAATAGGAAATTGAAACAACTGTATAATAAACACTTGTAAAACTAAATAGTATTAGGTGTATAAATAACTGTCATAAAGTAAGTTGAAATAGTATTAAGCAGCACCATATTGTAACCCACATGAGAGAAAAATAAAACATGTAAAGAATTAGACTTAAGATTAAATTAAGAATAAACGTGTAACCCCAAATGGGAGGTCAGCATTAAAATGGAAATTAGAAATAACTTAGAAATAATTTAGAATGTACATCCCAATGGCATGAGGGAAGCGAATAAAGAAATTTTGAGTTTTAATAAAGTCTCTGGCTTAGCAGTCAGAGTTGTTTAGTCGTCGTACTTAGTGCCATTTATAGATGGTGGTACGGGTAGGACAAAAAAAAAAAAAAAAAAAAAAAACCTAACCTAACCTAACCTAACCTAACCTTTTTTTTTTTTTTTTTTTTTTTTTTTGCGCTGGGAAAAATGCTTTACGCATGCCCCCCCATTGGGGGATGGGAGGGGTATGTGGGACTCCCCGGTCCACACCGGACCGGTATACCCACTAAACGACCCAGCGGCACTCCGGCATCGTCTGCGTGGAGGAGGATTGGGAAACCGGCAAAAGCCTTTACTTCCAATCCCCCGCCGACGACCGCCCACCTTTACAGTGGGGCCTTCATGTCCCTCCTGACAGGGAGAGACCCGGGAATGACCGTGAGTGCTCGGCCATTCCCGCCCGGCGGAATTGGAGGATACGTGCAATGCGGGAGTAGACGCCCCCGCGCCTATCTCCCGCTATCCTCCACCAAGAGGGGGAAGGCGGTTGTGCTTTCTCCCACCCTTTCTTCGCCTGCGGAGCGGCGCCACGAGAGGGTCATCCTCCCGCGTGCGCTCCGCCGCCTCCTTTTGTGACATCACGTACTCACAAAAGGAGGCGACCGCTGTCCAGGCCCCCTCGCTTCCCAGCATGGAGTTGACCACGCTGGGAAGCGAGAGGTCCGGCCCGACTACCGCAGCTAAGCTGCAACGTGGCTCCGACCACGCCGGGCACACCTCGAGGGTGTGCTGTGCAGAATCCTCCGTCGCACCACAATCATGGCACGACGGAGTCTCCTCTCTTCCGATCCGGTGCAGGTACGATCCGAAGCATCCATGCCCGGACAACACCTGCACCATCCGGAACGAAAGGTAACCGTTGGACCTCTCGAGCCAATCTCGCAGGACCGGCCCGAGAGCGACCAACGTTCGTCGGCCAAACGCGGCGGAGGCGAGGTCCTCCGTCCAGTGGTGGACGATCGCGTCCTTCGCCTCTCGGCGGACGGCCTCCCGCTCTTCCGGGGCAGGGTGCTCCCCGAGAGCCTTACGCCCCGCCCCCCACTCGAACACTCTGGCGAGCACCCACGCTTCGAGCTCCCAGGGAGGGGTGCCCGCCAGAGCGCACGCCGCCGCAAAGCTCACAGAGGAGTAGGCCCTCGCTACCCGCTGCGCAATGGCCCTTTGAGGCCTGCGGATCGCAGTAGCGTTCTCCCTCCTTCGGAGGGAGTCCGCCCAGATGGGGGCCCCGTAGAGGGCCATGCTCTTCAGGATGCCGGCATACAACTGCCGGCATCGCGCTTTTGGCCCTCCCAGATTCGGGAGGAGCCACGCAAGCGCAGCCGCGGCCTTCAACAGGCGCGTCGACAGCCCGCTGAAGTGCGGGCCGAAGCGCCACCTGCTGTCGAGCACTAGGCCCAGATATTTCATCTGGGCCTTCACGTCGACCCTGACGCCCTCTACGACGATATGAGCGTCAATGGGGATGCGCTGCCGAGGCCCGTGGAAGAACACGGCCTCGGTCTTGTGTAGCGCCACCCCCAATCCTAGCCGGCGGATCCTTCCCGCGACCAAGGATCCGCCAGCCGAAGCCAGGCTCGCCGCCTCTCTGAAGTCACTCCCCCGGGCAGTGAGAAGAGTGTCATCCGCGTAGCAGATGACACTCGTGCCACGGAGGAGAGCTCCCCGCAGGAGCCAGTCAAACCCGATGTTCCACAGGAGTGGCCCTAAAACGGACCCCTGTGGAACACCGGACTCCGCGCCGTACCGCCGAAGCTGGCCCACTTTATCCACAACGAGGACCGCCCGGTCCTCCAAGTAGTTGGCCAGGAGGCCCTGCAAGTACCGAGGCACTCCATGGTAGCGGAGCGCCTCTAGTATCGTCGGGTGGGGGATGGAGTTGAAAGCGTTGGCTATGTCAAATGACACAGCCAAAACCCCCTCCCCTGCCTCCACGGCCTCCCTCACTTGGCCCTTTAGCCGGGACAGCGCGTCAACCGTCGAACGCCCTACTCGAAAACCGAATTGGGCGTCCGACAGGTTCGGCCCTGCCCCCCTCAGGTGGCCATTCAGCCGGGCGGCGATAATCCCCTCGAGCAATTTACCAGCCTCATCGAGCAGAACGATGGGCCGGTATGCCGAGGGGGAGTCCGCCGGGCGTCCCTCCTTGCGGAGAAGGCATAATTGCCCCTCCTTCCAGGGTTTCGGGAACCTTCCAGTCGCGAAACACGCGCCGAAGAGCTCCCGAAACCTATCCTCCATTTGGGTGGCAGCGATGGCCACCACCCGTGCGGGGACGCCGTCCGGCCCGGGGGCCGTCTTCTTGGCGCGGAGGCGGAGCGCCGCCACTCCAAATTCCACCTCTGTGATTGGAGGGATCTCCTCCTCCGGCGGAACTGCCTCCCGCGGGGGGTCCATCACTGGTGGGGTGAAGCTGGTCCCGGGTGGAAAGAGGGACCGAACCACCCCATCCAGCAATGGCGGCTCGAGGGTCTCCGCAAGTGGGGGACCGAAGGGACGCAGTTTGTTCCGCGCCGCCTTGTACGGTCTCCCATACGGGTCCCTGTCGAGACCCTCCAGCATCTCGGCTCTCGCCGCGTCATCAGCGGCGATCATCGCCGACTTGAGGACCCTCTTTGCCACTACGTAAGAGGCGTAGAGAAGGTCCTCGTTCTCAGGGTCCCGCAAGCTGCGCCGTCGGCTCCGCGTGTAGGCCCTCCTGGCCGCCACGCAGGCGGCCCGGAGCCCCGCCAGTTCCTCCGACCACCAATAGACGGCGCGACGGGGAGGTGGACGGCGAGACCGAGGCATGCTGGAGTTGCACACCTCGGTCAGAGACCTCCTCAGTTGGGCCGCTGCGGAGTCCACGTCCAGGACGTCAGCAGGAGGCGTGAGCCAGTCCTGGAGGAACGCCGTCTCCCTTGCTGCCTCACGGTCGAGACGGGTAAGAGCCCACCGTGGAAAGGGAGATCGGCTCGAGGGAGGCGACCTCCGGGGGCTCTGGGTGGAGATGTCGAACCGCACATAACGGTGATCCGACAAGGTCTCCACCATCTCCACCCGCCAGTTCTCTACGCGGGCGGCCAGGACGGGGGTGGCAAACGAGACGTCCACCACCGACCCCCCCCATCGCCGCACACACGTCTGGGCCGTCCCTCTGTTGAGGAGGGACACACCACACGAAACCGCCCAAGATTCGACGGCGGGTCCCCTGACGTTGCAAGAGGCGGCCGGGTTGCCCCAGGTCACCGACTTTGCGTTCAGGTCGCCTAATACGGCGACCTGTCGCGGCGCCGCCCTACCCACAACTGCGGTGAGGATTTCGAGAAAGTTCTCGAAATCCTGGAGAGGGCGGTTTGGGGAGAAATAGACGCCCACCAGGGCTATATCTCCCCACGCGGCGGCCACGTATCCCGGTCCCCTCTCTAAGAGCGAGAGGGGAGGGGAGTCTGTGGAAGACCGCGAAACCAACGCCACCAGGCCATCCTGATCGCCCAGCCAACGGCCGGGGATCGAGTACGGCTCGGCAACCACCGCCACGTCTACCAACCACTCAGCCATGGCCTGCATTAGCAGGTCCTGGGCTGCTTTGCAGTGGTTGGTGTTCGCCTGAAGGATGCGATGATCGACTCTATCCATCAATCGGACATCGCACCCCCCTCGCCGGCCGCCGAGATTCCCGCTTCAGGGGCGGCGGTTGCAGCGGCAGGCGGGCTCGGTACCGGAACTTTACCCTTTTTTGGGGGAGGATTGCAGTTCCTCCCCTTCATAATGTGTCCCGCCGGGCGGCCGCTTGCTGCGCACACTGCACAGTGTGGCGTGGCAGCCTTGCAGGAGGCGGACTTGTGCCCCTCCTTGCCGCAGCGGTAGCAGCTGTCCGTCCTATCCACCTTGGACGGACAGAGGGCCCGCGTGTGCCCGATTCCGAAGCACCTGAAGCAGCGTAGAGGCTGATCTTCAAGTGCCCGGATTCTGCACGAGCTGAAACCTATCAGAAGTCGTCCTTTAGCGAGGACGGCTTTAGCTGCGATGACGGGGCACTCAAGGCGGATAGTGCCCATGCCACCGCGGCCGGGCCTGATGTCCCGACCCTGCACCGCTGCTACGTCGCAGCCCCCTGTTGCTGCGATCGCCGCCACGACCTCCTCTTTGGTGACCGAGTCGTCCAGACCGGTCACCTCCAAGGCCGCAGACCTAACGGGCCTGACGACCTTAGCCGCGTCCGCGATGGCCTCTCGCAATTTACTTGCGAAGAGGTCCGCGTTGGCGCCACCCTGGGCCCCCGGGAACTCGAAGATTCGAGCCCCGGTTTGGGTCTGGCGGCACGCGACTGCCCCGATTCCCAATGTTATGGGATCGACGTTGGCACGAGCCCGCTTGAGGACGGACTCGTACGTCTCACCCCGCTCCGCAGCCTCCGTGGTGAGCGTCACCACGACGGCCGCAGTTTTGGGAGGAACCGGGGGCTTCCTTCCGCCAGCTGGGGCCCTTTTGGCTGCGGAGGCAGCGGCAATGGGCTTGGGGGCCGACTTTTTCCCTTTCCCCTTCCCCTTTCCCTTGCCAGTCGCTTGGGACGGGCAGGAAGGAGTGGCGGTGGGGGTGGTAGGGGCGGCGGCCGTTCTCACCTTGTTTTTCGCCTTGCCCTTTCCCTTATTAACCACTTCCGTCCACGACTGGTTGGATGGAGTGGTTGAAGGTAGTTGAGCGTCCTCCTTTTGAGAGGATGGCCCCGGCTGGTTCAGCCTCTTGGCCGCCGCCAGCGGTGGTCGGAGGCGTTTTTCGGGAAGAAGCCTGTCCTCGATGCCAGCAAGGCAGGCTCTCGTAAAGGCCCTTTCCTCCATGACCACCTTGCGGATGATATCCTCAAAGTTGGAGGGGGGGCCTTCAGCCGCTGGTCTGGGGTCGGTCTGAGTAGGCCGTGCCGTGACTTCGGCCAGCTTCTTGCGCAGCTGGCCGACCTCCGACCGCAGGTGGACGGTATCCTCCAAGTTGTAGGAGGAGTCTTCAGCCGCTGGTCTGGGGTCGGCCTGAGTTGGTCGGGCCATGACTTCAGCCAGCTTCCTGTGCAGCTGGCTGACTTCCGACTGCAGGCGGTCGACCTTTGCCTGCAGTTGCCGCGTCTCATCCGTTTCGGTGCGCTGCACCAGCTCCCGGATGATACCGCGCATGCTCGCAGCCCTGCACTTCAGGGACTTTTGAAAAGTCCCCTTTAGGTTGGAGGACTTAGAGGCCACGACCACTATCTCGTCCGCGTCCTCTTGAGCCATGCGCTCTAGCTCGGTCAGGGAGTGGTCCGCGTACAGGACGCAGGACGCACCGTACCCAGACATGGCCCGAGCAGTGCGCGCCCGCTGCTCCTTAGCGGCGACCTGTTCCTCCAGGTCCCGCTGGAGCTGCGTCCGCCGAGCTAGGTTTAGCTGGCGTTGGGCATCTGCCAGGCCCACGTCGTGGGTGTCCACCACAGTCGAGGACGAAGAAGGCTTTTTAGCCTTCATCTTCTTCGACCTGGTGCTCCTCGTCGAGTCCGAGGAGCCTTCACCACCGTCGTCCTTCAAGAAGGCCCGCTTGCGCTTTTGAAGGCGATCTTCGACCTCCATCGCCGAACTCGTGTCCGACTCAAGCGCATTGTAGTCGGAGTCCGACCTACAGTACAAGCTAGCCGCAGATGGTGCGCGGCTAGCTTCTGACGCCGAAATGGCATCGTCAGCGGGGCCCTGAGAAGGGCCTTTTGGTTGGCCCTGAGAAGGGCCTTTGGGGTGGCCCTTAGAAGGGCCTTTTGGTTGGCCCTGAGAAGGGCCTTTGGGGTGGCCCTTAGAAGGGCCTTTTGGTTGGCCCTTAGAAGGGCCTTTTTTAAAACGCCCGGAGGCGTCCCGCAATGAACGCGTTGCCACCTCAGACGCAAGCGTCTCAGGCGCAGCCACGCATTCCACCTCTTCATCGCTCCCTACCGTCTTACCTAACCTATCCAAATCACGAGCGATCTCGGAGTCCATAGTCGAGTTGCCATTGTCGTGTTTACGGAGGTCAGCGGAGCGCTGACCTACGAAGCAAGAGTTGCCCCCCCCAGAGTACGAGGGGCAGCCCTCTACCTCGGATGAGGCAGAGGGGTGGGATTCCCCCTTTAGGGGACCCACCTGGGGACCATTTTCACTTTTGCTTAGGTTCATTTTGTTACCACCGATGCTCCACATCGTCGTCTCTTTTTTCAGGGGTGAGCTCCCCTGTCAGCGCGCCCTGAAAAGGGCACACCCACTCACGCGCCCTGAAAAGAGCACGCCCACGAACAACACCGCCAGCGAGACATCGATCAACTCGGGATCCCGCAAGGAAGCTGACCCATACAACCGACTCGCAGGAAACCCAAGCGGAAAGACGCCGCACCAACAGCCTCCCTACTCATGGAAGGCTCCACGAGCCCGTCCCAGCCTCGTCCACTGCGCCCTCTGCGTTCAGAGGGACGCGCGGAGAAGCTTCCCCTTCCCCATCCTACCCCACCGACAAAGTGCCGGCGCCTGGTGGTTTCAGTTACGTCTATTTCAGATGGAAATAGACCAATAACGGGCAGCAACCGCGAGAAGGACGACCCCACCAGACTTGCCTTGAGGATCTACACGACCTGCGCTCTCCCTCAAGACCAAACACCTCCCTACTCGCTCCCAGAGCTGAGTAAAGAAGGCCTGGACTTATCCAATACAAGCGGCCGAAGCGCGCAAGCTAGGCATAGCAACTACTAATGGATAAACCCAGACCCGCCCAACCTAACCTAACCTAACCTAACCTAACCTAACCTAACCTAACCTAACCTAACCTAACCTAACCTAACCTAACCTAACCTAACCTAACCTAACCTAACCTAACCTAACCAGTCTGGCTCCAACCGCACTCCGGAGCGCCCACAAATACTCGTGCCTCTACGCAAAAAATTCGTGAAAAATAGAAAAAGTGACTTTTTAGTGCAGTGTGATACCTTAAAAGTTGCGGAATCACGCGGCGCACACGGGGGTGAAAACACCGTTGCGCTCAGTGCAAAGCTCACGAAGTTACACACGAAAAAGCAAATTTTGAGGTTTTTTAAAAAGTTAAAAGTGGGATTTACTCGAAATTTTCAGCGACAACCTACAGTTTTTAAAGTGCCTTCAGAAGGGTCTCCAAAGGGACTATAATTTGGTGGTTTTTGCCGATTTTTTCCGCGCAGGCGCGCGGAAATAAAAGCAAAAAAGTGAAAGCCACGTGGCCACGAGGTCGGTGATCCAGGGCTGCCAGGAAAGAACTGACATCGGGGCCTCCAAGACACCATCGTGGGGACCCGGAAGGCGTTTTTGGAAGAAAAATTGGTTAAGTTTTCACCAAGTTGTAGAGTTTTTAAAATTTTTAAAGTTTTTAAAATTTTATATCTTGGCCAAAAGATCGGTGACGTGCGTTTTTTAAACCTAAATAATATAGTTCTTAGGGCCCCCCACAATATATAAAAAATTCGACATAGATCTATCAGCTAGTTTTTAAGATATTAATTTTTATAGATTTTGTAGTAACACGAGGTACCCCTAATTTTAAAGTAAGAATTTTAAATTTTATAGGGTATTACAGTAAACATTTTTAAGGGTATCTCCAAAAAATTTCAAAATTTTCTAATGTAAATTCGCTTAGTTAGGTTATTTTTTGTGTAAATATTAGTGTTTTTTAAGTTTATTAAATCAGGGGGGGGTCCTATCACAACGTGGTTGGGCTTGAATTACTGCGGTGATCCAGCCCTTTAAAACGAGCCCAAACACGGATCGATTCGGTCAAAGGCGGCCAAAGTTAGCCCCGGAGCAGCCATTTTGGACGCCATCTTTGTTTGTTTAAAACAAAGATAACTTTTAAACGAACAGTCCTATTAGAGGGCGGTTTTTTCTATTGACATAGTTGTTAGTTTTGGCGTCCGTCGGACCAGTCGGAGCTCTACGTAGAGTCTCATTTTTTCGACTAAGGCTACCGTGTGGAGGGGGTAGATTTTACCAGGCAGAACACTCTGCCCAAAACCGCGTCTTTCTACGACAAAAACTGACAAAGTTGTGGGGATATTAAGAATTGGCGGCCATTTTGTCCGCCATCTTGGAAATATTAAATTCTCCATAACTTTGGCTAGAGTGGTCCGATCAAGACGCGGTTTTCACTACTGGTACCGTCTCTGCCTCTTCTTTTGGTCGACCGGACTTTTGGTAGAGTTGGGACTCTAGGTAGAGTGAACTTTTTTCGAAGCTGTTTCGACGGAGTCACTGTAGAGATAAGTTTTTTGTGTTTATTTGTCCGTCATTTAAAAAAAAAAAAAAAAAAAAAAAAAAAAAAAAAAAAAAAAACAAAAAAAAAACAAAACTGTAAAGCTCATATCTCGCTAACCGCTGAACTGATTTGGACGAAACTTTTTGCATAGAATAGGTCATATACGGGCCTATCTATTAGTTAGTACGGACCGACTCTACGTAGGGTCACAACCCTTTTGTGACAAAAACACGCGTGCAAAGCATTGGCCCGTCGGGGATTATTGGACGAATACCCATTGTACAGGTAGAGACGTAACCGAACGGGCAGAGCACCAAAGGTAGAGTACGATAGAATTTTATAATTTTATAATTTTTGTCTTTATACTGTTTACAACTTTTACAAATTTTTATTTTATTTTTTAACTGTGTATTAGTGTAGTTTTATTGATTTAAATTTAATTGTAACACGCGGACATGTTTGGGATCCGCACCCCTGTAAAATTGCCAGGGGATAAGGCAAGCCCAAACCCTGAAAAAACCCCCGACCGGACAGAGAAGGCAGGACCTTCCGACCAAGCCTCAGGCGTGAGGCGTAGTATAGGTGAGTGGGAATCGGGGAAGACCGTTACAAAACGTAAGGCCCCAACCACTCCAAACAAGGCAGGGCCGGCCCCGGCGGGCAACCGTTTCGCCGTATTACAGGCGGAAGGAAGTCCGCCGATACCGGCCAAGACTAAATACGCGAGTAGGACGGCGGAAGGAAGAGCCTGCCTAAACGCGGCCAAACAACAGCTCGGAAGCGCGCGAAACCTGAGGACTGACATAAAAACTGAGGTCACAAAGTCGGTGGAGCGGCTGTACCAGCTCATCAAAGAGGCGGAGGCGGAGAAAGCCGAACAAAAGAGGGATCAGGGCGAGGGACAGGAGGTAAGGGGAAATCAGGGGAAACCATTGGACCTGCCACTTCCATCTTCTTTATCACCAAGGAGGGAATCTGAGGTTGAGAAGGAGATGGTAAAGAGGATGGAAGAACACAGTAGGCTAATTAAAGCTAATAACGAGCGAATGGAGGAGCTCAAACAAGCTTTAGATAAATCACAGAAAACCCTGGAGGGGGTGTCATACGCGAGTGTAGTGGCTCAGTCGACCAGGAGGCAGCCCAACGGTCAGACGGCTCTGCACTCGGTGATGATTACCTCCAAGAATGAAAGCGAAACCGGGGATGAGGTACTGGACAGAATAAGGAACGTTATCAAAGCCAAAGAAGGGGGGATAACAATGGATAGAGTCAGAAAAGCAAAAGACAAAAAGATCATCATAGGATGTAAAACAGAAGAAGAAAGAAATAAATTAAGGGAAAGACTCAGAAAGGCAGAAGGCCAACTCCAGGTCGAAGACATCAAAAATAAGGACCCTCTTTTGCTGCTCAGAGACGTCTTCCAGTACAATACGGATGAGGACGTCCTGAACGCACTCAGGAACCAGAACAGAGGAGTTTTTATGGGCCTGGAGAAACACGAGGACAGGATGGAAGTCCGGTACCGAAAGAAGACCCGAAACCCCCAGACGTCTCACATTGTAGTTAGGGTGTCTCCCAAGATATGGGCCCGATCTATAGAAGCAGGAGCTGTCCACATAGACCTGCAAAAGGTCAGAGTAGTGGACCAGTCCCCCCTAGTGCAGTGCTCGCTCTGCTTAGCATACGGGCATGGCAGGCGGTTTTGCAAGCAGACAGTGGAAAAGTGCAGCCACTGCGGGGGACCACACCTGCGATCCGAGTGCGCCGACTGGCGGGCTGGTGGGACTCCGACTTGCTGCAACTGCACGCACGCTAAAATGGTCTTCACTGACCATAGTGCATTTAGCCAGGAGTGTGAAGTGCGGCGCAAGTGGGACGCACTAGCCCGAGCCACGATAGCGTATTGCTGAGGGCACCACGGTGGAAATTCACAATAGCACCCAAACCAATAGAAGGTCCTACCTAGTAGTCCAAGCGAACCTACAGAGGAAAGAGTTGGCCACACACGAGCTCATGATGAAGGCTAGCGAAAGGAACGTGGCTTTTGCGCTGCTCCAGGAACCGTATGTGGGTGGGGCTAGAAGTATGAAGAGCTACAGAGGAGCAAGGATCTACCAGAGCACTGAACAAGGAGAAGGGAACGTCAAAGCGGCAGTAGCCGTCTTTGACAGCGACATTGACGTAGTGCAATACCCGAAACTCACCACTAACAACATCGTTGTGGTGAGGATCCGAACCAGTGCCTGGGAGATCGTTGTTGTCTCTTTTTACTTCGAGCCAGACCAGCCCATAGAGCCATATCTGGAGCAGCTCAAAAAGATAAAGGAAGAGCTTGGACCTAGGAAAACTATAATGGGAGGCGATACCAACGCAAAGAGCACATGGTGGGGCAGCAGAAAAGTGGATAAAAGAGGGATGGAAATGGCTGGAGCGTTAGAGGAAATGAGCTTGCAGGTACTCAACGAAGGCGACACTCCGACTTTTTACACCATAAGGGGCAACAAAGAGTACTCTAGCCACGTGGATGTAACTGCCTGCTCTGAGGATGTGCTCGACCTGGTGGACGACTGGAGAGTGGAAGACGACTTGACTAGTTCGGACCACAACGGTATAAGTTTTAAAATTAGATTAGCAAAAATAAAAGGAATAAATATAAAACGAACAACTAGAATATATAATACTAAAAAGGCTAATTGGAGCCAGTTTCATGAGAAACTGGCTCAATTGTTAACAGAAAATAAAATAAATATAAAGGAAATAAATAATATTGACAATAAAATAGTATTAGAACAAACAATAGATAAATACACAAATATAATAATAAATACATGCACCTTGACTATTCCAAAAAAGAAAATAAACGAAAAACTTACCTTACCGTGGTGGTCAAAAGAGCTGGCAGATCTGAAGAGGGAAGTCGTCACCAGAAGGCGCAGAATCAGATGGGCAGCGCCAACCCGAAGAGCGAAGGTCGTCGATGAGTACCTGCAAGCAAAAGAGAAATATGAGAACGAAGCCAAGAAGGCACAGATAGCCAGCTGGAAGGGTTTCTGTGAAAAACAAGATAGGGAGGGAGTATGGGACGGGATCTATAGGGTCATTGGTAGGACCAAAAATCGACAGGAGGACCTGCCTTTGGTGAAAGGCGGAAAGGCTCTGGACGGTGAGGAATCCGCAAAGCTCCTAGCGGAAACTTTCTACCCCGAAGACCTGAAGTGGGACGAAACTGCAGTTCACAGTCGAATTAGAGAGGCAGCGGAAAAAGTAAACGGTTGGACGCATGATGAACAACATGACCCTCCGTTTACTATGGATGAGCTGAAATTCACGGTGAAGACTTTCAACCCAAAGAAGGCTCCCGGGGCGGATGGTTTGACCGCAGACATTTGCGGTAAGGCTATAGTCTGTGATCCTGAAATATTTCTAGCGCTCGCAAACAAGTGCCTGCTCCTCGGCCATTTTCCCACAACGTGGAAAGAAGCTACGGTGGTAGTCCTAAGGAAGCCAGGTAAAGAAGACTACACAAATCCGAAGTCGTACAGGCCCATAGGACTGCTACCAGTCTTAGGTAAAGTGGTCGAGAAGATGGTGATAGGACGGCTCAAGTGGCACCTGGTGCCAAAAATGAGCACCTGTCAATATGGGTTCATGCCGCAAAAAAGTACCGAGGACTCCCTCTATGATCTGATGCAACGCATACACAACAAACTTGACCAAAAGAAGCTGATAGTCATGGTATCATTGGACATAGAGGGAGCCTTCGATAGCGCGTGGTGGCCGGCCATCAGGGTGAGACTGGCGGAAGCGGGGTGCCCTGTAAACTTAAGAAGGATCATAGACAGCTACCTGGAGGATAGAACCGTCAGAGTCAGATACGCCGCTTTCGAACACACAAAACGTACAGACAAGGGTTGCGTCCAAGGTTCCATAGGCGGTCCAATGCTTTGGAACCTCCTTCTTGACCCTCTTCTTAAGGGATTGCAGCAACGGGGTGACTACGTGCAGGCCTTCGCGGATGACGTGGTTCTGCTGTTTGATGGAGATACGGCACTGGAGGTGCAGAGGCGCGCCAATGCCGCCCTCGCCTATGTTCAGCGGTGGGGTATCGAAAACAAGCTCAAATTCGCGCCACACAAAACTTGTGCAATGACCATCACGCGTAAACTTAAATTCGATACACCACGGCTGAGCATGGGAGGGGTCGACATTGGCATGTCAGAAGACGTCAAGATCCTGGGACTCACAATCGACAATAAGCTTACGTTCAACAAACACGTTGCGAACACCTGCATCAAAGCGTTGAACTTTTATAAGCAATTGTCGAGAGCCGCCAGGGTCAGCTGGGGTCTGCATCCGGAGGTGATCCGAATCATCTATAGGGCAACAGTGGAGCCAGTCATGACGTATGCAGCCAGCGCCTGGGCAGGTGCGACGGAAAAACAAAAGGTGAAAAGGCAACTTAACGCTGTCCAAAGGGTTTTTGCTCAGAAGCTTACAAAGGCCTACCGAACTGTCTCCCTAAATTCGGCTCTATTACTGGCTGGGATTCTGCCGCTGGACATCAGGATCCGTGAGGCGGCAGCCCTTTACGAAACCAGACGAGGAGTTCCAAAGCCGTTCCTGGGGGACAAGGAGGTAGAGTCTAGAGTGGAGTTTAGTTCGAGCCCGCACCCGGCAAGGCATGTGAGCTTGGAGTTCACAAACCTGATAGACCAACAGGATGTGGAACAACATAACCAGCAGGCAGTCCGTATTTTCACGGATGGTAGTAGGATTGAGGACAAGGTCGGCGCGGCGCTATCCTTATGGAATAGCGCGGCGGAGATCAAATCCCTCAAACTAAAGCTGCCATCCCACTGCACAGTCTATCAGGCGGAACTATACGCCATATGTCGAGCCACACGGGAGATCTTAAAGCGCCACGAAGCCAGTTACGGCATATACAGCGACTCGCGTGCGGCTCTGGAGACAGTGACTAATCACGGCTCCGTTCATCCCCTAGCGACAGAAACAAGACAGAATATTGAACAGATTCGACTCCAAAATAAAATTGTATCTCTATTTTGGATTAAAGCACACGCTGGGATGGACGGAAACGAAAGAGCCGACGAGTTAGCCAAGAATGCTGCACTCAATCTGAAGCGAAAGCCTGATTACGATGCGTGTCCGATCTCATACGTCAAGCGACAAATCCGTAAGGATTCGCTTGACGTATGGAATCGGAGATACAAATCAGAAGACAGAGCGGCCGTCACCAAGATGTTTTTTCCTGACGCAATCGAGGCCCACCAAATAGTCAGGAAGATGTTAATATCAAATGTGCTGACCCAGGTGTTAACGGGGCACGGTGGGTTCTCAGAATACTTGTACCGGTTCAAGTGTAAGGAGAACCCATCGTGCCCATGTGACCCGGATAAAGAAGAGACGGTTCAACACGTCCTGTTAGAATGTCCTATGTATGGCCTAGCGAGGTATGAACTTGAGCAAAAACTTAACACTACCCTAATCAAAGAAAATTTACATGTTATAATTAGGAACAAAGAAAGTAGATGTATATTCATAGATTTTTGTATTAGGATTGGTAATAAAGTAATATGTAGAAATAAGAATAGGTAGATAAGTATGTTGTTTTATATATAATAAGCATATATAAGAACATTATCAAATAAGAAAAGGTAAATAAAGCTAATCTATATATATACAATACATTGTTAAGTTCATATCTGTGTAAGCTAATAGTTAGTAAGTCCCGTAGAGAATGTAATTAGTAAAATATATTGTTATCTTAGAATAGTACCCACGAATATAAATAAGGAAAGGATAAGCAAAATATGTTTAATATATAATAAGTATATATAAGAAAAACATAAATGTAAGAAATGAATAAAAATAAAAAAAAAAAAAAAAAAAAAAAAAAAACAGTAGATATAAGATATAATGTTAAGTCTGGATGATATTACTGGAAACGACGATATAATAAATAAACAGTTTTGATACCCTAGAATATAAGAATAAAATTTGTAAAATCAGAATTAAGAAAATAAAGGCTCTGAACAAACATCAGGGGAAACATTAGCTCGCGGGCCGGGCCTCTGCGCCCGGACAGGAAAAAAAAAAAAAAAAAAAAAAAAAAACCTAACCTAACCTAACCTAACCTAACCTAACCTAACCTAACCTAACCTAACCTAACCTAACCTAACCTAACCTAACCTAACCTAACCTAACCTAACCTAACCTAACCTAACCTAACCAAGAACAATGAAAAGGGAGGAAGACCTACCACTGGTCATAGAGGGTAGAGTTTTGGATCGGAGGGAGTCTACGGAAGTTTTAGCGGAGACGTTTTTCCCAGAGGACAAACCGGAAGATGATAATGCTGATCACCAGCGCATCAGGTATGAAGCTGACCAAGTAAACGGTTCGGGGCATGATGGTATTCATGACCCACCGTTTACTCTAGAGGAGCTGAAAGCAGCTGTAAATAGCTTCAACCCCAAAAAAGCCTCAGGGTCAGACGGGTTAACATCTGATATATGTAAGCATGCCATAACTCAGGATCCCGAGGTGTACTTGGCAATGGCAAACAAATGCCTAGAGATAGGTCACTTCCCTGGGATTTGGAAGGAAGCGACAGTGGTAGTACTGAGAAAACCAGGGAAGGCTAAGTACACAGACCCGAAATCGTACAGGCCGATAGGGTTGCTTCCAGTCCTGGGGAAAATACTTGAAAAAATGGTCATCGGAAGGATAAAATGGCATATTATCCCCAAAATAAGCGAACGCCAGTACGGGTTCATGCCCCAAAGGAGCACTGAGGACTCCCTCTATGTCTTAATGCAACATATTCGCGACAAATTAAACAGTAAAAAGCTAATAACAATGATATCATTAGACATAGAGGGAGCTTTCGACAGCGCATGGTGGCCTGCCATCAGAGTCCGGCTGGCGGAGGAGAACTGCCCCATAAATATTAGACGGTTAATGGACAGCTACTTCCAAAATAGGAAGGTATGCGTCAGATACGCCGGGGAGCAATGCATCAGGAAGACCACAAAGGGATGCGTTCAAGGTTCCATCGGAGGTCCAATCCTGTGGAACCTTCTCCTTGACCCACTACTAAAGGGCCTGAAGCAGCGAGGCGATTACTGCCAAGCGTTTGCCGATGATGTGGTCCTTGTTGTCGACGGAAACACGGCAATGGAGGTTCAGTCGCGGGCAAATGCCGCTCTTTCTTATGTTCAGGAATGGGGTGTGAAAAACAAACTTAAGTTCGCGCCACATAAAACTAAAGCGATGGTCCTAACGAGGAAGTTAAAATACGACACGCCACGCCTGAACATGGGAGGGATCGACATTTGCATGTCAGCTGATTTTAAAATTCTGGGCTTGACCGTCGACAACAAGTTGACGTTCAACACACATGTGGCGAACGTTTGTAAAAAGGCGCTTAACCTATACAAGCAGCTTGCCAGAACAGCCAAAATTAGTTGGGGCCTTCACCCTGAGGTTGTCCGTATTATCTACACTGCTGTGGTCGAGCCCACGATAATGTATGCGGCTAGCGCGTGGGCACCAGCAACCGTGAAACTGGGCATACAGAGGCAGCTAAATGTGGTTCAGCGAGCATTTGCTCAGAAGCTCTGCAAAGCCTACCGTACGGTCTCTCTAAACTCAGCGCTGCTATTGGCTGGAATACTCCCTCTTGACATAAGAATACGAGAAGCAGCCGCACTGTATGAGTCCAAGAGAGGGGTATCTCAGCAAATACCGGGGGACAGGGAGGTAGAGGCCATGGTAGCGTATGCGGACACACCACACCCAGCGGAACAAATGAATCTGCAGTTCACATGCCTGGAGGACGAAGCGCAGGTAAACATCCACAGCGATCACGAAATACGCATATTTACGGACGGTAGTAAAATGGAGGGCAAGGTCGGAGCAGCACTCTCCTTATGGAACAGTGATGCCGAGACCAAAGCCTATAAGTTGAAGTTGCCGTCCTACTGCACCGTATATCAAGCCGAACTACTGGCAATATGTAAGGCAACCAGGGAGATCCTGAAGCGCCCAGAAGTGACCTATGGCGTATATAGTGACTCAACGTCCTCACTAGAAGCGGTCACGAATCAGAGCTCAGTACATCCTCTGGTAGTGGAAATTCGTAAGAATTTACGAGCCTGCAAAAACCAGTACAAAAGTGTGTTTTTGTACTGGATAAAGGCTCACGCAGGACTAGAGGGCAACGAGCGGGCTGACGAACTGGCGAAGGAAGCAGCTCAAAAGCAAAAAACTAGACCGGAATACGACAAATGTCCGGTTTCTTTCGTCAAGCGGCAAATCCGACTGGGGTCGCTTGACGAATGGAATCGTAAGTATAAGTCGGGGGAGACGGCAGGGGTTACCAAGCTGTTCTTCCCAGATGCTGTCCGAGCCTATAAGACTGTTAGAGAGATAGAGCCGACTGGAGTACTTACGCAGGTCTTGACGGGGCACGGTGGGTTCTCCGAATATCTGAATCGGTTCAAATGTAAAGATGACCCATCGTGTCTTTGTGAGCCTGGTAAAAATGAGACTATAAGCCATCTTTTGTTTGAGTGTCCCATATTTGGCGTTGGGAGATATGAGCTAGAGCAGAACTTAGGCACTGAAGTAAAAATGGAAAATGCACACGAATTAATTAATAGTAAAATATCTAGAACTAAGTTTATTGATTTTTGTATAAATGTAGCAACTAAAGTAATATTAAGAAATAAAGATAGATAATTTTTTGTGGAATGCATATAGTGATATATATGTACACACCAAAAATATAGTTAAAATAGTAGATAAGAACCTAGTGTAATAGAGAAAACAGTTTAAACAAGTAAAAGTAGAATAAGTTGTATAATAAAATAATAGATTGAGAATTTCGTAGACCCCCCCCCCCCCCCCCCCCCCCCGTTTGTAAATTATTGTATAATTGTGTGTAATAGAAGATAAGAAAGTAATAAAATAAGGAAATATTGTATAAGTAGTAAAGTAAGTTGTACAAACAAGTAGGTTAAGAATGTATAAAACCTTATTGTTAAAAAAGTAATATTAAGAAATAAATAGTTAGATAAATTATGAATTATATATATTATAAAATATATATAAGTTGTATACAAATAAGTTAGAATATAAAAAATATAGATAAGTACAATTATATGGGAAACTGTAATTAAAATGTAATAAAATATGTAGGATTAAAATAGTAATAACTTAATTAAGTAATATTCTTGTATAAACCTTTTAGAAATAGAATTAGAATAAATTGTAACCCAATTTGGGAGGCTATCTAAAATAAAAAAAAAATAAAAATGAACCCTATCCATCCCATCCTTAAACATATGAAATAAAAAAATAGATATAATACTACATAGTTAATCATTGGAAACCCACCAATGAAAGAGTAAAAGAAAGATACAGTATGAAGGATGAAAGATTGAATAAAAGATAAGAAAGAATGAAAGAGTTGTCAGTTAACAAAGACTCCGACCTCAAGTCGGAGGGTTAGAAGTAGGCTAGCTCGCGGGCCGGGCCTCTGCGCCCGGACAGGAAAAAAAAAAAAAAAAAAAACCTAACCTAACCTAACCTAACCTAACCTTTTTTTTTTTTTTTTTTTTTTTTTTTTTTTTTTTTTTTTTTTTTTTTTTTTTTTTTTTTTTTTTTTGACGCTGGGAAAAATGCTTAATGCATACCCTCCCGTCGGGGGACGGAAGGGTTATGTGGGACTCCCGGTGCTCCCCACCGGTATACCCACTAAACGACCCAGCGGCACTCCCGCATCGCCTATATGGAGGGGAACTGGGAATCCGGCACAGCCTTTCCATCCAGCCCCCCGCCGACGACCGCCCGCCTTTACGGCGAGCCCTTCACCCCCCTCCCCACCCTGGGAGAGGGGCCCGAGAATAGCCGCGAGTGCTCGCGGTCATTCCCACCCGGCGGAAGTGGAGGATACGTGCAATGCGGGAGAAGACGCCCCCGCGCCTGTCTCCCGCTATCCTCCACCAGGAGGGGGAAGACGATTGTCGTGCAATCGCCTTCTCCGACCCGTTCGTCGCCTGCGGAGTGGCGCTGCGAGAGGGTCTTCCTCCCGCGCCCGCTCCGTCGCCTCCTTTTGCGAAATTACTTCCTCGCAAAAGGAGGCCACCGCAGCCCAGGACTCCTCGCTTCCCAGCATGGCTAAAACCACGCTGGGCAGCGAGAGGTCCTGCCCGACCACCGCCATCAATTGGCGGCGCGGCCCAGACCACGACGCACACACCTCCAGGGTGTGCTGCGCCGTGTCCACCGCCGCGCCACAATCGTGGCAGGCCGGGGTCTCCTCTCTTCCGATCCGATGCAGGCACGATCCGAAGACGCCATGCCCGGATAGCACCTGCACCAAACGGAAAGAAAGGAAACCGTGGGACCGCCCGAGCCAGTCCTGCAGGACTGGCCCGAGCGCGTCCAACGTTCTGCGGCCAAAGGCTGCGGTGGCGAGGGCCTCCGTCCAATGTTGGACGGTTGCGTCCCTCGCCTCTCTGCGGACGGCCTCCCGCTCTTCTGGGGCAGGGCACTCCCCGAGCGCCCTGCGCCCCGCCGTCCACTCGTACACTCTGGCGAGCACCCACGCCTCGAGTTCCCAAGGCGGGGTGCCGGCCAGAGCGCACGCTACCGCAAAGCCCACCGAGCGGTAGGCTCTCGCCACCCGCAGTGCAATGGCCCTTTGGGGCCTGCGGATGGCGGTCGCATTCTCCCTCCTGTGGAGGGAGTCCGCCCAGATGGGGGCCCCGTAAAGGGCCTTGCTCTTCAAGATGCCGGCATACAAATGCCGGCATCTCGCCTTCGGCCCTCCCAGGTTTGGGAGGAGCCACGAGAGGGCGTTCGCTGCCTTCAGCAGGCGCGCTGACAACCCGCTGAAGTGCGGGCCGAAGCGCCACCTGCTGTCCAGGGTGAGGCCCAGATATTTCATCTGGGTCCTCACCCCGATCCTGACGCCCTCCACGACGATGTGGGCGTCAAGAGGGATGCGCTGCCGAGGCCCGTGGAAGAACACGGCCTCGGTCTTGTGCAGCGCAACCCCCAACCCGAGGCGGCGGATCCTTCCCGCGACCAAGGATCCGCCAGCCGAGACCAAACTGGCCGCCTCCCTAAAATCCCTCCCCCGGGCAGTGAGGAGAGTGTCATCCGCGTAGCAGATGACACTCGTGCCCGGGAGGAGGGATCCCCGCAGGAGCCAGTCGAAGCCGATGTTCCACAGGAGTGGTCCTAGGACCGACCCCTGTGGAACACCAGACTCCGCGCCGTACCTCCGGACTTGGCCAGCCTTGTCTACGAGGAGGACCGCTCGGTCCTCCAAGTAGCTGGCCAAGAGGGCCCGCAAGTATGAAGGCACTCCGTGGTACCGGAGTGCCTCCAAGATCGTGGAGTGGGGGACGGAATTGAACGCGTTGGCTATGTCAAATGACACAGCCAACACTCCGTCCCCAGACTCCACGGCCTCCCTTACCTGGCCCTTCAGCCGGGCCAGCGCGTCCACTGTCGAACGCCCAACTCGGAAACCGAATTGGGCGTCCGACAGGTTCGGCCCAACCCCCCGCAGGAGGCCATTCAGCCGACCGGCGACGATCCCCTCGAACAGTTTACCGACCTCATCGAGCAGAACGATGGGTCGGTATGCCGAGGGGGAGTCTGCCGGTCGTCCCTCCTTACGGAGGAGGCACAGTTGCCCCTCCTTCCAGGTTTTCGGGAACCTCCCAGCCGTGAAACACGCGCTGAAGAGGTCCCGAAACCTGTCCGCCATTTGGGTGGCCGCAATGGCCACCACCCTTGCGGGGACGCCGTCCGGCCCGGGGGCGGTTTTCTTGGCGCGGAGGCGAAGCGTCGCCGCGCCAAACTCCGCCCCCGTGACCGGAGGGACCTCCTCCGCCGGCGGAGCCGCCTCCCGCGGGGGGTCCATCACTGGAGGGGTGAAGTTGGTCCTTGTTGGAAACAAGGACCGAACCACCCCATCCAGCAACGCCGGCTCGAGGGTCTCTGCTAGCGGGGGACCGAAGGGGCGCAGTTTATTCCGCGCCGCCTTATACGGTCTCCCGTACGGGTCTCTGTCGAGACCCTCTAGCATTTCGGCCCTCGCCGCGTCGTCGGCGGCGAACATAGCCGCCTTGAGGACCTTCTTTGCCTCTACGTACGAGGCGTAGAGAAGGTCCTCGTTCGACGCGTCCCGCACGTTCCGCCGTCGACTCCGCGTGTAGGCCCTCCTGGCCACCACGCAGGCGGCCCGGAGCCCCGCCAGCTCCTCCGACCACCAATAGACGGCGCGTCGGGGAGGTGGGCGGCGAGACCGAGGCATGCTGGAGTTGCACACCTCGGTCAGGGACTCCCGCAGTCGGACCGCCGAGGCGTCGACGTCCAGGACATTGATAGGAGGCGTGAGCCAGTCCTGGACGAACGCCGCCTCCTTGGCCGCCCCTCGGTCCAGGTGGATCTGAGCCCACCGTGGAAAGGGGGACTGGCCCGAGCGGGCCATCCCCCGGGGGCTCTGGGTGGAGACGATGTCGAACCGCACGTATCGGTGGTCCGACAAGGTCTCCACCGTTTCCACCCGCCAGCCGACGACGCGGGCGGCAAGTGCGGGGGTGGCGAACGACACGTCCACCACCGTCCCTCCCCGTTGCCGCACACACGTGTGGGCCGTCCCTCTATTTAGGAGGGACACGCCCGACGAGGCCGCCCAAAATTCGACGGCCCGCCCGCGGACGTTGCAAGAGGCGGCCCGGTTGCCCCAGGCCGCCGACTTGGCGTTCAGGTCGCCCAATACGGCGACCTGGCGCGGCGCCGCCCTACCGACTACTGCGGTCAGGACTTCGAGAAAATCCTCGAAGTCCTGTAAAGGGCGGTTAGGGGAGAAATAGACCCCCACCAGGGCTATTTCTCCCCACGCGGCGGCCACGTATCCCGGTCCCCTCTCTAAGAGCGAGAGGGGAGGGGAGTCCGTGGAAGACCGCGACACCAACGCCACCGAGCCGTCCCGATCACCCAGCCAACGGCCAGGGACAGAGTACGGCTCGGCGACCACCGCAACGTCTACTAACCACTCAGCCAGGGCCTGCATCAGCAGGTCCTGGGCTGCTTTACAGTGGTTAGTATTCGCCTGTAGGATGCGATGTCCGGACCTATCCATCATTTGGACATCGCACCCCCCTCGTCGGCCACCGAGGTCCCAGCCTCAGGGACGACAGTGGTAGCGGCAGGCTGGGACGGCGCCTGCGCTTTGCCCTTCTTTGGGGGAGGATTGCAGTTCCTCCCCCTCATCACGTGGTCCGCCGGGCGGCCACTGGCGGCGCACACCGCACAGTGCGGCTTGGCGGCCGTGCAGGAGGCGGACATGTGCCCCTCCTTACCGCAGCGGTAACAGGCGTCCGACCTGTCCACCTTGGACGGACAGAGGGCCCGTGTGTGGCCGATTCCGAAGCACTTGTAGCAGCGCAAAGGCTGCTCACCAAGTGCTCGGACCACACACGACCCAAACCCGACGGCAAGCCGTCCCTTGGCAAGGACGGCCTTAGCTGCGGTGACCGGGCACTCCAGGCGGATTGTGCCCATGCCGCCGCGGCCGGGCCTGATAGCCCGACCCTGTACCGCTGCGGTGTTGCAGCCCCCTATTGCTGCGAGCGCCGCCACGACCTCCTCTTTGGTGACTGAATCGTCCAGATTGGTCACCTCGAGGGCCGCCGACTTGACGGGCCTTACCACCTTGGCCGCGTCCGCGATGACCTCTTGCAACTTCGTTGCGAAGAGGTCAGCGTTGGTGCCGCCCTGGGCCCCCGGGAACTCGAAAATACGAGCCCCGGCTTGGGTCTGGCGGCACGTGATGGCGCCGATTCCCAACTTGGTGGGATCGGCGTTGGTACGAGCCCGTTTCAGCACGGACTCGTACGTCTCACCACGCTCCGCAGCCTCCGCGGTGAGCGTCACCACGACGGCCGCGGTTTTGGGAGAAACTAGGGTTTTTCTCCCACCGGCAGGGGCCCTTTTAGCTGCCGGAGCAGCGGTGGCGGGCTTAGGGGCCGACTTTTGCCCCTTCCCCTTCCCCTTCCCCTTGCCGGTCGTCTGGGACGGGCAGGGAGGGGAGATGTTGGCTGGGGAGGCAGGGGCAGCGGCCGCTCTCGCCTTCTTGGCCTTGCCCTTCCCCTTTTTGACCACCTTCGTCCACGGCTGGGTGGACGGGGTGGTGGAAGGGAGAAGGGCGTCCTCCCTTTGGGAGGATGGCCCAGGCTCGCACGGCCTCTTGTCCGCCGCGAGGGGCGGTCGGAGGCGCTTTTCGGGCAAGAGCCTGTCCTCGATGCCAGCGAGGCAGGCTCTCGTAAATGCCCTTTCCTCCATCACAACCTTGCGGATGACATCCTCAAGGTTGGAAGAGGAGGAAGGGCCCTCCACTGCAGGTCTCGGCTCAGCTTGAGTTGGCTGGGCCGTGACCTCAGCCAGCTTCTTATGCAGCTGGCTGACCTCCGACTGCAGGCGATCTAACTTCGCCTGCAGTTGCCGCGTCTCGTCGGTGGCTGTGCGTTGCACCAGCTCCCGGACGATGCCACCCATGCTGGCGGCCCTGCATTTAAGGGACTTTTGGAATGTCCCTTTTAGATTGGAGGACTTAGAGGCGACCACCCTGATCTCCTCTTCGTCCTCCTGCGCCATGCGCTCCAGCTCGGCCAGCGAGTGGTCCGCGTATAAGACGCTAGACGCACCGTACCCGGACTTAGCCCGGGCGGCCTGCGCCTGCATCTCCTTCGCGGCGACCCTCTCTTCCAGGTCTTCCTGGAACTGAGCCCTTCGTGCGAGGTCCAACTGACGTTGGGCGTCCGCCAGACCCACGTCGTGGGTGTCCACCACAGTGGAAGGCTTTTTGGCCTTCGCCTTCTTTTTTGGCTTAGCACTCCTCGTGGAGTCCGAGGAGCCTTCGCCGCCGTCCTTCAGGAAGGATCGCTTCCGCTTTTGAAAGCGACTTTCGGCTTCCATCGCCGAACTTCCGTCCGACTCTGGAACGAGCGACTCGTTGTCGGAGTCCGACAACACGTCGACCGACAGCCTGCGGAACATGCTACCCGGTGATGGGCGGCAAACCTCCGACGCCATACTGGCATCGCCGGCGTGGCCCTGAGAAGGGCCTTTGGTTTGGCCCTGAGAAGAGCCTTTGGTTTGGCCCTGAGAAGGGCCTTTTGGTTGGCCCTGAGAAGGGCCTTTTGGTTGGCCCTGAGAAGGGCCTTTTGGTTGGCCCTGAGAAGGGCCGTTTGGTTGGCCCTTAGAAGGGCCTTTTTTGAAACGCCCGAAGGCGTCCCGCAATTGAGGCGTCGTCGCCTCCTCAGGCTCTAGCGCCCTACCACTGTTGCTATGCGCAGACGCGCATACAACCTCCTCACCGCTCCCTACCGTCTCACCTAACCTAGATTTGTTTATAGAGTTATTCATTATCAGATCCCACGAGTAAGTGGGAAGGGTGGGTCACCCCGGACAGTGCCCACTGTAACCGGGGAAGTCTAACGTAACCCGCTCAGGGGAGCGACACTTCCCTGGCGGGGGACGCGGTAGCGACTGAAACTCCGTTCAGCCTTCCAGACCTTACGCCGCGCCGCCGCTTATCCTCGGGTAATTTTTTATAGAGGTTGTCTTCCTCGCAGCCCGGGCGACCAAGCCAAGGCCTATCGGTCCCGCTCAGATCGCAAAACATGACTGCGACCATGTTGCGGGGTTACGATTTTGGGGCGGTGGCAGGGAAGAAAACTCCCACTGCCTGCCCGGCGGCAGGGTAAGTGCACGCCAAGGCCCGACACCTCTCCGCAAGCCTAAGAAGGCTATCCTCCGCTCAAGCTCAAGCTTGAACTCAAGCCAAGCACCTGACCACTCGGCATCCCGCGAGGAAACTGACCCATACAGCCGACTCACGGGAACCAAGATGGACGGCATCCCCGCTCTAAATCCCCCCCCCCCCCCCATCCCACCCCAGTGTTTGGTCCGCGCCGGTAAACCGGTAACTCCCATTTCTGGGAGTCGTTCCCCTATCCGCCACCCGGGGACGCGCCGCGTTGGGGTACACCTCCCCACCCACTGGGACTACCCAGCAGGTCCGCGGAACCTAACCTAACCTAACCTAACCTAACCTAACCTAACTTAACCTAACCTAACCTAACCTAAACCTAACCTAACCTTTTTTTTTTTTTTTTTTTAGCGTGTGGAAATCCCCTCGGACCGTCACCCCGCCGGGGCTCTCGTTTGGCGGGGCGGTGTGTCGGACTCGAACCGACCAAAACCACACGGTGTGCCCTCTTTGCGCTTCCAGTTTAGGAGGGGTCCAGGTAGTTATCGCCTTCTGGACCCCTCCCAGCGCCGGCCCGCTCCTGGCGCGGGCTCCGTCTCAAGGACCTCTCTTAGGCGACGTCCGGCACACGCGGACGCCGCCCCCTCGCGGTTGGCCAAACTAATGCGGGTGGAGGGGAGAACCCATCCCGTCCACCCGCGGCCACACTCAGGGCGGCATGAGGCGCAGGAAAGCGCGCCTCCGCCGTCCGGTTCGCCGGCGGCGGATCGGGTCCGAGTGGAGGTCGTCCTCCCGGGCCTTCTCCGCCGCCTCCTTCTGCGAGATTACTTCCTCGCAGAAGGAAGCGACCGCGGTAAAACAACTGTCGCTACCGGCCATGGAGCGAACTACGGCCGGTAGCGAGAGATCCGCTCCGATGACTGCAGTGAGGGCCCGGCGCTGCGTCGCCCATGCGGGGCAGACCGCCAGCGTGTGCTGGGCCGAATCCTCACTGCAGTCGCAGTGGTGGCAGGCGGGACTCGATTCCCTCCTAGCGACCGAGTACAGGTACTTTCCGAAGCAACCGTGCCCGGAAAGCACCTGCGTCAGCCGGAAGGAAAGAGTCCCGTGCTGCCGCCCTGCCCACTCGGCGATGACTGGCTGGAGAGCATCCACGGCGGCGAAGCCAGCGCGTGGAGTCTCCAGCCGGAACGACCATCTGACCATGGTGGCTCGGCGAGCGGCTTCGCGCCACTCGCGCACGTCTTCGGGCGGAGGGCGAAATCCGCTCTCCGCCCGGAAGTCAGCCACTCGCCGATAAACTTCGGCGAGCACTTCCGCCTCCAAATCCCACGGGGGTGTTCCGGCCAAGGCGCAAGCCGCCTCGGTGGACACCGTGCGGTATCCGCGTATGGCTCTGACCGCCAATATCCTCTGGGGGCGCCAGAGGCAATGTACTGAGGTGCATGTCTGAGGTACTGAGGTACTACTGAGTAGAGTACTACTGAGGTACTGAGGTCTGCCATGTAATGCAAGGAAACTATGTTATTATTATTCAGTGAGGAAAGGAAACTATGTTATTATTATTCAGTGAGGAAAGGAAACTATGTTATTATTATTCAGTGAGGAAAGGAAACTATGTTATTATTATTCAGTGAGGAAAGGAAACTATGTTATTATTATTCAGTGAGGAAAGGAAACTATGTTATTATTATTCAGTGAGGAAAGGAAACTATGTTATTATTATTCAGTGAGGAAAGGAAACTATGTTATTATTATTCAGTAAGGAAAGGAAACTATGTTATTATTATTCAGTGAGGCAAGGAAACTATGTTATTATTATTCAGTAAGGAAAGGAAACTATGTTATTATTATTCAGTAAGGAAAGGAAACTATGTTATTATTATTCAGTGAGGCAAGGAAACTATGTTATTATTATTCAGTAAGGAAAGGAAACTATGTTATTATTATTCAGTAAGGAAAGGAAACTATGTTATTATTATTCAGTGAGGCAAGGAAACTATGTTATTATTATTCAGTAAGGAAAGGAAACTATGTTATTATTATTCAGTAAGGAAAGGAAACTATGTTATAACATAGTTTCGAGGTTTCGCGTCGTATCTGAAAAAAAAAAAAAGGAAACAAATTGTAGAATGCGTGAACATAAGTCAAAAGCAAATAATATAGAAATGGGCGTACCTCAAGGATCTATTCTTGGACCACTTCTATTCATACTCTACATAAATGACATTGTAGTTTGCTTTGAAAATGAGATGGATATGATCCTTTTTGGTGACGACACTACTGTAGTAGTAAGTGACAAAAATAAAAAAGACTTATGTGTTAAACTAGATACACTTATATTCAATATTAACAAATGGTTTAGTGCTAATAATTTATTATTAAATGTAGATAAAACGAACATTGTAAATTTTTTTTTAGGTCATGGACATAATGATGTATTAATTAAAAATATAATTGATAATCACTTTTTGAGTAGTCTTGACAACATAAAATTTTTAGGAATAGATATTGACAATAAATTAATTTGGTACAAGCATATTGACACTCTTGTTGGAAGACTAAAGTCAGCAGTATATGCAATAAAGACCATGAGACAGATAAGTGATACAAGAACTGCAAGAATTGTTAATCATGCATATTTTCATTCTATTATGGTCTATGGTATTCTAGCCTGGGGAAATGTCTCACAGTCCAATAGAATCTTCATACTGCAAAAGAGAGCTATTAGGTCCATATTACAAATGAAGAATATAGAGATAATTCCTAGCTCTTTGAATTTCTCCTTGTAGGGAAAAATTCAAAGAGCTAGGAATTATCTCTATATTCTTCATTTGTAATAGGAATTATGACGATGATTGGGGAATACATCTATCACAATAGAATGTTTGTTAAATTAAACATAAACAAATTTGAGATGAAATATGACATTCATAATTGCAATACAAGAAATAAAAATAACATTTGCCTTCCAAAACATAGACTGGCCAAACTTGGAAAAAGTTTTGTTTGTATGAGCATAAGGTTGTATAACAAACTGCCTAAAGAACTGCGGAACTGCGATGCTATTCATTTTAGTTTAAAGATAAGACAATTATTAATGACAAAATTTTATTATACCCTTGACGATGCACTCGCTGATGACCTAAATACATAATTGTTAATGTATTTTTTTTTTACATAAATTGTTTGTTTTTACTGTTTCTTTTTTGTGTGTGTTGTTTTTAATTTAAAACTGTTATATTATTTTTACTTGTTACGTATGTATTTCAGAAATTGTAATGTTTATTGACTTTTCCAAGTGTACTTACAGTTGTATCGAAGTGGAATAAATAATTCTGAATCTGAATCTGAAATCTGGAACATAATGTCTATAATGAATAGATAACCTAACCCAACCCAAACCCAACGCAAACCATCGAATCTCAACCTAAAGTTCTGTCTCAATCCGGTCTTGGTCCTGGATCACTTTCTTGTCTGAGTACCTATCTGTCTGTCCTGCCAGACGTGTGCCCTTTTCCCCTTTTTCTCAGGAACGCGTAGAGATATCAAGTTAAACTAAATAGCAAATGGGTACGTAGGTGTATGTATGTATGTACCCTTGCAGCTGTAAAATAATCCTAAGTATTTGTCTGTACCGCTCGTTCGTTGTTTGGTTTTGGAAAGATTTTACCTAAGTAGGTATTTTGTATTTGATGCAACTAGTCACTCAAGTAAGACACGGATTCATCATACCTACATATATAGGTATAAGTAAGTACCTACCACAGAAAAAGCAATAAGATACAGTAAGTAACAATTGTTTATTTTCTCGGTTGTATTTTTAATATGGCACTTATTGTAGGTAGATGTTAGCGGCGTGCGGATGGCGCGGGGAGCGCGGCGGGCAGCCGGTCGACGTCCTGGCGCTCGAGCCGCGGGTAGGAGGGGCGGCTCAGCACGCCGCAGGTGTTGGAGCGCGCGTGCAGGCGCACGTAGCCCGCGTCCCCCCACGCCGCCGACCACGAGTTCTTCACGAGGATGTGCTCCTCCCCCCCGGCCCGCGCGCCCCATCCCACCGCCAGCACAGCGTGCTCCGCCTTGTTCTTGGCGCTGGAACAAGGAACCCATGTGTAGGTACCTGCACTGCACGTTGCACGCGCAACTATTGCCTACCGCCTGTCACTTACCACCTGCCGTCGTTGACGACGCCCTTCTTGTAGAATATGAAGCTCTTGGGCGTGGCGTCAATGATGACGACGGTCGGCGCGTGTCGTCTGATGGCCACCTGCCAAAATGATCAAAACATATTTTTATGTTTTTTATTTTTTTATGTAGGTACTAATAACAACACTTTGGTCTTTATATACCGTTATTGATCGAGCGAATCGAGATCTCTAAATCAACTTAGGCAAATCGGCATTGTATGTATATGTATGTTTGTTTGTCCGAGGATAACTTTCGAAGCGTTAAATTTGATACATGATATAATCATAAAATTACATAATATGTATTAATATTATGATATATAAAATATATATTGTCATACTCGTAGGTACCTACATAGCTGCATCAATTATATAATATGTATAAATGAATAGGTAAGTGGCGTAGTGAGCGATGCCATGCGATGCGATGCGATGCGATGCGATGCGATGCGATGTGATGCGATGCAATGCGATGCGATGCGATGCGATGCGATGCGATGCGATGCGATGTGATGCGATGGATGACAGAAAGTGTTGGGGAGAGAATTTGCATGACGAATTGAGATAGGAGACAATGTAGTAAGTACATAACAAAACACGTAGTATAACAAATTTCATCGAAATCGGTTCAGCTGTTTTATTGTGAAAACGTAAGAAACATATAGTAGGTACTTTAGTACTTTTAGTACCTACTTTAGAATTTATAATACTACCAGTGTGGAACTAGGTACCTACTTTAATTTACCAAAGATCACCAAGGGTATAAATAAATAAATAAATACTGCTGGACATTTCACACAGCGCTAACTAAGCAGAGCTTGTACTATGGGAACTAGATAACTGATAGAATACTTATATACATTTTTTTTTGTAAATACATACTTATAATATATAGAGAAACAACCAGACCTGGAACAAATATCTATAGATCGTGCAAACATTTGTTCCGTGGCGGGAATGGAACCCGCTATCTGCTGCGTGTCAGCCGGCTATTCGGCCACTGCGCCGCGGAGGTCGTCATATGGCTCGTTAAATGGTTTATTTCCACTCGTAAAGGTATATAACAAATAAAAGGAGATATAGAAATGAAAAGATATAAAAAACTGGACAAGTGCGAGTCGGACACGCGCACGAAGGGTTCCGTACATTATTAATAAAAACGGCAAAAAAAACACGTTTGTTGTATAGGAGCGCCCCCTAAATATTTATTTTATTTTATTTAAATTATTTATTTTTAAAGTGAATAATATAACTCAATATTCTGTGAATATTTCAAGCGTCTACCTGTTGCCGTTATCAATATCGAGCAAAAACAAGCAAATAAATCACGTTTGTTGTATGGGAGCCCCCTTAAATATTTATTTTATTCTGTGTTTAGGTATTTGTTGTTTTATCGGCAACAGAAATACATCATCTGTGAAAATTTCAACTGTAACTATCACGGTTCATGAGATACAGCCTGGTGACAGACGGACAGACAGACAGACAGACAGCGGAGTCTTAGTAATAGGGTCCCGTTTGACCCTTTGGGTACGGAACCCTAAAAAAACACTTAATACTACACACACAGAGAGACATACTCATACAGACAGACACGTATCCACGCGGCCACGAAAGACTAGCCGTCACTCTAGTGCTTAGGTAGCTGTACCTACCTACCGACATCTAGTGAGACAGGTCAGGTGTGTAACGAGCGAGTATTAGCACTCGCTCGACTGATCTGAGTGAATACATGTTTGTACAATACCTTAAGTGCCTCCACGTTGTTGCGAGTGACATTAACGTGCGAGCTGATGTGAGTACCTACTTTAGAATTTATAATACTACCAGTGTGGAACTAGGTACCTACTTTAATTTACCAAAGATCACCAAGGGTATAAATAAATAAATAAATACTGCTGGACATTTCACACAGCGCTAACTAAGCAGAGCTTGTACTATGGGAACTAGATAACTGATAGAATACTTATATACATTTTTTTTGTAAATACATACTTATAATATATAGAGAAACAACCAGACCTGGAACAAATATCTATAGATCGTGCAAACATTTGTTCCGTGGCGGGAATGGAACCCGCTATCTGCTGCGTGTCAGCCGGCTATTCGGCCACTGCGCCGCGGAGGTCGTCATATGGCTCGTTAAATGGTTTATTTCCACTCGTAAAGGTATATAACAAATAAAAGGAGATATAGAAATGAAAAGATATAAAAAACTGGACAAGTGCGAGTCGGACACGCGCACGAAGGGTTCCGTACATTATTAATAAAAACGGCAAAAAAAACACGTTTGTTGTATAGGAGCGCCCCCTAAATATTTATTTTATTTTATTTAAATTATTTATTTTTAAAGTGAATAATATAACTCAATATTCTGTGAATATTTCAAGCGTCTACCTGTTGCCGTTATCAATATCGAGCAAAAACAAGCAAATAAATCACGTTTGTTGTATGGGAGCCCCCTTAAATATTTATTTTATTCTGTGTTTAGGTATTTGTTGTTTTATCGGCAACAGAAATACATCATCTGTGAAAATTTCAACTGTAACTATCACGGTTCATGAGATACAGCCTGGTGACAGACGGACAGACAGACAGACAGACAGCGGAGTCTTAGTAATAGGGTCCCGTTTGACCCTTTGGGTACGGAACCCTAAAAAAACACTTAATACTACACACACAGAGAGACATACTCATACAGACAGACACGTATCCACGCGGCCACGAAAGACTAGCCGTCACTCTAGTGCTTAGGTAGCTGTACCTACCTACCGACATCTAGTGAGACAGGTCAGGTGTGTAACGAGCGAGTATTAGCACTCGCTCGACTGATCTGAGTGAATACATGTTTGTACAATACCTTAAGTGCCTCCACGTTGTTGCGAGTGACATTAACGTGCGAGCTGATGTGAGTGACGGGCGACACGCTCTTGTCCACACACGTCAGCACCTGCGGGGGGGGGGGGGGGGGGGGGGGGGGTAAGTATTGCGTTACGAGACGGTGACTGTACAGTAGGTAAGCAGAGATAGATCTGCGTAGGTAGGTACCTTCTCCTGGTAGGGCGTGTAGTCGTCCAGCGCAGGCAGGCCTCGGTCCTGCACGTACGCGTAGGCCGCGCTCGGCCACGTGCCGCCGCAGCCGTGCCCGCCGTGCGGCTGCGCGCAGTCCACCAGGCACTGCTCGCTCAGCGGCACCAGCGCGCGCGTGCGAACGAACAGCGCGCCCTCCACCGCGCCCGTCACCGCGAACGCCCAGCACGAGCTACACGATCCTTGATCTGAAACGCGAAACAGGAACGATCAGCAGGACCCGCGCGGCCCGAGGTCCGCGGTGCAGGGGGTGGTGGGGAGGGGGGGGGGGAGGCGGAGCGGCTACTTACTGCGCACGTGCGTGACGGCGCCGCGCTGGCGCCAGTCGAACTGGCGCGGCAGACGGCCGGCGCTGGCCCGCAGCTGCGCGCGCGAGTGCGGGAAGGGCTCCGAGGGCAGTGCCTCCGTCTCCTCGCGCACTCCGCGCAGCACTTCCAGCTCCGCGTCCAGCCGGTCGCCCAGGTGGTTCACCTGCACACACACACCATTATCCATTGAAGATGTAATGCAGCGCCTGCGCAGAACGCGCATTTCTACCGGCCCGCTAGGAACGCGCTTAGGAACCCACCGCGTATCTGGTCGGTAGGTACCAGTTATAAATTGTTTCTAGAAGATCAATCATTTCCGATTCAGTGTAGGTAAGTACGGCACATCCAGATCGAAAGTCGGGGTGAATCCCGAGTGAACTCGCGTGAAGCGGCACAGATGGTGATAGTAACCTCCATTTCGAAAGTGGCTCCCTGCCGGTTGCCGGAGCTGACGAAGCGCGAGTGCTGCACCATCAGGTTCTTGCGCACGGCCTCCTCGGCGTCGTCCACGTAGCGCCGCCGGTGCGCCGCCTTGAACCTGTCGCAACAAACGCAACGTTAAGCCTCGCACACCCGCATCTACACATCGATACTGGTCCGTGCGAAGCTGGAGCGGGTCAGCTAGCCTTCGTTTGACCTACGCCCCTTAGTGAATAGGTTAGTGTTGCGGTACTGACCGGTCGTAGACGGCGTCGTATCTGGGGTCGCGGTGGCTCAAGGTGAACTCCCGCAGCGGCTCGACGCGGTTGCGCGCCGTCGTCTGCACGACCTCCTCGCACGACTCCACTGCAACACACATCGCACTGTATCAGTGGGTGCGCTCTCTCGGCCGCCGAGCGCGGACGTGGCGTAGGTACGTACCGATGTCGAGCACGAACATGCCGGGCTCGTGCTGCTGGTCGCGCAGCTCGGTGTAGCGGTGCACGTAGCCGTCGCAGTTGGCGCCGAGCACGGAGCTATCCACCGCCACCGAGTATCTGCAACACCACACACGGGTACAGGATTCAGTAGGTACCTACAGGAGGTAGTGAGGTAGCGAACGGTAGATAGTCACTTGAGCGGCGTGGTGGTGGTGTTGTCGGTGTGCCGCGCCAGCAGCAGCTCGTGCCGGAAGGCGAGTGCCTCGCCGCGCGCCCCGCCCAGCTCGCCCGCGCCGCCCGACACCGTGTGTGCCCAGCGCTCCACGCGACCGAACTCGGACTCCACGTGCCCTGCGGGAGAGAGACACCCTCGGTCAGCTGGCTGAAGACGGCGAGTCGCAGGCGGCACGCGACCGGAGAATGAGCGTTACCGGTGAAGGCGAAGGCCTGCAGGTCGGGCAGCGCGGGCAGCGCGCGGTCCTCCGCGGCAGGGGGGCGGGGGGGTGCCGTCGCGCAGCGCCGCACCTCGCTCTCGCCCGACCGGTCCACGCGCATCTGTGACACGTGTAGGAGGCTTCAGAACACTGTTATGCATTTTCTTTGATTCGATCGCTTGTCAAATACTGTTTTACCGATCTAAGGCCTATATTTTAGTTTTATCATTAAGTACTAGAATACAGTAGCCTTATAATTTGTTAGGTAAACAAAACATTACATTGCGAAATACTACTAATTTATGAGTTATTATGTTTTTTATTTAAATACCTAATAAAACACTACCTATTTAAATAAATGACTTTTTTCCACACTCATCCACATTTCTAGCAGTGCGCGTGTCGGAGGGAGCACGCGCACGCACTGGTCAGTCAATGAAGGTATCAGTAGGTAGGTATCTAGGACATTTTAAGATATAAAGTGAATTCCAAAGTTGATTTTCGTCATTTTGTTTGTACTTGCGTTAAAGGTTATGAACTGTTTATAAACACAACTAAACACTGCTCTAGCTTTCATACCTAATCCTTTTGCAACAACATCATTTATTAATTATTACAATGTGTTCTACGTAATAATCCAATTTGTTTACTGAAAACAGAACTAGATGGCGCTAGTAAAAACGTTCCGATCCTAGAACGCGCTAACGATGCGTTTTGTGTATTTTGTTAGACTAGCGCAGTTTTTGATTAAAATGTCTTGTACCTAACCGGGACACGAGTCTTTTATTTTAAGTTAAAACCCGTACTACTAGTAAGTAGTAACAACATAGTCCTTCAGAGTCGGATCAAACAAAACTTTTTGTCTTCAACGCACTAGGGAAAGTGGTGGATCGCCACTAGGTAGTAGGTAGGTGCGCACCGGGCGGCGTGCTTGGCTTTGCTTGGCTCGGAGACCTGTCACGGATGATAGTTGGATTGCGGTGAAGTGTTGTGTGTGTGGTATTGTGCAACCATCCAACGGAAAACCGCAAACACCAGCGCTGACTTCTGCTGGCGCGCACTTGCTGATCGGTGCTGACGAGGCAAGAGCACGTACGTCGACCAACGGAGGCTACGAGCAAGCGCGACACGGTAGGTCGGAAGTGACTCGCACGCCGCGCTACCAACGTCACAGCAGTGGCGTTTGGAGGAATTTTCTTTGAAGTGAAGTGAGTGGAGCAGCAAGTAGGTATTCAAGTGAAAAAACGTGAGTAAACCTTTTATTTGAGTGCAGTTCATTGACCTTGTGTTCGAATTCAGTTTAAAAGTAACTTTGTTAAAGTACTAAATTTTGTGTTAGTTTTAGACTTAGAATAGTTTTACAAAAAGTCAACCGACGGGGAACCTATGCCCGATTTTGGTCCGAATTGTACATGTTTCGAACAATTGTAAAATTTTCAGATATTTATTATAGACTAAAAAATAATTTGAGTTACTAATTTAAACTAACCTTGTGTTTGAGATTTAAATAGATTTGTTGATTTGCATTGGAATTTATCACTGTCTTTGTCAACATTACTGAAGGCTCAGCTAGGCTTTAAGTCTATGATAGAACGAGCTCATGTTAATTTCAAAAAATCTCCCTATTTGCTTACAAGAATGGAGTCTTTAGAAGAAAAATGGAGGTTATTTTTCAGATTCTCATTTGAAATTAATAACCGAAGCTTCTACCGATGAACTAGCAGCTTCTCAGTACATTTCTGAAAATATGTATAAGTGTGTCGAGGAAAAATACATAGAATATAAGACAGAGATTAGGGAAATACTTGTTCATGTTAAAATCTAGTAAACCAGGCAGCTCAATTTCTACATCTCAGACACATGCCGAAAACTGTAATGTAAAGTTGCCTAAAATATCGATCCCTACCTTCAACGGGTCGTACGCAGAATGGACAACGTTCAAAGTATATGAATCGTTAGTTCACAATAACTCTTCCATAGACGATGTGCAAAAGATGCATTATCTAAAGAGGCATCTATCGGGAGAGGCCGAGCAGCTGTTGCGACATGTTCCTATCACGGCTGCTAACTATCAAGAGTCATGGTTGACGCTCAATTACCGGTATAACAATAAGAAATATTAAGCTAATTGTCTATTGAAGCGTTTTGTGAGCCATCCGATCCTTGCTGCCGAGTCGAGCAGTGCTTTAAAAAACTTGTTGGATGTAGTAAATGACACGTTAAATAGGTTGAAAAATTTGGTCGTAGATTTGAACACTTGGGTTACGATTGTAATTTACCCAGTTGCGTCAAGGTTGGATGCAGAAACGCGTAAATTATGGGAATCAAATATCGGATCATCAGATGAGCTACCAACTCTACTGTTTCAACTTTGAAACAACTAAAGGAGTTCTTGGAAACTCGATTCCGATACCTCGAATCCGTTGACACAAAAAAGGTCTCGAAACCAAATGTTCAAATTCAAAGAAAGAATGTATTGCACGCTTTGGCAACAGGTTCTAATGATCATGTCAAGTGCACTTATTGTAAAGATGAGCATAAATTGTCCAATTGCAAGACATTTTCGAGTTTAGGCTACGATAAGCGACACGATTATACCAGCAGGCTTTGCTTCAATTGTTTAGGCCCCAATCATTCCTTCATGGTATGTCGATCAATAATAAGATGTCGTATCTGTCGAAGAAAACACCACTCATTGCTTCATCCGAAACCATCGGAAACCAGTAGTACGTCAGAGTCAGCAAAGTCAGGATTAAAAGCAGAGGTTGGCGAAGCGGTTTCGAGAGTTAAGGTATCATTAGACACTCCTGAGACAACTAAAGTTGTAGCTCACTTTTCAAAGGGAACTTCCTCGAGGACAATTCTGCTTGCCACTGCCCTCGTGGAGGCCGAAGCAAGAGATGGAAATGCGTACACTCTCCGAGCTCTGTTAGATCCAGGATCTGAGGCATCCTTCGTTACAGAGTCAGCTGCACAGTTACTTGGTTTGAAGAAGATACCAAGTAGAAGTAGTGTTTCGGGACTAGGCGGCGACAGGGAAACATTAGCTTCCAAGTATCTCATCATGATAAAAATCAAATCCCGTCATGATCCAGAATTTCAAATCAAAGCACGTGCACATGTAGAGCATGTACCATTACTAGTCCTTTGCCGTCAAAGAAGATAAATCATGTGGAATGGCCGGAGCTTGCAGCGATCACGCTCGCTGATCCGCAATTCCACACGCCAAGCAAATAGACATTTTGCGTGGAGCAGACGTATACGGCGAGCTGATAAGAGAAGGTCTGATTAAGCATCCTAATGGTATGCCCACCGCGCAGTGTACAGCCTTAGGCTGGATAATTTCAGGTCCAACACATCAGATTGATGGTACTCAGGCTCCTTCTCTACAGTGTTATCATGGTGCCCTTGTGAATATACATGTGTATAAAGATGACAATGAACTCCTGAAAAGATTTTGGGAGATAGAGTCCATAATTCCTGAGAAAAAGATTTTCTCCCTAGAAGAGCAGCGTTGTGAAAAAGTTTACACGCAAACCACAATCAGAGATAAAAGTGGTCGGTATATCGTCAACCTTCCAGTCCGAACTGACAATCCTGCATGTCAACATGTAAAGACCAGGGATCTCGCGAAAAGAAGATTTCAGCATCTCGAAAGAAAATTCGAAAAGGAACCTGAAATCAAAAGGCAATATTCCGAAGTATTTCATGACTATTTGAACCTGGGTCACATGGAGCGTGTATCGGCTGACGAATTAGAAAATCCATCAGCAGTTTATCTGCCACACCACGCCGTTATCCGCAACGACAAAACAACGACCAAGGTCCGAATAGTATTTGACGCATCAATGAAAGGTACGAACGGAGTATCATTAAACGATGATCTTATGGTTGGTCCCACGTTGTAGCCACCACTGCGACACATCATCATGCAATAGAGATTGCACCCCATCAATCTTTGCGCCGACGTTGTTAAGATGTATCGGCAAGTCAAGATTTCTCCAGAGCACATCGATTTCCAGAGAGTAGTGTGGCGCGATGAACCCGCATCTGAAACAAAAGAATATATATTACTCAGAGTACTGGTACAGCCTCAGCTCCTTACCTTGCTGTGAAGTCCTTGCAGCAGATTGCTGTTGACGAAGGCGCGCAGTACCCCGACGGCGACGTCTCTGAAATCATAAAGAATCATTTTTATGTAGATGATTTGTTGACGGGATCTCAGACAGTTGAGGAAGGCCTACAGTTGTATAAAAATACAGAAACAGTACTTACCAAGGGAGGCTTTCAGTTGCAGAAATGGGTGAGCAGTTCTAAGGAATCAAATGGACTAATTTCAGATGAAACAGTTAATGTAGGAGAGAGGAATGAAGAACAAGGAGATAAGGATATCTAAATGGATGAAATAATGAAAATATTGGGAATCAGATGGGATCGACAAGGCGATGAATTTAGGTACTCTGTCATACTTCCGCCACAGCAGACTTTAATCACAAAGAGACAGGTAATATCAGATATTTCTCGTCTATTTGATCCGCTGGGTTGGGCAGCACCTTGTGTTGTCACTTCAAAAATGTTCATTCAGAAGCTGTGGCTATCTGGATTAGACTGGGATGAGGAGTTAACACCTGAACTGTCAACAGAATGGCAATCATATAGGAGAAATCTTTTAGAGACGAATAAGTTTAGCATACCAAGATGGGTCAACACAAGGACTGACGACTTATTAGTGGAATTGCATGGGTTTTGTGACGCATCTGAGGCGGCATATGCTGCAGTAGTGTACATCAGGGTGGTAGGAAAATATCAAGACAAGTCTCATCACGTCTCGCACAAGAGTTGCTCCTGTAAAACAACAGTCAATTCCCAGACTCGAAGTAATGGGAGCTGTATTGTGGTCTGAGTTGATAACGGAGGTGGCTGAAGTCATGCATGAGCGTTACACAAGCTTACGTTCATGCCTGGACTGATTCAACAGTGGTGTTGGCGTGGCTTAGCAGCCATCCAAGCCGCTGGTCAACCTTTGTCGGAAATAGAGTTTCCACAATCCTCACCCAACTAGATAACTCGCATTTGGCATGTCCAATCAGCTTACAATCCTGCAGACTTAGCATCTAGAGAAGTCACTCCCCAAGAACTGGCCTGTAGTGATTTGTGGGCACAGGGACCATCGTGGTTGCTGAAAAAGGTTATCGATTACACGACTCCAAAATCGATCGCTACGACCGCAGAGCAAAGAAGTATCAAGGCTCACGTTGGTACAGTAGAATCTCAAGAAGATGCCCTGTGGACTAGATTTTCTTCGTTACAACGGATGGTGCGAGTTATTGCTTATTGCAAAAACAGGAAGGGCAAAGGCTAGCGGAAAACTGAAATCCTTCTGCCCAATGATCGACAACGATGGGATCATGCGTGTAAGTGGTCGTCTATATAACGCTGAGTTAGATGAAGATGTTAAGCACCCTATCATCATGCCGCACAACAACCACTTTACACATCTTCAGATTGCTGAGGCACACAAAACAACATTGCATGGAGGTCTAACCTTAATGTTGTACCATTTGCGTAGACAGTTTTGGATCATCTCGACCAAAACCCAGGTACAAATGTACGTGCGCAATTGCGTAAAATGCAAGAGATACGCAGCAACCATTCAAAACCAGTTGATGGGACAGCTGCCAGCCAGCAGGGTCACTCCAGCACGAGCGTTTCGACACAGCGGTGTCGATTTTGCTGGACCAATTAGCATTTGTACTTCTAAAGGGCGAGGTCATAAATCGTACAAAGGGTACATTTGCCTTTTCATTTGCATGGTTTCTAAGGCTGTCCATTTAGAGGCTATGAGTGACCCGTCATCGCAAGGCTTCATAGCAGGATTCAAGCGGTTTGTCGCCCGAAGAGGAGGTGTCACTGACGTCTGGAGTGACAACGGAACCAATTTTATAGGCGCGTTTAAGGAACTGCTTCATGTCGTCGACATAGAACGATCGCCAGTAGCTACTGAAATTCAAGAATGGTTAGGCAATAACAAGATCTCCTGGCATTTTATTCCACCCCACATCCCTAACTTCGGTGGTTTATGGGAGGCAGGAATAAAATCGACGAAGTTCCATTTGAAACGAGTAATTGATAGATAGATAGATAATTCTTGATTGTTACACCAAATTAAAATAACTTAACCTGGAAAACTTAAAGACTAATACACGGTAAATGGTACCTCAACACTCACGTATGAAGAACTTTCTACGGTCTTGGCTCAGGTTGAGGCATGCCTTAACTTTCGACCACTGTTAATGATGCTAGATGGTCCAAATGATCCAATACCTCTAAAATTTGGTCATTTTCTAATAGGGGAACCCTTAGTAACAGTGTCTGATTGTAATTTCGAAGATTTCAATATGGGGAGTCTGAAACGTTGGCAGGTAACGCAGCGTATGCTGCAACAGTTTTGGCGGAAATGGTCGCAGGAGTATTTGGTGTACTTACTTCAAAGGCACAAATGGAACAAACAAATTTCGGAACCAAACATTGGTGATGTTGTCCTGGTAAAGGAGGATAATTTGCCCCCAGCTCGATGGCTTTTGGGAAAGATCACCAAAAAGCATCCTGGTTTGGACAAAATTTGTCGCGTAGTGACGCTCAAATGTAACGGTTCTATAATTAAACGACCCGTCTCAAAGTTGTGTATTTTACTTGTTTCTGATTAAGAAATGTGTTTAAGTTATAGTTTGTCTACGTGTTAATTAAGTTAAAAATTAGAGTTTGTTTAAGTCGTTTTAAATTTATATAAGATTAATTTAGTTTGTAAAATTGATATTCACCTATTGTATACAGTCCACAAGGTCTACATTGTATAGGACAATGTTTATATGCAGTCCTACACATGTATGTTACACAATTATTGTAATGCTCCCACCTTATGGTGGGCGGTTGTAAATGTTAAGGACATTCATTATGTCCTTGGTGGGCGGCATGTTCTACGTAATAATCCAATTTGTTTACTGAAAACAGAACTAGATGGCGCTAGTAAAAACGTTCCGATCCTATACCGCGCTAACGATGCGTTTTGTGTATTTTGTTAGACTAGCGCAGTTTTTGATTAAAATGTCTTGTACTTAACCGGGACACGAGTCTTTTATTTGAACCCCATACTACTAACCACAACACAATGTCTTAAAGAAGTACCTAAGTACCTACCTACCTACAATATAAATAAAGGATTAAGAATGTCAATAAGTAATTATATCATGTCAATACAGTATTATTATATCGCAAGTTGTCATAGTTTCATAATTAACTCATTTATTATCCTTACCTACCGCTGGGCTGCTTCATTTCGCTAATTGCAAATTACTTACCCTACTTCCGCGAAAAAAAAAATCGCGCACAAAAAACACCGCGCTGCGTTTGGACTTAGATTTATTAATAATTTTCTATCAGCAATGTATTCAAATCTTATTGTACTTATGAAGGTATTACTTTTATGGCATTTTGTTAATAAATTGTAATAAAAATCACAGGTAGAAAATAAAATCTTATGATTTTGTTCCCGAATTTCAGATTAAAATGCTTATGATTTAGAAAATATAACAGTTATATATGTAAATGTTGTCTGTTTTGATAGCTTAATATGTTATTTATAAGGTTCAATATAAAAAATATACAAAGAGAACCCAACTTATAAATACAGAACCCTGAACCTTACGCGTCGAGCAACGCACCAACAAAACAGCCGCTAGTCGTCCCTTTGCTGATAAGATGCTTCAGTTCCGAGAGGTTGAAATTTATTACGGTCTGTGATTATAAATAGCTTAACCATTGCAGTTTTTTATAACAACTAACTCAGCACTGTTATAGGTATTTGTAAATATAAGAGTAATTTATTAAACAAAGCAACGATAGACGTGTTTAGATGGTTTGGGAAAGTACCTCATTAAATGGAGAACTTTAAACAGATATATAGTTAAAAGTTGTTTATAATTACAGCCTAACTCATTATTTACAAGATTTAATAAGTAAAATAAAGAAAATGAGTAATAAATAGAAAATAAATAACTTTTAACTGCATCCGGTCCCGATTCGCGGTAAAAACGCATGACCTAATTTTACCTAATTATTACAGGTATTTAAGGTTTATCGAAGAGATATTTTTTTTATTTATCATTATTATGGTTTTATTATGTCTAATAAAATACAAATTAAGATAAGGATTAATAAATTCAACTAATTAAAATCAAAACAATGAAGCCGCGGCGAAAAACCCGTTAAAAAAATAAACGAATAATAATTGTTTTAATCCAAAAACAATTCATTTTTTGCCGTCGCTAATACTTATTCTACAAACTACACGCGGAAAACTATAAAACAATAGCAAATACCACAGTGACATTACGTCAATATGATGAAAACAATAACAAACAATGAATTTCATTAAAATAAACAAACCATTAAAAATGGCGCGAAAAGTTAACAACTTTTTAATCTTCGTTTCCTGTAAAATTTTCTCATCCCCGGCATTTTGTTTTTTGTATCAAAATAAAGCCTTCTCTATGGTCTAACTAAACAACTAAAGTCCAATGAATAAAATCGATCCAGTAGATTTTACATGCCAACCTTATATGGTGTGTCCTGCCTGCATGATTGCCTCCGGAAGGCAAGGTAGCATTTATCGGCAAATGCTTACCTACTTGCCTTCGGGAGACAAGGTAGCAGGTTATCATATTCATAACGTATACCTAACTAACTAACCGTTAATATATTATTTGGTTTTTCTCGAGGCCGGCAGCTCAGTTTGCCCAAAAATAAAACGGGTTATTGCTTTTTAGAATGTAACGTGTATTGTTCGTATATAAAATGACGTAAATAGACAGAAAATGTCTGAGATGAACACTGATACACAATTACCAACAGAGAGCGAATGTTCCCGCGTAATAACACATGCCGATTCTAGTCTGTACCTATCAGCTTCGTTTCTGCACAAGGTTCCGGTTCCGGCACGCACGCAAACAAACTACTCAGAGGGCTTAGCCAAGTTACTTTCGCTATAGTTATATGTTATTTACCTTGACTACCAATATTATGTTTGTTGTCGATATATCACGTGATATATCCATAGCATGTTTCAATCCCATACATTTTCGGAGTTATCGACTAGCGACATCGTCAATCGATTGTAAGTTGGCTAAGCCCTCAGCTCAGATCAGTCAGTCAGAGTTACCTCTAGCGAGCGCACGCGTCCGTCCGGCATCAGCGTGCGGTAGGTGGAGGTGGCGCCGCCGTGCAGGTCGACGCGCGCCGCGCCCGTGCCCGCGTCCCACCTGCCAACCATTCGCACACTCACTCACTACTCGCTCTCTCTCTACACACCGCACTCTGCAGGCTGCGAGATAGATACCGACCACACGGTGTAGGGCTCGGAGTAGCCGGCGCGCGGCACGGTGAGCTCGCCGCGCAGCATCAGCGAGCGCTCGAAACGCGGCGGGGCGGGGGCGCCGGCGACGCGGGCGTCGTGCAGCGCGCCGTGCGGCGGGGCCGCGGGCAGCTGATAGCGGCGCACGCGCGCGAGCCGCCCCGCGCTCTCCGCACCCCTCGCGCCGCGGTAGTGCGCCGTGAGCGGCAGCGGCGCGCTCTCGACCGGCTCGCCTGTGTCCCCGTACTGCGGGATGACGGCGGGCGGCAGCTCAGGGTCGGGCGCCACCTGCGCCTGGAACAGCTCCACCAGCTGCTGAGACGACACTGGAACGTGGATTCAATAAGCGTTTTGTTTATAAATTACCTGGTACATTTTAATCAGTCGTGCGTGATTGAAAATTGATATTTGTAAACTGGATAACAAATGGTTATTTCTGGTGCGTTCTGCTATTCAGCTGCTACAGGATTACACTAGATGATGTTGGTTTCGTATTAGAACTAATTCGGAACTTACCAATGTAATCTAGATGCGGTACGGTCGGCTCCTCGCCGTACTGGTAGTAGAGGGGCTGACGCGCCTGCGCCGAATCAGGGGCCCGCGCTGGGGCGGGCACGGGGCGGCGCGGCGGAGCGGTCTGCTGGGGGGGCCTGAAGGGCCGGGGCCCGCTGTCGTCATCGGCGCTGTCGCCGCTGTGTCCCTTCAGAGAGTCCTGCGAATCATCTTGCGATGCTTGCAACTGGGAGCTAGAAGTGTCGCCTTCTAGATAATTGGAAAATAATACAAAGGTAAAATAAATAAACCCCCAAACACAGAGAACTGGAACTAATATTAGCAGATCTAACTAAACATATGTACATACCTATAAAGTAAAAGAAGGATCTCTTTGTGAGGAGGAATTAATGTTAGTAAATAAATACAGTGATGCAGGTAGGTATGTACGTACGATGACTCGCTGCAGCCGGCACCGGCACCGGCAGGATCAGCACCGGAAGCGAGACCGGCCGCCCGCCCGCGCCGCGCCCTGAGAACACAACAATATTTTTAATTTAGAAAATATGCCAAACAACCTAAGAAATTGTGGACTCGTAGGTAGCAACCAAATCAAGTCTTCCAATGCTCCCCTGAATTCAAAATCGTTTATTTTCACTTAACTATAACTTTACAGAATGAATCTAATACGCTATATCTAAAACTACTACAAGAAAAAATACAAATTATAATGAAAATAATGTCTGAATCCAGTCCTACACTGACGCTAATATAAATAAAAATTAAAAAAATATATAAATTATTAGCTAACGAATCCCACTTCAATTCCATATTGATCTCACACACCCCTTACTTAGCATCATGTAGAAAATTATATTTCAACAGACAATATGGAATAGGACAGACAAAATCCAACTCTCTCTCAACTACAATCGTTTTATTGACAAAATAAAAACAGCGGAGATGGTAAAAATATTTATTTAGCGGTACCTACTCGTGGGTATCTGTTTAACGACCTGAATATAATCTAAAGAGTATGTACCTACCCTGTGAGGTCGTGGCAAAGACCTTTAGGTAACAGTCTCTTCTGACCATCAATGTATCAAAATCATGCTAAGTACCATATCTTTAAAGATAAAAATAAAAAAAAGACTGTGCTTTAGACCACACGACTGAAGTAAAACTTCTTTGTCAAAATAATAATTTATAAAATTGTTCAATTACAAAATTGACCACACGTCTGTAGGTCGATCAGTCTATGTTCATTCTGGATAGACGCAACTCGCACTCGTACATTAACGTTTTAAAATATACGAAACGTAACTCTCTCTCTTTCTATATTCACTAACTTATATCTCCCTCTCAACTTCCGTTCGCACTTTTCGTAACGCATTCACCAGCTTACTTCCCAGGTCTAGCGTGCGTAAAGAAGTTTTACTTCAAAAAACTAGAAATGGTACATAACATACCTAGTGGCAGGTGGATGGGGAGGGGGCGCGGGAACCAGTCCTCCGCGTCGTCGTCCGAGGAGCTCGCTGCCGATACCGATGCCGTGCGTACGTAATGGTACATAACATACCTAGTGGCAGGTAGATGGGGAGTGGGCGCGGGAGCCAGTCCTCCGCGTCGTCGTCCGAGGAGCTCGCTGCCGATACCGATGCCGTGCGTACGTAATGGTACATAACATACCTAGTGGCAGGTAGATGGGGAGTGGGCGCGGGAGCCAGTCCTCCGCGTCGTCGTCCGAGGAGCTCGCTGCCGATACCGATGCCGGTCGTACTGTTATAGATGGCCAATGCACCCGTTCTTGCTTATCAGACACTCTGCTTTTGCACATCACAACCCGTAATCCCTTCCATTCAAAGTACATCAGTCTCACTCATCCCATCATCCAAACCAGACGGCTGGCTCACCTAATAAATAATCTTTTCTTTTTTTAAAAACCCAAATCATTCGAGGCTCATAACATTTGGTGGCAGCGTAAAGGGATTCAGTAAAAGAGTCCCCGGTACATCTCAAAGTTTTCCAAAATCAAATCTCGACGCGCGTGTGTGTGTGTGTTCGAGTGTAAGTGCCGACTCCATTGTGTGAACCTTCATTACCACACCGAGTTCTGGCCCGGCCCAAGATATTCCAGCGTTCGTGACAAGTTCCTGAAAGGCCCACTGCTGCGTATCACTCGTACTGCAGCCGGTCTTAATCAAGAATAGCTGTTTGCCCACTGTCGGGCACGAGTTCGCGCTGTGACCGGTAAACAAGCGACGCACCGGAGCAAGGCTTATCTTCACGCAGACATTTCGCCGAGAGCAGTGCGAATTCCAAGAATGATCGTCCTTATCGCGCTATCCGCATTCCAGTGAGTAACTTGGTCATTGCTATCGTCCGATTTTAACCATTGTAATACTTACCTTATTATATTGTGTGTGTTATATCAAATCATCCTATAAATTAGTAGAGTTCTATATCCTATTACGAGTATAATAATTTGTTAATCTCGTTTTTCGTGGTTGTTAATTTAACTGTATAAAATGACTGAGAGAGCAACCAACCCTAAATTCAAAAGGCCCGAAATTGTTTTGACTGACGTAGAGGAGGAAGGCCAGGACCAGCATCCACCCCATTCTGGACCTGCTACCAGGTCCCAAACAAAGAAGAAAGCGGCAGTAATAAAATCAGTAGTCGAAGTCGAATTATCCACATTATTAAAATTCATTAAGCCGTACGACGGCTGTCGTAAGCAATTAAATTCATTTTTAGTAAATTGCACCAATGCATATGATTTAGCATCAGAATCCCAGACAGATATCCTTTTCAAATACATCCTTTGCCAACTGCAGGGCAAGGCTGAAATAGCCTGCTCCATCAAAGAGTTCACCAACTGGCAACAACTAAAAGAGTTCCTCAAAACTCAATTTAGCGAGAGGAAGCATTATGCGCACCTCCTTACAGAACTGCAAGATTATAAACAACGACGGACGGAGCCAGTAAGCCAGTTTGCTCTAATAATTGAAACATGTCTGTCTCAGTTGCTAACAGAAATTTCGATATCTCACAGCTATATAAGCAAGAAAACGTTAGGGAGAACTGCGGCCATGGAGGAACTTGCCCTCCATCATTTCCAGATGGGTCTTTTGCCCCGTCTTTAGAATTTCGTTAGATGTAAATCAGCGAAATCTTTAAATGATGCTATTAATATTACAATCTCGAAGGAGATAATCCAACAAGCATAATCAAATCCAAGCCAGTCTAACAATCAATTTTCACGACAGGATAGGTCCAACATGCCAAGAGCAAATAATCAATTCAACCGTCGTAACCAGGGCTTCTCTAATGAATCGAATCTAAGACCGAATTTCGGCTCCAACCGACCTAATAATAATATTCCCAACAACAACCCCTCTACTTCGTTCTGTAGGTATTGTAAAAACCCAGTACATACCCTGGAGCAATGTCGCAAAAGGGAATTTATAACAATCGTTTCAAAAATTTCGACCTAAATCAGCCAGGAACGTCTCAACGCGTTCATTTTGTATCTGATGATCCATCGGAACCCATCGATGATGAATATCCAGCCGATTCAGCAGACGGATACGATACCATTGATGCTAATCCAAAAAACGAGTAGCCGTCTCGTCCCAGTATCGTGCGGGACCTTGCGGTTTAAAAATCGACACCGCCAATTTACTCAAGGAATCCAAAGAAATACCCATAAAAAAATTCACATCCAAACCTGAGTTAACACAAGCATCGCTACATGATCGCCGTACAAAATCCACTGTATCCGTGCAGCAACCTAGAAAGGTTGACCTGCCAAATCCTACAAAATCTACTGTATCCGTGCAGCAACCTAGAAAGGTTGACCTGCCAAATCGTACAAAATCCACTGTATCCGTGTAGCAACCTAGAAAGGTTGACCTGCCAAATCCTACAAAATTCACTGTATCCGTGCAACAACCTAGGAAGATTGACCTGCCAAATCCTACAAGATTCCCTGTATCCGTGCAGCAACCTAGGAAGGTTGATCTGCCAAATCCTGCTAAATCCAATATATTCGAGATAATCAATAATCCTGCAAAAACATTGCTACCTCATGTCTTAGTAAAATCCTCTGTATCCGATATCTCACTATTATTACTAGTCGACTCAGGATCCTCTATGAGTCTGTTGAAACATTCGTGCATTGAGAAACATCCTAAACTTATTAAAGAAATCATCCAATTAAAAGGCATTGACCCTGCTGAAGAAACAATCCGCACCAGAGGTCACTTCCAATTGAAATTACAACTTTCCAAATCAAATGTGTCACATTCATTCTACGTTATAGATGCAATACATTTACCATATGATGGAATAATCGGTTCTGACATGCTCAATGCCTATAATTGCAGCATTGATTATAACGATAACCTTCTTCACCTCGGTAAAATGTCCATAAAATTACATTTCCATGATCATTCGTACATTATTCCTCCTAGAACCGAGACCATTATTGAGTGTTCAGTATCAAATCCTGAAATAAAAGAAGGATTAATCCTCGATCAAAAACTTTTCGAAAACTTATTGATTGAAAATTGACTAGTAGTTGTAAAAAGAAATAACAGAATAAATTTATCCGTAATTAATACGTCAGAAACACCTATCGCCCTGAAATCCGATTTAAATCTTAAGCTCAGTCCTTTTCATTCTTTTGATTTCACAGAACAACCTTTCGTCACAATAAATCACTTAAACGTTGCAATGGATTGCCACAAACGTACTGAGGAAGTACTAAAGCAACTACGTGTTTCACATCTCAATCACGAAGAGAGAGAGTCACTCTTACGATTATGTTCTGAATTTTCCGATATTTTCTATCTTCCTGGAGAAAACCTAACCCACACTAACGCCCTGAAACATGAAATCAAAACTACCACAGATGTCCCAATACATGCCAAGTTCTATAGATTTCCTGAAGCCCACAAAGCCGAAGTACGCAAACAAATTAACAAAATGTTGGAACAAAATATCATAGAGCCTTCTGATTCTCCCTGGTCGTCACCTATTTGGGTTGTCCCCAAGAAACTGGGCGCTTCTAACACACAAAAATGGCGCGTAGTGATCGACTACAGGAAGTTGAACGACGTCACTATCGGCGATACCTACCCTATCCCACAGATCACCGAGATACTAGATCAACTCGGTAACAGCTCCTACTTCTCCACCTAAGACCTAGCATCTGGATTTCATCAAATTAAGCTGAATAAAGCAGATAAACCCAAAGCAGCCTTCACAGTCCCTGAAGGGCACTACCAGTTCACCCGGTTGCCGTTCGGGCTTAAAAACGCCCCTTCAACGTTTCAAAGACTTATGAATTCTGCCTTGTCAGGCCTCCAAGGCATCCGATGCTTTGACTACTTAGACGATGTTGTCTCATACGGACACGATCTGAATTCCTGTATCAACAATTTAAGAGCCATCTTCCAGAGAATTCGAGATTTCAATTTAAAACTTCAGCCCGACAAATGCGAGTTTTTAAGACGCGAAGTTTGTTATTTAAGGCACATAATCACCGAACAAGGTGTCAAGCCGAATCCTGAAAAGCTCAAAGCCGTAACCGCATTCCCGATTCCTAAAACTCCAAAAGATATAAAATCATTCCTTGGCCTTGTATCATACTATCGCCGTTTCATACCCGATTTTTCTAAAGTTGCTAAAGCCCTTACTAACCTATTGTAAAAGGATACGCCTTTCATATGGCAGAATCAACAGCAACTAGCTTTCGACACGTTAAAGCATAAACTGACAACTGCTCCGCTCCTTATATATCCAGACTTCTCAAAACCCTTCATCCTCACATGTGTCACCTCAAACCTCGCCGTTGGCGCCGTCCTCTCCCAGGGTCCTGCCGGCAAAGATCAACCAGTCGCTTTTGCCTCACAAACTCTCAACAAAAGCGAATGTAAATACAGCACTACCGAAAAAGAGTTGCTGTCTATCCTATACGGTTGCAAAACTTTCCGTCCTTACCTGTATCCTCATCATTACCGACCATCGCCCCTTGAAGTGGTTATTTAACCACAAGGATCCCAGTAGCAAACTTCAAAGATGGAGACTAAAACTGGAAGAGTATGATTACGAGATAACCTACCGTAAAGGCAAATTGAACTCCATCGCAGACGCACTATCTCGATATCTGGTAAACCCTGTAATTCCTACTAACCCTTCAGACCAAACTAACTACCCTAACTCTCCTGGTCCGTCACAAGGACAAAATCAGACCTCCCTTCCTGCTGTAGGCGATGAACTCACTTTCAGCCCCTTAACTCTTGAAGACCTGGGTGTACAACTTCCCTCTCTATCCGAAGAGGGCGACAGCATACCCTGCATCGACCTCTTGGAAAGTGACGATTAAATCGGTCTCCAATATAGCCCTTTCGAATATAAAAATCCAGAGGCATCTGTTACAATTCCACATCCTGACAACAACTTACCTCCATTATTGTCCTCTGCTTTAGGTCCTGAAACGGAAAATCACTTACCTGCACAGAATCCAGCGCAACCCCTAATCCTGAAACGCAATCAAACTTACTAGTTCCAACCTCTCCCGATCCTCTTTCAACACCAGAAACCTTATCCATGTCCGATGAAACCTATAGTAAATTCTTGAAGTCACCCACGAAATCACATGATACCCAAATCACAGAACATAACGAAACCCTCCTAAAGGGAATTCAGAAGTTGATCATTGTACCTACCTCGATATACATGGACGATTCCATGCCCCATGTCCAAGAAATTATTAATAACTAGTGGACCCCCCGAACTTCGTATCGGCTTGACATGCATAGGTATAACGCGGGCTGTCAATATAAGTCACCCTGGTAGAATTGTCAATTGTTGTCCCCGGCCATCATTATGTATGAGAAAATGAATGACTTCCACAAATAATTCAATAACAAAATTAGCCAAATCGCTCCACCCGTTCTCGAGTTTTAGCGAGACTAACGAACAGAAATGAATTTTTATATATGTATATAGACAATATATCTCGGGATAACTCCTACCGAAGCACGCATTCTGTCAATTCTATGTCAAACGTCATAAGGTTACATTATAAAAGCGCTAAAGTTAGATTATAAATAATTTTATATGGTGGTTAAGTATTCTCACATTTTCTTATTTTTTTCTTTCATAAGAACCTTCTCTTGTCAATAAGAAATACAACAAAAAAAGAATTGGCCGAATTGGTCCAGGCGTTATTAAGTTATGCGCTTACCAACACCTTTTGCGATTCATTTTTATATTATAGATTGTCCAGAACCTAAACTCGACGAATTCCTAAAATTAGATTAGAGAACATTAAACACCTTTTTACCTCTTACAGTCGAGAACAAAACTTACCTGTTCTTATTTACGAAAGTGCACCACTTTGATGATTACTCGTACTCTGATATCTTTAAATCCCTAAAATATGCACGTGATCAAATAATGATGTCATACCCCACAGTAAACGAAATTAGAATCTCTGACTTCAAAAATCCGTTTGATAGGCATTCCTTTGTAAAAATATATAATATGTTGAGTTACTTATTCGATGGAACAAATATACACATCCATATCTACCATGATTCTATTATATATCCATCACTGAGTGAAATTCCCAAAATCCTTAGAGAGAATCACGACATCCCTATCACCGGGTATTTAGGGGCTATCCGAATGTTAAATCGCATAAAAGAAAAGTTTTACTGGAAAAACATGCGAGGTGATATAGAAAATGACATCAAAAATTGCACATCGTGTCAAACGAATAAAGCCCTACGAAAAGTTAACAGAGCGCCCATGATAATAACATCTACTTCAACAACTTCATTCGAGAGATTATCCATTGACGTAGAAGGACCTTTACCCGAATCCGGCGCAGCTAAACTTAGGTACATCTTGACTATGCAAGATGACTTAACCAAATTTTCAATAGCCTACCCAATTCGCAGTTATACTGCTGAGGAATCTTGAGAGTGCCTCCTTCATTTTATTTTCTTATTTGGAATTCTAAAGTATATACTCACTGACCAAAGCACTAACTTCACCGCTGAAGTATTCAAAAAGACATGCGATTTTCTGAAAACAAAACAGCTGTGGTCCGCTCCTTACCATCCGCAAATGCAAGGCACCTTAGAAAGGTCACATTCAACCCTAAAAGAATATTTAAAATCATATGCCAATGACAACCACATATAATACTCACATATAATACCGCCGTACATTCGACAACACATTATTCACCATTTGAATTATTATTTGGATATAAATCTCGTATACCAGACTCAGTGTACGATGACAGCTCTAACACAACGTATCCAGAATACGTTAAAATGCTCCAACATCGATTGAAGCATACCAGAGATAAAGCCATAGAATTCATCCAAAAATATAAAAATACTTCAAAAACCTACTATGATTCCCGTACTCGCCCTGTACAATACAAAGTTGGCCAGTACGTCATGTTAAAAAACCATCTGAGGATGCGCAAAGCTTTGTCCCCTGTATGGAAGGGCCCATACAAAATTATCAAAGTACATGGGAACCATACATTGTCATTATTAATAAACAGGCGCCATGTAAGACACCACTTCGACGAGGTTAAACATGTAGAAAGCCAAGACAATTAATATTTTTTATTATTATAGGTTAACATTAGTTCTAATTTACATTTTTTATTATTATTATTATCATTATACTTAGGTTATTTTATTTAACAAGTAAGAGTAGGAATCTTCATATACATAAAATACATAATTAAACAATAGATAACTTGATAACAAAACTTTCCAAACAGAATGTCTCCTTTCATTACAGCATATTGGCCCAAGGTCATCCGGAGCTCGTCCAAGAACTCAACTCCAGTTCTGGCATATACTTTGATCCAATCGGCGAACTCAAAATTCGCGTAAGCCATTTAGACGTAATAAAGCCTATCGATATATCGTATATCGAACCTCATATTAAAAACATAAACTCTATTCTGGGTACACTACGTCTCATATGTACTAAAATTCAATTAGGAAGCAGTTACGATATGGAATGCCATAATATTTTGGAACCATTAACAGTTAGGTATCACGATTTAGTTTCTGAATACTCCGCTATTTCTCACCTGGTGGAAAAAAGGTTTAAGAGAGGGGCATGGATAGATGGTATTGGCTCTCTCGCCAAAACTATATTCGGGACTTTGGACGAAGATGATTGTATCAAGTATGACAACGCCATCCAGAATGTACACAAAAACGAGAAAAGATTGGCATCGTTAATTAAAGACAATGTCTCAGTAACCTCTTCAGTTTTATCTCAATTTAATAAAACATTACATACCATAAAACTTAACGAGGCCAACCTTAACCAAGCTATCGGCAATTTCCTTTTAAAACAAAAAAATATTACATTAATTTCTAATGAATTAACTATTAAAGCAAATATTAATTCAATCCTAAACAGTTTAGAAGCTTCATTGTTAACATTATCGTTCCGGCTGGAAGACATAACAAATGCTATAATAATTAGTAATCAAAACACTCTGCACCCGGCCGTATTAGCTCCCACGCAGCTTTACGATGAAATGATCGCTAACTACCGATACTTGCCTGTAGACTTTAAATTACCTGTAGATTTAGCATTAAATAATATCCACGTATTATTAAATGTCTCTAGTATAGTATGTTATAGTTTAAGCCACAAGATTGTCTTTGTATTAAGAATACCTTTAGTTTCTCCAAGAGAGTTCAGTTTGTATCATAGTTATAGCATTACCTACACCTCACAATAAACTAAAGCCGAATTCTTTTACCTATGTTATACCTAGCAATATATATATAGAAATGACCAAAGACAAATCGGAATACTGTAACTTTGACTCACTGAAGGAATGCATAGCGATAAGCCCGCGCGAGTACATCTGTGACGTCATGACCGTGTTCCCAGTCAGTGCGAATCCAAGTTGTGAAAGTGAACTAATGACCAATGTGTTAAAGGCTATGCCAGTGCAGTGTCAAACCGATTTTGTCCACTGAAATATCGATTTATGGACACCACTCTATGATAATAATTGGATCTATGTACAATCCCAAAATAATAAACTGTATATTGAATGCCCACACCAAAAAATCTTAGAAATAAGTATTATTGGCACAGGAATACGTACCAAACAACTGTATCGCTTACTGTAAAAGTACAAGGTTAATACCGAAATCAAATAATGTAAGAGTTAACGCTACTGTAATCCATCCCCATTATAATATTATAAATCAATCTTGTTGTACTTTAGATAAGTTTAGTAAAGTAATCAGTAACGAGGCTCCCATTAAACTACAAAATATTGCTTTAGATGTCTTTACCTTAGAAACAAAATCAAAATTAAGATCTATATCTGATCAAACTGATAAAATCTTAAATCAACATCCGATGATTAAATACGAGACTCATTACTCAGTTACATTCATAATTATAATATGTTTAGTTTTAATCTTTTGTATTTTAAAGATATTTTTATACATTAAATCGCGCAGTCGTCTGATTTACCTTTTCCCGAGATCCCCTCGTGCCGACCCTGTAACCTTACCTGTTGAACAACCTCCAGCTCCTGAACCAGCCACTCCTTTGAAGGTCATTAAGTTTCATTCTAATGCAGAAGAACTCCCATCTCCTAGTATTCGCCGAAATGTGTAATACCTACCTTTTCTCCATTTTCTTCCTAAACATCGTTAATTTCACCCCAATGTTTAGTCTACCCCCGGGAGGTGTTATAGATGGCCAATGCACCCGTTCTTGCTTATCAGACACTCTGCTTTTGCACAGTCAACACATCCCATTCACAATAATACCGTAATACCTTCCATTCAAAGTACATCAGTCTCATCCCATCATCCAAACCAGACGGCTGGCTCACCTAATAAATAATCTTTTCTTTTTTTAAAACCCAAATCATTCGAGGCTCATAATATTACGTAATGGTACATAACATACCTAGTGGCAGGTGGATGGGGAGGGGGCGCGGGAACCAGTCCTCCGCGTCGTCGTCCGAGTAGCTCGCTGCCGATACCGATGCCGTGCGTACGTAATGGTACATAACATACCTAGTGGCAGGTGGATGGGGAGGGGGCGCGGGAACCAGTCCTCTGCGTCGTCGTCCGAGTAGCTCGCTGCCGATACCGATGCCGTGCGTACGTAATGGTACATAACATACCTAGTGGCAGGTGGATGGGGAGGGGGCGCGGGAACCAGTCCTCTGCGTCGTCGTCCGAGTAGCTCGCTGCCGATACCGATGCCGTGCGTACGTAATGGTACATAACATACCTAGTGGCAGGTGGATGGGAAGGGGGCGCGGGAACCAGTCCTCCGCGTCGTCGTCCGAGTAGCTCGCTGCCGATACCGATGCCGTGCGTACGTAATGGTACATAACATACCTAGTGGCAGGTGGATGGGGAGGGGGCGCGGGAACCAGTCCTCTGCGTCGTCGTCCGAGTAGCTCGCTGCCGATACCGATGCCGTGCGTACGTAATGGTACATAACATACCTAGTGGCAGGTGGATGGGGAGGGGGCGCGGGAACCAGTCCTCCGCGTCGTCGTCCGAGTAGCTCGCTGCCGATACCGATGCCGTGCGTACGTAATGGTACATAACATACCTAGTGGCAGGTGGATGGGGAGGAAGCGCGGGAACCAGTCCTCTGCGTCGTCGTCCGAGGAGCTCGCTGCCGATACCGATGCCGTGCGTACGTAATGGTACATAACATACCTAGTGGCAGGTGGATGGGGAGGGGGCGCGGGAACCAGTCCTCTGCGTCGTCGTCCGAGGAGCTCGCTGCCGATACCGATGCCGTGCGTACGTAATGGTATATAACATACCTAGTGGCAGGTGGATGGGGAGGGGGCGCGGGAACCAGTCCTCCGCGTCGTCGTCCGAGGAGCTCGCTGCCGATACCGATGCCGTGCGTACGTAATGGTACATAACATACCTAGTGGCAGGTGGATGGGGAGGGGGCGCGGGAACCAGTCCTCTGCGTCGTCGTCCGAGGAGCTCGCTGCCGATACCGATGCCGTGCGTACGTAATGGTACATAACATACCTAGTGGCAGGTGGATGGGGAGGGGGCGCGGGAACCAGTCCTCCGCGTCGTCGTCCGAGTAGCTCGCTGCCGATACCGATGCCGTGCGTACGTAATGGTACATAACATACCTAGTGGCAGGTGGATGGGGAGGGGGCGCGGGAACCAGTCCTCTGCGTCGTCGTCCGAGGAGCTCGCTGCCGATACCGATGCCGTGCGTACGTAATGGTACATAACATACCTAGTGGCAGGTGGATGGGGAGGGGGCGCGGGAACCAGTCCTCTGCGTCGTCGTCCGAGGAGCTCGCTGCCGATACCGATGCCGTGCGTACGTAATGGTATATAACATACCTAGTGGCAGGTGGATGGGGAGGGGGCGCGGGAACCAGTCCTCCGCGTCGTCGTCCGAGGAGCTCGCTGCCGATACCGATGCCGTGCGTACGTAATGGTACATAACATACCTAGTGGCAGGTGGATGGGGAGGGGGCGCGGGAACCAGTCCTCCGCGTCGTCGTCCGAGGAGCTCGCTGCCGATACCGATGCCGTGCGTACGTAATGGTACATAACATACCTAGTGGCAGGTGGATGGGGAGGGGGCGCGGGAACCAGTCCTCCGCGTCGTCGCCCGAGGAGCTCGCTGCCGATACCGATGCCGTGCGTACGTAATCTACACAACCAACACGAACCTTTTAAAAGGCATTACCTACTAAATATAATTTTTGAAGATACTCTCGAAGGAGAGTGCCCAAAACTCAAAATTAATGTTATTGTCAAATGATTGAGCCATCCCCAAGCTATAACAGGTGTCTTGAGGATGGTTAGTATTGTACTGCTAATATTGTATAATGGTTAATTACAATCTTATATTTATTTAATTCTATGATTCAGGTTTATCTTAATTATATGTAGGTAGTATATATTTTGTCTCTCATTTATGTATCTAGCACAAAAACATGTTAACTAGTTGAGTAGGTAGGTACTTTTTATTTAGCATTGCTCTATCATCACAACACAATTATAACTGCACTAATTAATCATGATGTGTCATGATCGCATGTTTTAGGATGCCATCTAGCCCATTAACCTATGCATTTCTTAATATTGTTATCTTAAGTTGTATTCTGTTTTGTGTAGGTACCTTATTTATAAAAAAAAAGTTTATCCAATTTTTAAAAATATGTTAGATGTTAGTAAAGCTGTATATGTGTTGTTCTTCGAGCCGGTTTTGAGTGACGTAGCAGATGCGCTTACCCGAGAGTAGCCTGAGCCAACGGTCAGCGGGCGAGGAGCGCACGAGGCGAGCCCGCGGCGCCCGCGTCTCGACGTCGGACTGCGCAGGCGCCGCATCCAGCGCCGCGTTCGCAGATACTGCGGACCATCCTGCAATATGTTACACAATACCTACAGACAACACATTCCGATTTACAAATAAAATGAGATCCATTCATTACCCATTAAGGAGTTGGACCGAAAAAGGCGCTACGCTCTCAGGTAGGAACGATGATTTTATTTTTGATAGAGCGAAGCGAGATCTCTAAATCATCTTGGGCAAATCGGAGTTGTATGTATGTATGTTTGTTTGTCCGAGGATAACTTTCGAAGAGTTTATCCGATCATCGTGAAATTTGGTATATGTATAGGTAGGTAGTGATGGCACAATTTTGGTGTGACTAAATGAGCAAAAAATGTTGGGGGGTTGTTGAGATATTGGGGTTTAAGAGAGGTAAAAAAAATTAAAATGAAAGAAAGAAAGAAAACATTTTATTCACAAACCACACAGCAATAAAGAAAAATAAAACATATATTTTACATTTAATACATATTATTTGGTATATCTATAGGTAGGTAGTGATGTAAGTACAATTTTGGTGTGACTAAATGAGCTAAAAATGTTGGGGGGTTGTTGAGATATTGGGGTTTAAGAGAGGTAAAAAAAAATTAAAATGAAAGAAAGAAAGAAAACATTTTATTCACAAACCACACAGCAATAAAGAAAAATAAAACATATATTTTACATTTACATATTATTTGGTATATCTATAGGTAGGTAGTGATGTAAGTACAATTTTGGTGTGACTAAATGAGCTAAAAATGTTGGGGGGTTGTTGAGATATTGGGGTTTAAGAGAGGTAAAAAAAAATTAAAATGAAAGAAAGAAAGAAAACATTTTATTCACAAACCACACAGCAATAAAGAAAAATAAAACATATATTTTACATTTACATATTATTTGGTATATCTATAGGTAGGTAGTGATGTAAGTACAATTTTGGTGTGACTAAATGAGCTAAAAATGTTGGGGGGTTGTTGAGATATTGGGGTTTAAGAGAGGTAAAAAAAAATTAAAATGAAAGAAAGAAAGAAAACATTTTATTCAAAAACCACACAGTAATAAAGAAAAATGAAAAATATATTTAACATTTACATATTCTACATTTTTACATTTAACCTCTTAGGTTAGATTTTATTGTTGTTGCGTTTTATTTTTCTTTATTACTGTGTAGTTTTTGATTAAAATGTTTTCTTTCTTTCTTTCATTTTCATTTTTTTTACCTCTCTTGAACCTCTACCTAACCTAACAAACTTAAAAGCTCTGTGTGGGGATGAATTGAGACTTTTAGGTCAAGTGGGATATCAAATGAAAGGTCTTTGTGAGTGCAAACCTTGTAGTTTTTAAGTTATTAGCCATAACAAAAACTGAACTTTGAAAAAATTCACATGGTACACCAGTGACCCCACAGTGCTGAAATTTGGCATGCGTGTAGCTTTAGTGACACAAACACAGGGAAAAGTCTATGTTTGTGTCAATAAAAAATTGTGAAACACAATTTCCATCCCAAAAAAACTATAACCAAAAGACATGAACTTCCGTTACCTGTAATTTGAATGAAAGTGTAGGTCAAGTTGATGGTCCCACTTTTCGTCGACAAGGGGCGGTTAAGATACAAGAATTAGCCATTAAATTAACAAACCGTATGAGCTACTACGGATTCTTTCAGTTTGATCTCACTCTCAACGCAAATGGTAATACAATTGACCTGGTGTTTGGTAACTTTTCCGTGGAGTTGAATAAATGCATCAAACCCCTTCTTGATGAAGATCCCGCTCATCCAACACTGGAAATCTCAGCCAATGATATCAAATGTAAACCTATCAAATCTAAGCAATCAATTAAGTACAAATATAGACGGGGTGATTACGAAAATTTAATTTTACACATGAATGATATACCTTGGAAATCAATACTTTTAGAGGGGAATATTGATGAGGCCGTCCAATGCTTTTATGATCACCTTAGTTTTAGCATAAGTAAGTACATACCTAAATCTACATACGGTTCAGGCCAGAGCTATCCAATATGGTATTCCAGAGATTTAATCACCCTAATAAAAAGCAAATCTAAAGCTCATGCTCGCTGGAAGCGTTTCGGTAATCGACGTGACTATGAAACATTTGCAGACCTGCGGTCTGCGCAGGAGGTCATGTCACGAAAGTGCTATGATACCTTTGTCGATGGCCTCGCTGTTGACTTGAGGAAAAATTCAAAGATATTCTGGTCCTTTGTTAAATCCAAGCGCGGAATGAAATCAAACTACCCCAAGCGTGTTGCCTATTGTAACAAGAATGTTTCTACTGGCGAGGATATTTGTACAGCCTTTAATGACTTCTTTCTTAGTGTTTTTATGCAACCAAAAGCCACATATCCCGACATAGATCTGCCCCCATCAGCCTCCGGTTGGACTGATTACATACATAGTCTCTCTTTTTCTTACGATGATGTACATAAAGTATTAAACTCTCTCGATAAAAATAAAGGGTCTGGCAGCGATAATATTCCGTCTTTTTTTGTAGTCCGAGCTGCGTTTGCCCTGGCTGAACCATTAAATATACTCTATAATAGATCACTCTGTAACGTGACAATTCTATGTCACGTTACATCCTTCACTTATCTTAACATTCACTATTAGAAACAATTTAACTTTACATATTACACTCATATACAAACAAAATGCCACGACATCTAGCGGTATGGCGGCGTACTCACTGCCCAAACACTCGATTCGCAGATATCGAATTCCAAGCGTCCTCTCAACGCAGTTCGCCAAGTTTACCGCAGATGGCGTTGCATGCACCTTGTAGGAATCCACTAATTATTTTTATTGATTTATAATCTACTTTAATGATTAAAAACATCTGATTTACTAAATTAAATAATCCTTTTCTTACTAGAATCAAAATATAAATAAAATATTAAATAACTAAAAGACAAAATTCAATTACTGTCTATGACTGAAGCAAAACTGATGGAATCTTCAAACTTTATCTTGAGTGACACGGACAGTGTCAGATTTTTCTATATGGGATCACCAAAAATATTACATCAGATTTTCTAGAAGCTTTGGAACTTATTCGATTTTTATATTTAATAAAGGCCGGTAGTTTATCATCGGGTATAAAAGGACAGTGCCGTCTGTGCTGATTCTCTTTTCCACGCCTGGACTCAACTGTGAAACTTCTAAACTACGTGCTACAAACTTATTTCTTTGGACAGTGATTCTTTGTCTTTTTATTGTAAATTCGTGTAGCTTCCAAGTCGGGAAGTCAATTCACCGTCTTCGCTGCTGACCTTTCTGATTACTGCTGGATACCTACACCTTGACGCACGTCAAAACCGAACACCGGAGCCGTCGAGAAGCGTGGTGTTTTCTCACGTCACCCTGTTGGCCGAACCACGCTCTCACATCAAGTCTACCGCCACGAGCTCGATCGCCAAGCGTCCTGCTAGCTGCCTTGAGAAACACCAGGGATCACGCCTGCTCACGAGGTCTACCACCCGGCTCAAGCCCACTCCATCTCTCCGAGCAGACGCCAGGGACGTTCGACGAAAATAACACGAGGTGTATCGATTCCATTATTTTATCCGGGTCAAACCCAAGTAGTTCCTCTCTTTTTTTTCTGACGCTAACGTCAGATGGCGCCCACTTATTTAAACTAAGACAAATCTGCTGGACCAGGTGCTCAACGTTCTTTTAATTGCTGTACTATAGGCCATAAGCCCTAATAATCTAAGCTCTTCAAGCCAGCGTCTGTCTACACTACCTTCAATGTAAAACATTTAATCTAAAATCTATAATCTATAAATCTGTAATCTGTAAATCTCTAATCTAGTATATATTCACCGTAAACCAAGTCATTTGTGATTAACCTCGGTTTATCTTGCCACATGTATAGGAAATAGAATCTACGAACCTACTCGCTCTACCGATCTCTCTTGTTTTATAATTATATGTATTGAAATCAAATTTAGTTTCATTTATCTCTAATATCTAAATATAACTGCTACAACTCAATGAGGGTGTTTTCCCCCAAAAATGGAAAGAGGCTCTCATTGTGCCCGTACACAAGAAAGGCTCTAAGCTAAAAGTTGAGCATTACCGTCCTATCTCTATTCTCAACATAATTAGCAAGGTGTTCGAAAAATTAGTTTATGGTCATATTCTTCATACCGTCTCCAATACCATACCATCCGAACAACACGGGTTCTTGATAGGTCGGTCAACTGTAACAAATCTTTCAATATTCACTGACTTCATACAAAAATCAATAGTTAAAGGTAAACAGGTAGATGTGATCTACACGGATTTCGAAAAAGCTTGTAGATCACTTCATATTGGCAAAAAAAACTTCAGCATCTAAGCATTCATGGAGATCTGCTGAGATGGGTGAAGTCCTATCTGTCTAGGCGTTCTCAAGCTGTGGTGGTCGGGGGATATCGCTCTGAATTCGTAGAGATATCATCTGGGGTACCACAAGGCTCACATTTAGGGCCACTTTTCTATGATATATACCTATATGATATCTACACATGTTTCAAGCATTCCCAGTACCTCATGTATGCCGATGGTACTAAGATATTCCTTGACGTAGGCAGGTTGGATGACTGCAATAGGCGGCAGGCAGACCTTAACAACCTTAATGACTATTACCAAAGAAACAGAAACAAGATAAACGTTAATAAATGCAAAATTATGACATTCTCTCGGAAAAAACATAGCATTAATTTCTCATACTGTATTCAAAATAGTCAAATTGAAAGAGTTACATTGATGCGTGACCTACGGATTTATCTTGACGCTAAGCTTACTTTCTCTGAGCATTTAGATATCATTACAGATAAGGCGTACAAACTTCTGGTCTTCATTAAGCGTACATGTCAAACTATCAACAATGCCGATTGCATTAAATGTATCTATAATGCCTACGTGAGAAGTAGCCTCGAGTGTGCTAGTTGTATATGGTATCCATACTAAGTATATAACTTACACCCAACGCCTTGAGCACGTACAAGAAAAATTTATCAGGTTCCTAAACTATAAGACAAAGAAGTACTTTAAAAGTTACGAGGATGTTTGTTTCTACCACAAGCTTAGACTCTTAGTGATCGTCGAATGGTGATGGACATGATGTTTTTGTATGACATTGTACACTCGTGGATAGATTGCCCTGAAATAGTTGGCCAGATAGGACTCTCAACTCCATCTTATAGAACACGACACACTTGTTTATTCCACATACCTACATGTCGCACCAACTATTCACAGAACTCTGTTTTTGTTCGTATTGTTGCAACCCAAAAGAAGAAATTCAAAGATATTGATATATTCGATTGTTCAAAGCCTACCTATAGAGGTAGGATTATAAAAACATTACGTGGTAAATCTTAAGGCGTGGTGGTGGATGGGAGCTTTCTAGTGCGGTGGAGGGGAGGATTTGCCTATTTTTATTAACATGTTTTTTTTTATAATATCTACCTATGAAATTGCATGCGTTTTATTTTGAATTTTCTACAATACCTACCAACCTTGGGTTAATTGAAACGTGTTTTTGGTACATATTTCAACTTTTAGAGACGAATTTTTTCTTGTTCCTATGATCAGTCTTTATTTTCTAACACAATAATTTCACATTAGATTCTTTTTATTATAAGTGCAGTGTACAACTGACTAAAACTATTTTGATTGTAACTTTAAAATAGGCTAACTATTATAGGCTGTTTTTGTTTTGTTTTTGTTCCCGACATCTTTTTTAACAATGTTCAAACGTAGAAACCTGATATTAGCCCTACGTTTAGTTCTAAGCTAATTAACCAAACAATTTGTATCGCCGTTGGTTTCTCTAAATAAATAAATAAAGTTATTTGGTAACATTTCGTGGCACTATTTTGATAGTCAAAGATTCGCGAGATCTTAGTTCGGGGCGAACCACTAGTTGTTTTTTTATGTTATTTGTGGGGAAACAGGCTTACGGCCCACCTGATGGTAAGCGGTCACCGTCGCCTATTGACACCTGTCGATGCGTTCCCTACCCTGTAGAAACCTCATAACATTTCTCTTGAAGCGTGCCATATCGTAGCCTAACGGGAAAACCTCAGATGGTCATACATACAAGATCATTCCACATCTTGCAGTATGGGATAGAAAAGATCACGTGAAGCGTGTGGTGCGCGATACCCAATTGTCGATGATATGCGGATGAGCTATTACGTTATCGAGAATTGCGGTGGTAAAATCTCGAGAACACGACGCGCGACGGGATCAGATCGAATAGTTCCTCAGAACATTCCCCATTATACAGGCGGTAGAATAAACACTGAGCGATCCGATTATTTTTGTCAGTTGGCTGAATTTACTTGATGTGATGGGTTCCCAACGAATCACGCCCAATCGTGTCACAGTGCTTCTCGTTGGGGTTTGTTTCCCAACGTGTTACACTGTCTCGTTGGAAATCCTCCTGGTTAAAAAAGGTTGCAACGAGTAACAGTGTAACTTGATGGGAAGAAAAAATCCCAACAAGTAACACCCAATCATGTGATTGGGTGTTGCATTACACAGTATAAGCACATTCTTCTGTGCTTCTGCGAACATGGGAGTACACATTTTGGTGTCGTTGAATCATGTTGTTATACCTATAACAAAATAAAATTCCAAATTGAACAACGAATGTTAATTTAATTTGGCCATTGATAATTGACATAAAATGCAATAAATGACATATTTATTCAAAACTTTGTAACACACTAAACCTAATGCTGAAGCTATTAAAACTACTCGTACATACTTATGTAAGTAATGATTTCTCTATTGGTAGGTAAGAAGGTCAGCCCCGGATCTTAAATTTTTTTAAGGCGTAGCTCAATCTTCAAAATGCCGCCCCCGCCCACTTATATTTATTTTTACCTTTATCATCGTTATAGTTTCAGCTATGAGATGCCCACTAATTGATTGACATTTGGACATAGACCTTCCGGAAATATTGCGTCTATTATATTATGATACAAGTGAGCTAAGTTGTTCATTATACACGAGGCTGTGGTTCGTAGCCCGAGCCGTAGGCGAGGGCGTAAATCAGCCGAGTGTCTATTGAGCAAGTTGCTCACGAGTTTCTTTCGCACTTTTTCAACACACTTGCGAGGAAAAAACAAACGTGTATTGCATAAATCGTATAATTATTAAAACAATTGGTGAATGTACAATTTTCAAAACGATATTGGATTGTTTTTGGTGACAATTTCACAGTTTGTGTTACATTGGTACTTGCCACTTCTTTAGTATCTTCATTTACTTCTTGTGTAAATGTCGGTGACAAAAGGTAAATCATACAAATTACTGGAATGAGAAGGCACCAAATAACTCATGCTACGAGATGAACATGGCTGTGGGTTACAGTACGTTTTGATATCAACCAAATGTTTGAGCTTAACCATGCTTCTTAACATGGAATAGATGCACCACAGGGAGCTGGGTTTTCATGTATTGGCGAGTTCAGAGAAATACGCCAATACCCATTTTCAAAAAATTACTGGGTTTTTTGTTGCTTTTCCATTCTATGAAACTAGCGTAAGCAGCTAAGTACTTTTCTCTAGATTTTGCAGGTATTATTAGGCTTTCATTTGCGTTTTGTGCTGCATTTAGTATTTCTGGCGGGGTTAAATTTATCAATTGTTAATCTTCTGTACTAAAACTTGACATTTTTACAATTATTTACCACACAGCAACAAATGCGATACAAACAATAAAATGGCAAATGGCGCGCAAGTTTTTTTTTTGCACTCGCTAAATGTAGGTGATTGATTACATAATGCCATACCATCTACTTCAAAATTATAATTTTAGTGATAAAATGCATATATTTTCTAACAAATTATTGTGAGTATTTATATTATGTATAGTTATTAAATATTATGTGAGTAATTATTATAACTAATTTGATAATAATAAATGTGTTTTCGTCTTAATTAGGGATACATTTATTTATTCCAAAAATGTAATAGGATTTTCAGCGGCATATAACCTCTTTGTTGTTACAAAAACTGTATGAACCTGGTTAAATTGAAAATGCTCTGTTTACTCGCATATAATTTGCAGTTAGGTACTTACTTAACTTTTTAGGGATAATTCTATTATGCACTAGTGTGTAATATTATTACGCACGTGATAGATTATTTTCAAAATATGTGGTAAAATAGGTCAATTTAATACATGTTGGTCTAATACTTAAAACATAATTAGTTTTAGAATTATATAATTATTATTCGTTGTAAAGCAAATGATTTCTTGTTCAGTTTCCGTTAAAATGTAATATTCTTTGTCTAATTAGGTATGTACATTGTTACCTAGTTGTTTATTAGTATGTATTCAAAAGAGATAACATAATAATTTAAATTATAGTATGATTTTTAAAGTATTATACGATAGAATTGAGTTTCCTACTAAAAACACGTGTCTTCTCGGACTTGTTTACTCGCTGCTATAAAGGTTCGGAGCTCGGTTCGGCTCGTGGTATTTTGCCATCGACCGCCGGAGAGGGCGAAGCTCTGCCCTTTTGTACAAGTAAAATACATACCCCAAGTGAGGGATACCACGTGTTGGGTGCTGAGCTAAAAGCTAAGTCATTATTATTAAGTATTTTAGATTTAGATTCTTTTAGTATTGCTGTTATCTATGAGGTAGTTACCATATACTTTTATAATATTGATTTTGCGGGTAGTTTAAAAAGTTAAAATAAATATTTGTTTAACGATAATATAATTTGATTTACTGTTCAATTGTGGTTTGACTTTAATGAATAAAATAAATATCTATATAAAGGGTTTTGCATATTATTTTAAAAAAGCCCACACATAGTGAAAATCTATTACACGCGTGTGTTATAGTTCGGTTTGTGGCCCTCATAACGATGTACTATGGCACACTTTACGAGCAAGTGTGTTGTAAAGCCTATTTATTTACAGAACACACATGAACGTGTAGGATATTTATATTTTATACACAGCACAGGATAGGATTTAAAATAAAAATATGTATATTAAAAATAAAAATCCAATATATTATTGCATTTGTGAATTGAAATTACAATTTTACTCTTCGAGCTTTTGGTTCAGCAAATAAATCTATGGACTTGTCATAATTTAACTCATGTGCAATATGATTTTCTATTGGTAAGATTGCAAGACTCGATAAGCGTTCCTGGCTCATAGAAGATCCAAATAATTTTCAATTAGTTTTAGTTTGCTAAAACTTCGTTCACAGCTTGCGGATGTAGTAGGAAACGTAAATTCGCAGGGCAATACAAATATTAGGAAAAGCGTTCAGCAAATCATGCGCATAGATTTGTTGCAAGAGATAGAAACCGTGAGCCTTTTCTGTACCACCAAATAAAAACGCAGCTTGCTCTTTAAAAACGTAGAGTTCCTGGCAGAATACAACGGCGCTTAAATCTCACTCGTATTTTCGAGCCATATCTGCTCCATACTTTTGCAGTTCTTCAATTGACATTTTCAAAATATTAGCCCCAGCAAAAATGAATTAAAATTCAGCATGGTAACACAATCAAACCTCTTTTTAATTTCTGATATGATTCAATCAAATACCATCATTATCTTTAGAAAATAGTTGAACAGGGAGTGTTTGTAATTCGTCTTCACACATCTCATCGAAATGTTTTTTACGTTTCGGAGTTCGTTTGTTTTGCAAAATAGGGTCAACACCACTTGTTTCAGCAACTTCTCCAGCCTCTTTTGTCTAATATTACATTGGATTTAGTCTCATTTATGCAAAGTTTTGAGCAGACCATCCATTATTGCGATGGAACGGGCAAGGATAATACCTATCTTCTTTCTTCTTATTGAATTTATATATTCACTCGATTGATTTTGCGGAGAATATTTGCCCAAATAGTTAAATTAAGAATAGGTACATACATTTTAAATGATTTATAGCAGTTAAGAGATGACCTACTTCGTACTTACTTAACTTCTAGAGCATGACAAGTTTGCTTAACTTCTTCTAAGGCTTATAGATAAGGTATCGGTTGAGTTAATATGGCCACAGTAAAACAATAGTGAAATTTCTATATTTGTAGTTCTATATTTATTCTGTGATCAAAGTTAAGTAAATGAGTCGTCCATTCGTCTGTAAAGTGTGAATTTGGCCGCCCTTTGAACTTGCCGCCCGGGGCATAGACCCCGGCTTGCTCCCCCCCCCCCCCCCCCTAGATCCGGGGCTGAAGTACCTAGGTACATCTTGCCTGTCACACGCGCTCCATTCTCTTCATTTGGTTGCGTTGCGACTAGTCGAGTCGAGGGCTTGCCTTGTCCCTTGCGCAGTCCCCTGCTGTTTGTAGCAACTTGCTGTTTGGGCTCTTACGAGAGGTTTGCTAACAAGTTTGCACAGCGCTGCTTCAAGTAGCTTACACGCCTAAAGCATTAGGAAGGTTCACAGAGTGTGGTCGGTGTCGCCCGCGCCGTGGGCAAGGCCAGTAGGCTCTTCTTGCCAAACGAGTTTTATCAAAATAACATCTCCTTCTTGAATGTATTTGACTGCCGTCGATTCTTAATTAATAGTTTACTGATCAGGTTTGGCGAGTGATGACCAATCAATAAAAGCATACTTAGTTTAGCACTCGTACATACATACTCAATTTAAGTAACTACTTAGGTAGGTAAAAAATATATAAAATGACTACATAGTAAGAAGTTATATTGTAATGGTTCGCCCCGAACTGAGATCTCGCGAGTCTTCCATACAAACAAAAAAAAATTATTTATAAACTTTGACTATCAAAATAGTGCCACGAAATATTTACCACATTACTTGACCTACAATTTCATTCATAATACAGGTAACGGGAGTTCAAACGCAAGCGGATGGAGCGATTCAGACCGATTAGCGATTCAGACGTGTTGTTTTATAATAGAATACTAGTTTATCTAAGTAGTAATTACTAAAACAATTATTATAATATGTATGAAACAATAATGATTTTTACTTTAATTCTAGTAGTTTTAATCTGTGTAGTATCTAAGAAATAATTATTTTAACTATTCAACAAACTGTCCGTCCGACATATCTAAGTGCATGTAAAATGTGTAAAGAGGAAATAAATGACTACTAAGACTATTATCTGTGATGGTTCGTAGTAGCTGTGTGATGAAGATCCTTCAGCCGATCCGAAGCTAATCAGCTCTTCCTTTCTGGTGAAGAGAGCTCTGCTGTGAAATTAAATTTATTTCAGGAGGTATAAGCGACCATCTTATCATACCAGCTGAGCTCTATTTAGTGTTTTGGTTTTTCTTTGTAGTTTATTACTTTAGATTTTGTTATTGTCTAGTAGTAGGTAGTTTAGATTCTTGATTTGTTATTTCGTAAAACTCATAATAGGTTGGGGAAAAAGTCTTTTTGCATTATAGTATGTATGAACTTGTAGTAAAATCTCTTTGGCTATACTATTTGTATCTGGTCGGTTTTGGTATCATTCAAAGTTTAAATTTTAAAGAAGACAATTCCAAATTCAAATTAGGAAAATGTGTGATTTTTATTTGTTTTTCGTACTGTAAAGATGAGTGAATGAGTGAATGAAGAAAATCGATACATTTTAAAATTTTACTACAAAAAAGGTAAATATGCAACGTAAGCCGCGAAAAAAATTTGCGATGTTTATGGACCTAGTGCAGTGTCTGTGAGAGTAGCACATGTTTGGTTTAAGCGTTTTCAATCCGGAAATTTTGATGTCAAAGATGCACGTCGCTCTGGTCGCCCTGTTACGGATAAAATTGATGCCATTTTTGAAAACGTGGAGCAAGATCGGCATATCAGTAGTTACGACGTAGCTGAAGAACTGGGAATTGACCACAAAACAGTTTTGGCGCCATTGAAAAAACTGGGTCCACAAAGCTCGATATTTGGGTACCCCACGAGCTCACTGAAAGAAACCTAATGAACCATGTACTCATTTGTGATTCTTTATTACGGCGTAATGAAACCGAACCATTTTTGAAGAAGCTGAGAACTGGTGATGAAAAGTGGATCACGTACGACAAGAACGTGCAAAAAAGGTCGTGGTCAAATGCGGATCAGGCTTCACAGACTGTGGCGAAACTCGGGTTAACTCGCAACAAGGTGATGCTGTGTGTGTGGTGGGATTGGAAGGGCATTATTCATTATGAGCTGTTACCACCAGGCAGGACAATCGATTCTGAACTCTACTCCGAACAACTGATGAGATTAAAGCAAGAAGTTGAGAGAAAGTGGCCGGAATTAATCAACAGAAGGGGTGTGGTTTTTCATCATTGATAACGCTAGACCTCACACATATTTAGCCACTCAGCAAAAATTAAGAGAGTTTGGCTGGGAGGTGTTAATGCATCCGCCGTATAGTTCTAACCTTGCACCTTCAGATTTCCACCTTTTCGGTCTCTTCAGAATCTTTTAGGCAGTGTCAGGTTAACATCACGAGAAGACTGCCAAAACTACTTGTCGCGGTATTTTGATCAGAAGCTCCAAAATTTCTATAGCAATGGGATCATGTCCCTACTTACAGTTTAGTTAAATTTAAATAAACTATATTAAAAAATGTTTAAAATTTTCTTAAAAAATGCGAAGAAACTTTTTCCCCAACCTAATACGTTAGATTTTAGACGTTACTTTTTGTTTCTTAAGCCTTTTTGGTACTTAAGCGTTTTCTTTGTAATCCGTAGCCTTATTACCTAAGCCAAATTGCTGTCGATTCGCTATCGCTAGTCAGGCCATGCCTTTCACACGTGAGGTACATACTGTACCTACGTGTGAAAAGGATGGCCTGACTAGCGATAGCGACACGAAAGCACGACAAAGTCAAAGTCAAAAGCATTTATTCATTAAAATCACAAGGATCACTTTGAAACGTCAATTTTACTGCCTGTTCCTTCGCGACCAAGCCAGGAAAGAAAGGCAAGAAACAAGGCTGGTTGTTTTTTTTAATGATCCTTTTAAAATACATAACAATACAGGTAATAAATTACGTCTAAATTGTAACATTTTGAACGAGTTGGAGCAATTTCAATCCCAAGCTTCTCTATCATCTAAATAATCCGATATTTTATAGGAAGGCTTTTATAAAGATTTTGTTTAATTGCTTTTTTAAATTTGTTAATTGTCAATTTTTGTACATCACTTGGGAGTTTGTTATAAAAGCGAACACCTTGCCCTTTAAACGATTTACTAACTTTATGGAGTCTACAAGGGGCAACAGCGAGTTCATCTTTATTTCTAGTAATAAACTTATGATTACCTATCGCTATTTTTCTTAAACAAATTAATATTTATGTGAACATACATCAGATTTACATAGATGTATTGACAAGGGAATGTCATAATATTTATTTCTTTAAACTTATTGCGTAATGATTAACTGGGGCCCATATTATAAATTGCACGAACAGCCCTCTTCTGCAGCACAAAAACGGTGTTTATATCTGCAGCACTCCCCCACAGCAGTATACCGTATGACATAATGCTGTGGAAGTAGCTGAAGTAAACTAGTCTAGCTGTGTCTACGTCTGTACAAAGACGGATCTTTTTAACTGCGTATGCCGCAGAACTAAGTCTCTTTATCAATGTGAGCGCCCCATTAAAAATCATTATCTAGGGCTATACCTAAGAATACGGTGGTGTACACAAGAGCCAACTCCTCGTCTTTGATTTTTATATCTGCTTTAACTTGTGTAACATTAGGTAGTATAAATCTAATACACTTTATTTTCTTTTCATTTAGGAGTAAATAGTTTGAGACAGGCTAATACTTAGGCGTAGTGCGGGGTAATCAATCATTACCAACTTACCTCTACAATTGTACACTTTTGGTAAATAAATGTATTTGTATTGTATTTCTTACGTACTAGGGGATTTATAATTTGTAATTTATACGTACAGGAGCTCCCAAACGGATGGACAAATCTCAATGCATTTTCTAAAACTATTTTTTATCTAAGATTGGTGGAAATAGGTTCAGCTGTGTTCGTCTGTGAAGTACTTATTTAAAAAAAATATGTTGTAATCATCTCACCTGCCAAGCATGCGATCACCACTAGCCCAGTGGTCCACGGCGCCGCCGGCGGCATTGCGTCCTCTCGCTCGGTACGTAGGTACGCCTACGCCAGCCGTCTAGCAGTGAGCGAGCACGAGCACCGGGCTTCGAGACTTCACTTGTATGTATTGTAGAGTAGAGACGCGACCTCTGCGTCGCCTCTGCAGCGGAACTGTGCCGGCTGACGCGAACACGGCGGTAACTCATCAGGTCGAGCGTGTGCGCCCCTCCTACAAAGTACGCCGACTCCTGTCGGCTGATGGATTCCCAACAAGTCACACTAGTAGATATGTAAAAGAACACCACACTAGTTGCGAGGGTATAACTATAGTAGGTACATTGTTATGCAATAGCTGTAGGCGACTATTGTACACCCGAGCTAAGCGAGCAAGGACGTTAATCAAGGGTGTTATTGATGGCCCATCCGGCCCGGTACCGGGCTGGCCGGGCCACTGCACCGGGCCAAATGGGACTAATTTGTCAGTATAGTGGAGTTTCTATATTATTATAACATATTATGACTTTCGCCTCTTTTATTTTTAACAAACTTCAAAAAAGGAGGAGGTTCTCAATTCGACTGAATTTTTGTATGTTTGTTAGTTCAGGGCTCAGAACTTTCCACTGGGTGAACCGATTTTAATGATTCATTTTTTTATTTGAAAGCTGGTGCTTCCCGTGTAGCCCCATTTCCATTTGGTCCATTTCTGACAATGGTATCCATGAGAAAATCATATAATAAGTCTTAAATTTGTTTAATTTTTATGTTATGTTATGTTTGTTAGCTCAGAACTCCATTATATATTAACCGATTTGGAAAAATAGTTTTTTATTTGAAAGGATATACTTTTAGATTGATCCCATGGAAATTTCATCAAAATTGGTTGAGTAGTTTGTTTTTACTGTTATCTGAATCTGAATAAGGATTTGTCGTGGATATTGTGATATATTTAATTTTATCATTATTTTTTATATATGATTATATTTATTTTTAATTTAAATATGGATTTGTTTGTTTGTTTTGCTTTATTGTTTATTGCACAAACAGAAAAAAACGAGTGTGCTTTAGACCACACGACTGAAGTAAAACAAGAACGAAAGGAAATTACGAAAAATAATCAAACGAACTACTGACTGACTATATATATATATATATAATGCACTGCAGAGGAAGAGAGAAAGAAAAAGTGCGCGTAGGTATCATAAGAACGTGGCTTTGAGGAAAAGGTGTTACTAGTCTCATCTCAAGCTTTGATTTCTCATAATTACCCATTTATTAATAACTTTATTAAGTGGAGGTGGGACTAATCTTAATCAGTTTTAATTATTTTTTTAGTTATTGTACACATTTTATTATTAATTTTAGAGTCTGCAGTTGCAATTATTCAATCTTACGTAGTTGCTATTCTAAGAACTCTATACTCTCTCTCTCTCTCTACAGGCTCTGGAATGCTCTACCTGTCTCAATTCGTCACGCTAAATCTCTCCCTATCTTTAAAAATATGGTCAGACAACACTTTCTGTCATGCATTAATTTATACATTTTTATAATTTATATAATATGTAGGTATGACAATATATATTTTATGTATCTTAATTATTATTTATGGAATTTTATGATTATATTACATATATATTATAATTATGCATTTTATAATTATATTATCTACATATACTTTTATAAATTGTAAATTAAACTTGTTCTATAATATCTGATTGACGGCGGCGCCGTCACCGTCCTTATTTGTTCACATAGATCCTGTCCATCCAAAGGTTGCCTGGAAAAGATCGCTTTTAGCGATAAGGTCGCCCATGCCCATTGTACATATGATTTAAAGGTGTGTTTTTTGTTATATGTTTATATTTAATGGTGTGCAATAAAGAAATTATCTATCTATCTAATTACCTGCCTAGATATTACTGATAAAGCGAAGCGAGATCTCCAATCAACTTGGGCAAATCGGCTTTGCTTTGTAAGTATGTATGTGTTTGTTTGTCCGAAGATAACTTTCGAAGCGTTGATCCGATCATCGTAAAATTTGATACATCGGTCGGTAGGTAGTGATGGCACAATTTTGGTGTGACTAAATGAGCTATAAATATTTGGGGGTTGTTGAGATATTGGGGTTCAAGAGGCGTAAAAAATTAAAACTATTAGGTCTAGTATTAGGAGACTATTAGGTCAAGTGGGACGTCAAATGAAAGGTCCTCGTTAGTACCTACATTTCAACCCTGTTTTTTTTATTTTTAGTAGTAATCCTTGTAGTTTTTGAGTTAATAGCCCTAATAAAAACAAAACATTGACAAAATGTCACAGGGTACACCAGTGACCCAACAATGCTGAAATTTGATATTCGTGTAGCTTTAGTGACACAAATACAGGCAAAAGTCAGAAATCCAGATTATGTGCATTTTGTACCCCAAAAAAGAGTAACCAATTTACATGAACTCCTGTTACCTATATAATTTGAATAAAACTGTAGGTCAAGTTATTTGGTTATTTATTTTGTGGTACTATTTTGATAGTCATAGATTACGTATCATTATCATATTTTTGTTTTTAAGGGAGACACGCGAGATCTCAGTTCGGGTCGAACCACTAGTTTATTGAAACAAATAAGTTGATGCAAAATATAAAGATATTTGGCTTGGATGATCGGTTTTGTATGTAAATGTTGTGTGATCGATGTCACAGATGAAGGTGCCGGAGCGGAGTATAGATGCGTCTGCGCCACTCGGAAAGGTCAAGGGTATCGTCTTCGTCTCTTCATATGGCAATTTTGTTGCTTATTCAAATTAATAATTACCAAGATGACGAAATAGTGAGCGCTTTGATTTGACGATGGTTCCTTCACAAGTCAGTAAACAGGTCGGTAAATTGTTATTTCATCACAGATGCTCTGAAAGTAGATCATTGTTAACTGTTGTGAAAAAATATTTAAAAATAAAATTGTTTGTATGTAAAGTCGGTTTACTATCAGAGATAGATGCGTCACAAGCCGAACGCTTAGGCCGATCGTGCCTCTCAATCGCTTGTTCCGCGCTCTCGCTTGCACGCTCGGCTCAGGCGGAACGTGACACTTTTACGTGCGTGCAACCGGCGTTCATCGATTTATAAAGACGTTTATCACGTCAAAAAATATGGATCCGTCTGGTCTGAAATATACGTTTTTATTTATTAGAAAGCGATGTCCTGTTGTAGGTAGGTAGGTATATACCATTTTATTTAACCCTATCTGATAAAAACCACAGCAAACAAAATATCAGAGATCATCTCTCCCACTCACATATCAGTCCACCGTTATCAATCTACCTTATACTATTAGTATAAGGTTAAATCCATTAAAACATGATATTTTGTGGTTAATGTCATGACATTACAATGCTAGTAGCAAATTTAATCTAAGTTGCACGCAAGGTGTACGTTTTTATAACAAACTTCCAAGTGATGTACAACAATTGACAATTAACAAATTTAACAACATAATTAAACAGAATTTTTTTAAAAAACTAAAAAAACTGTCAACGAGGCAGGTGTAGTTTTATATTAAAAAAATATTTTAATAAATAAATATTGCATAAAAGCTCGCTGCAGTTGGAGGAATTCCACAACATTGCCGTTTGTGCCATTATTAGGAATAACAATAATAATTTCTTTGTTTGCCTCGTAACAAAAGAAATAAGTACCTACCTAACGAATTATATACACCTGCCACCGTTGCGTTGTTTGTATAAATAACACTGAGGCTGTTTTACACCTTTCTAGCCATGGCTCCGAGCCGTGGGGCTTGACTGGGTTCTCTTTACACAAACCTGGAGCTTCGTATGCGCGCGCCGCCCTCCCTCTGGTTTTGTCATTATTTCAGTGACATGTCATTTTTGGTGTTTTGTATGCTTTTTGTGTTTTTCTTTTCATATTAATATTTAGTGTTTATATGATATTATATGAGTGTAGACGGGGCGCCAAACAACATATTTCGGCACCCAAGGCAACCTTACCTGCTCGTGATGTACCCTGCTGATCAACGAACAAGGCTCTGGCGAAACAGCCACCAACCCGAACTGGACCAGCGTGGTGAATTATGGTCCAAACCTTCGGTGAGCGCAACGAGCGAGGTACTCGACTGATCCAATTTGCTTTTGAACAGAGTATGTGCATCGCTAATAGCCTTTTCGTCAAGAAACTTCATAGGCGTTGGACTTGGGCGTCTCTCGGTGGCACATACCGAAACGAAATAGATTATGTTCTATGTTCCGACAAATGTCAGTGTCATAAATTAAATCAAGTACTGCTCTGACCATCGACCGCTATGAGCAAATTAAAATTTAATTTTAAAATACATAGAGTGAAAGTATTCCAGAATAAAATAAATACGCATTCTAAACTAACCTCATTCAAAAATGTAAAACAGTTTAATATTGAGCTCTCCAACCAATTTTCTAGTCTAGGTTTAAACGAAATAGAAGTAGTTGAAGATCAGTATAAAGCCATAGTAAAAGGAATAGAACTTAGCAGCAACAAAATTAAAAGTGCAAAGAAAAATAAATCAAAATTATCAATCCAAACCAAAGAATTTATAACGAAAAGAGAACAGCTTGAAATTTGCACCAATGAATATAGAGCATTCGACAGAAAGGTTAAGCGTAGTATAAGAAAGGATATAAGATCTTTTAACTTATGTACATCTAATTAAAACTGCAATAGAAAAACATACCTCCCTCAGAGTAGCTAAACAGGGATTTTAGAAAACTAAACCTTGGATTAATAGCTTCCAAGATGAGAACGGTGTGAAGCATAACAGTCGCGGAAAGATCGTGGAGATATGCACCAGCTATTATAAGAATCTTTATACTGACGATTCGAATAGTGACATCAATGTCCAAGAATACCACCGCCCTGACCCTATACCCTTCATAACCGGCAAAGAAGTCCATGACGTCTTCAAAAGTATGAAGTATGACAGAAGCCCCGGGGAAGATGGTATTACGACAGAGGCATTGAAGATTGGTGCTCCGATTCCATACTTAATTCCATACTTGAAATAGGACAGCTCCCTGAACCGATGTGCCACTCAAATATTGTCTTTCTTCACAAAAAGGGAGACAAATCTAACATTGGCAATTACAGACCCATTAGCCTAGTATCACACCTGTACAAAGCCTTCATCAAAGTAATTCAAAATCGCATCAATTTCAAACTCGACCAACATCAACCACCTGAGTAGGCAGGTTTTCGTCCTGGTTTCTCAACCACGGATCACTTACATAGATATATAGATAGATAATTCTTTATTGTTACACCAAATTACAATAACTTAACCTAGAAAACTTAGACTAATACATGGTAGTACATACCCTAAATCAAATAGTTAATAGAAAAATACACCGAATTTCATAAGCCCCTTTATTTAGCCTTTGTGGACTACACAAAGGCTTTTGATAGTTTAGAACATTCTGCCATATTCAAAGCATTAGAAAATCAACAGATAGACAAAACTTACATAGATTTAATTAAAATTATATATCACAATAGTACCGCCAACATAAAACAACTCCATCGACCCACTGTTTCATATTAAAAAGGAAGTGAAGCAAGGAGACCCGATTTCTCCCAAAATTTTTACTAGCACCTTGGAAGAGATCTTCAAAACCCTAGCAGACTCATGGACCTCAAAGGGAATTGTTATCGGAGGCAAACGCCTGACAAATTTGCGGATCCCGAACGACATAGTACTTTTTGCACCTACTCCTCTAGAACTGCAACAAATGCTCCAAGATCTGAGCGCGGCAAGTCTTGAGGTTGGGCTTCGAATGAACCAGTCGAAGACGAAGATCATGTCAAACAGCACGAAACGTAAAGTCAAGGTAGATGGACAGGTAATACAGTATGTCGATGAGTACATTTACTTGGGCCAGTTAGCTAGCTTCGGAAACAAGCAAGATAAGGAAATCGATCGCCGTATCGAGAATTCCTGGAAGAGCTACTGGTCCATGAAGGAGCGCATTAAGGGGACCTTCCTCTGGCACCTAAGCGCGGACTCATCGACATGTGTATCCTGCCCATCATAACTTGCGGTGCGCAGACATGCTCTCTGACTGAAGCCCAAAAGTCAAAGCTCAAGATTTGTCAAAGGGCAATAGAGCGCAACATTCTCGGCTTTAAACGTGTCGACCGAGTGCGTAACACCATGCTGCGCTCACTTACCGGCATTGCAGATGTAAAGAAGGCCCCTTTCACAATAGCACCACGGTTCCAGGGCATTCCTCTCCCCGTTTCGGCGAGTATAGGGATTCTGGGAGTCGAAATTTCTAATGAGGTCCAGTATGGGAGTCACTTAGAAGCAAAAGCTGTGCTCACCTCCAAAAAACTTGGAGTCCTTAACCGTGCCAAACAGTATTTTATTGCACAAAAACGGCTATTGCTGTACAAAGCGCAAGTTGGGCCGCACGTAGAATACTGTTCCCATCTTTAGCACGGAGCTCCAAAGTACCAATTGCTTCGTTTAGAATCATCGGTGATCCCAAACTCGCCGGCAGGCTGCAACCACTGAGTCAACGCCGTGACATCGGATCGCTCAGTGTATTCTACCGCCTGTATAATGGGGAATGTTCTGAGGAGCTATTTGATCTCATCCCGTCGTCGAGATTTTACCACCGCACTTCTCGACAACGTAATAAAGCTCATCTAATATATCTATCATAATCTAATATAGCTATGTATAATCGACAAAGAGTAAATCGGGTCAAAGAGAACTGTGTAAGGTACAGTGCACGAGAAGAGCCTTTTCTTGTTTTGGTAAATAACTCGACTAAAAATCAAAATTCGAAATTAAGTAAAAAACCGTTCATTGAGTCTGGAACCTATGCATAAGTTATTTGAAAACAAACTCGGTGATGGTGACATTAAAGGCACTGCTCGGATTATTTTTTCCAGCGACAAGGTGGCCCCTGCTACTCCAGAGACCCTCTCAGCTCTAGGATAGAAGCATTCACCTCCTGCAGCAGATCTTCAGCAACCCGAGGCACCGAAAGAATCTGATGTTGCCGTTGAAGTCACCGGTCTGGATGTAGCGGCTGCCGTCATGTCCTTCCGGAGTGGTTCCGCCGGCGATTTAGATGCCTGAATGAGCGGTCGCTGAACTTTTTTCAAACTTTTTTAGGGTTCCGTACCTCAAAAGGTAAAAAAGGAACCCTTATACTCTCTTGTCCGTCTGTATGTCCGTGTGTCACCACCGATTTTATCAGGAACGGGTGGACCTAGCAAGTTGAAATTTATACCAGATATTGAGGTCTATATCCCTAAAATATCAAGATAAAAAGTATAAATCAGTAAAAGTATATTAAGTAAGATATCAAGTATAAAAATCAAGGTCCTGTGTCAACACGATAACAAGATATGGGCAAATTTAGATTTTCTATTTGCTTTTAAACATCATTTTAATCCCTTGGACACTGATTTATAAAAAAAAAAGAAGTAATTAATCTGTTTTTCCACACCACCCGCTCGACAATGTCAAATTACATATCATATAAACCTTACCGAAAGCAGGTGATTAAATCCCTACGGCTGAGCCAGGAGTAAAATTGTACTAAATTTCATTATGCCCTCGCGGGCATAATGTGATTTGAATTTGAAACCTCGATAAGAACTTATTCGTAAATCGGACTAATCTTTGCACAGATTGCACCAATCTAGATTTGGTTTTATTAAAATATCGGATTATTTTTTTTATAGAGACGCTTGGGATTAAAATTACTCCATATCGTTCAAATTGTTACAATTTAGACGTAATTTATTTCCTGTATTGTTATGTATTGTAAAAGGATCATTACACAGCCTTGTTTCTTGCCTTTCTTTCCTGGCCTGGTCGCGAAGGAATAGGCAGTAAAATTGACGTTTCAAAGTGATCCTTGTGATTTTAATAAATAAAAGATTTTGACTTTGATATTGTCTCGCAGAAAGTGTGAAATAGAGTATTCTTCTCGTGGATAAAGCTGTTTGCATCTTGGGCGAGCTTATATCCCTCCACTCAGGATTCTAGTAACTCCCTCCCTGGCTTCGCTCGTGATGCAATATATAGCACCCGTGACGCAAGACACTGCTTTTTATCCACTTGTTTAATAGTCTACTATTCCATGTTTAGAACTATATACATCGATGCATAGTTTTAGCCCAATCCCTTCAGTAGTCATAGCGTGAATGAGTTTGTTTGTTTTAATTCTTTATTACACAAAAAGAAAAATTTACAGATGGAGGACTTAATGCTAAAAGTATTTTCTACCAGTCAACCGTGGCAGGTAAAAAAAACTTAGGTTGGCGTGCTTGACTTAACGTGAGTAACAAAAAAAACATTCTATAGAAACTTTGACACTTCATTTCTATACCTTGGGAACTAATGAATGAATGAATTAAAACACTTTAGTGTATGCCAAAAAAAAACAAAAATTACAGAAAATAGAAGACACAATGTAAATTGTACAATGGGCGGTCTTATCGCTGTCCTGCTGATGTATGGAATAAAAAGTAGTTTAGGTTTATGTTTATCCAGGTCTAGCTAACTACATGGATGCAATGGATGCCTACCATTTGTCCAAAGACAGCGCCAGCCTAGAACGTCTAGTTTCCGAGATAGATGTTTCTAGTTTGACAGCTTTCATCTGAAATGTAGATCTCACGTCACATTCACCACACAGTTTTAATAATTAAACGATTTATGTAATACATGTTTGTTTTTTCCTCGCAAGTGTACTGAAAAAGTGCGTATGAAACTCGTGAGCAACTAGCTCACTAGACACTCGACTGATTTACGCCCTCGCCTACGGCTCGGGCTGCAAACCACAGCCTCGTGTATAATGAGCAACTTAGCTCACTTGTATCAGAATATACAATAATAAGCTCTTTGCAGTGAAACACTCCAAATAGCTTTTGCTAAAACTAAAATTGCAAATTGATCAATTAGACTCTTGTAGACTACGATTTAGGGAATTAGATATTTGGACATTTACTGGTGAATATATTTTTCAAAATTTAACTTATGCTAAATTACATATTTACAACTTCAAAGCAAAAAAAGACATACATAGTTACAGCGTACACTAGGTTTTAACTCTCTTGAAACGCGTAGAATAAATGATGAAATTATGACTGTGTGTCATCTATTGCGTGGTGTGGTTGACTGCCCTGATTCGGTTAGCGAGGCAATTCGGCTGTGCGTGCCTGAGCAACGCTCTAGATTTCGTCCTGGGAGAGTCGAGCCGAGCCCTGCGCACACTGTGGCAGAGCGCCAACTTAAAGCACTGCTCAAGTTGTACCCTGAAGCCGATGTATTTGCGGATCTTATACCGAAGTTGGCGCAAGTATGCCTAGACTAGAATACTGCGAGGGATTAGATTAGATTAGGGCTAGTCCTTATCTAATTATCCTATATATAAACAGTTATTCCATTATTGCACTTTTATCATTATTTAGCAAGTACTTAGTTAATTTTATATAAAACTTACTCTTTTTTCTGTTGTGTGCTTATAACTTCAATTTTTATATTTTGTAATTTTATTTTTATTGTTTTATGTTTGTAATAATAACGCTTTGGTTATGTATAAACTGTTATGTTATTTCTGGAGTATTAAACGAATTTCAATTTGAATAGGTACACATAATAAAAACAATATTGTTGTTCCATCACACAGACTTGACAAAATATATACAAGCTTGTAATGTAAAATAATTAGCCTATATTAATTAAAAATACTACCCAAAGACACTATTCTAGGTAACTGTTGCCGTTATCAATATCAAGAAAAAAACGAGCAGAAAAACCACGTTTGTTGTATGGGCCCCTCTTAAATATTTATTTTATTCTGTTTTTAGTATTTGTTGTTATAGCGGCAACAGAAATCTATCGTCTGTGAAAATTTCAACTGTCTAACTATCACGGTTCATGAGATTACAACCTGGTGACAGACGGACAGACAGACAGACAGCGGAATCTTAGTAATAGGGTCCCTTTTTACCTTTGGATACGGAACCCTAAGAACCAGCCTTGTTTCTTGCCTTTCTTTTCTGGCTTGGTCGCAAAGGAACAGGCAGTAAAATTGACATTTCAAAGTGATCCTTGTGATTTTAATGAATAAAAAGATTTTTATTTTTGATTTTGCTAGCTGTTATTGTCATTTTCATAAAATTGTATTTACTAAGGCAGGCAGGTAGGTACGTGTTTTATGAGTAGTAAGCGGTCAGCGCAGCACACCAGATATATAGGCCCTCCTTAACCTGCTGATGAAAAACAAATGGCCCAAGTGACGATCCTGTTTCCTCTTTTTAGTCACCACCCAAGGATGCATCCTAATGTCGTCTACCGTCGACACACAACTGATACAACCCTTGTCTGCCTAAGTCGGCTGGCAGGCTCACTCGGCTCTGGCGACTGCCACCTGCCAGCCAGCACAAAGCACAGAGCTTGCAGCAAACACAACACAATTACCTACATAGCATCGATGAAAGTGGTACCTACAGTCGCAGAGCTAATGCCATCCATTGCACGCTCCTCGCCACTGTCCATAACCGCATTGACATTGAGAAACTTTGAAATAACCAAACGGGTCTAAGTGGTCAGAAATATGTACAGTAGGTACCTACCTACCTACCCGTGCTTGCCACACTCAACTCGCAGCGAAGGTGAATGTCGCTCATCAACACAAAACCATTAGATACCTCTCTCTAGTCATTAAGTTGAGTGGAGCGACGCCGACGCAGGTCAACTTGTAAACATCATGATGTTTAAACAGTTATTAGGTATGGTTACCATTACCTACCTACTGCTAATCTAAATATTTATTTTATGAATTTGCTTATAGTTGTATCGGTCATCTCATTTCGTAACAAAAAGTGCTGGTCACTTTATTTATAGAAGATAAAGCTTTCTCGGAACAAAAGACATGAACGCGCTCGCATACAGCGCAACGCAACGTCCGAACAAGAAGATATGTCAGTCAGCGCGTAGCTCTCCATCAGCCAACTCATAGGTACCTACCTACTCCATTCAGGCCACGCTATTGCCAGTGTAGCTCTCCGTCAGCCAACTCATACTACCTACCTACTCCATTCAGGTCACGCTATTGTAAGGTTGCCATTCATCCCGATACGTCCGGACATGTCACCGTTATTATCAGTGGTGTCCCGACGTCCCGACAAGCTCTAAAATGTCCCAACATACATAATACAGCGCGCCGCGCAGGACGCGCAAGCAGCCAACAGACGACTTTTTTATTTTAATGCAAAAAATATTTTTTTTATTTTTATTTGTGCTATTTGGGTCAGATTTTTTATTATGTATCATCTACACTACACAATCTATCATCTATCTTGGGTATTTTTTTCATGTGTGTAGGTACCTTACATCTAGCTAGAGATACAGTTGTGTATGACATAATAATACATACCTAGAATTTTTTTCCATGATTTATGTTACACGCTGTATACAAAAAAAGGACTCCTAATTGTAAATGTCCCGACGCCGACGGGGCCTTGGGGATTTATGGCAACCCTACGATATTTCCACTTGTAAGTTATTAGGTGCCTACTCTAAAATACTTAATTTAGGTTTAGCATTCACTTTTAACACGCTACATTCTAGCGTGTTACAAGATAGCAGTGTACCTACATACAAACCGATGAAGACAAGCTGTGAACCAACCAACCACTTTACTAAAAGGGACGTGATCCTCAGTGCAGTGATGAGCGAATGATCGGGAGGAGGGAACACGCAAATTCTAAAAAGAGCCTATTTGAAGACAAACTGAAAAGTTCCCAAAAAGTAGTTCATTATCGTGGGCAGGCTCCACTCCCTCGGAGCAACCTGTATTATTTATAAGCACTGTATGCCAGCCATGCTACAAACAAGCTTCCAGTTGTAATGTACCTCTGTGTGGGTAAAATATAAGTAGAAACATTTGTACGGTCGTGTCTACTCTCTACGCTAAAAGAACATTTAACCCACTACTACTAAGTAGGTACTCTAGAGAAACTTATCTCTATGGTTAATGTTCTAGAAAAGTTACAATTCTAGTTAGAGATGAATGTGGGTGGTCATGCATGCTGTCTAGCAGAAGTTTACCATAGTGGACCTCGTCTGACTCCTTGTTATATCTAACAGTACCCGACTCATAGTGAGGCAAGCAGGGACGGGTTGGTACTTACTGCTCTAAGGCTCGGTCTATATGGCATGGCATTCGGGCTTGTCAGCCACACTTTTTTAACGGCCCGCGGCCTCTGACCAATCCGTCGCACAACCAAATATTTGATTTTTTTCTGCATCGACTAAATACGATTGGAGGTCATCCTACTCCGATTTTTACCTGGAAGCAACCGGGACATGCTCCGGATTCGCAGGATCGATCGGGGAGACCCGGATGCCATATAGTCCGTGCCTAAAAGTAGGTGGGTAGGTACAGTGCCGGATTAAGCAAGCGCAGGGCACGTAGCAAATTCTATCGAGGGGCCCTTGATCTGCTATGGGTTTTTATGTATAAAGTGGCGAAGGTGGGCGGGTTTAGGGCCCTATTTTACGCGGGGCCTGTAGCAAATTCTATCAAGGAACCCTTTATCTGCTATGGGCTTTTATGTATAAAGAGGCGGAGGTGGGCGGGTTTGGGGCCCCATTTTACGCAGGGCCTGTAGCAAATTGTATCGAGGGGCCCTTAATCTGCTATGGGTTTTATAATGCGGCCCCCGCGTAGGGTTACCATATCTCAGGATTTGTCCTGAGATCTCAGGATTTTGGACTCTTCTCAGAATTGCGGCCGGATTTTGTAAATCTCATGAAATCTCAGGATTTTTAGAATTTTCAATAAAATACAGTTTACATTTTAAAGATATCTTTAATAAAAAGTTAAACAAACTAAAAATAATCTTCCTATGGTAATAATTGCACAATTAAAATTAATACTTATTTATCCAAGAAGGTACTCAATCAGTTTTACATAGGTACTTAATCTGTGAAGATACCTTTTTAAGTAAGGTTTTTTTTTAATTATTGCAACGCGTGAGCGAGATCCGCAGCAGGTATAAAAACGATAATATTACGACTTTTTTAAATTGTTAAGTACGTTTGAGAGAAACTTCTCAAACTGTAAAAAATCTCAGTATTATTCAATGGAAATCAGGCCTTTTCTCCGGAATTTGATTTTTTTCATCTGGTAACCCTACCCCCGCGCGCTTGTTATATACCGGCCGACCGAGACATAGCCCATTAATACATCAATCAGCGGTTGGGAAGCTTACCAAATGAAAACCACAAGCATAAACATCATCTTCAATAATGTGTAAGTACCTACCCCTTCCTACCTACCTACTAACCAAAGCTTCTCGCCGCGTCTGCCACCTAGGTGTTACCTATTACGATATATTGATATTTATTCAAATCGGGTTATAAAAACTGCTCCTTTTTTTAAATATGATAAAAAATGTTGATGTATGTTAAGTTGAAAATAATGAGTTGGTAGGTATGTGGCATGGCATCCGTGTTACAAGTGGTGTCGCGTCGCAAAGGTCAGGGGTCGCCGATGACAAGGTCAGGGTCAAGCACTCGGCAGGCCGCGATTTATTCCGGATTTCAAGAGATGTTTTACCTTTTTGGGAGCTTATGATTGACTCTAACATTTGACGAGTGATCTAGCGTCACGCGCGCACTCCTTCCTGGGAAAAACCAATTCGCTGCGCACCCATAGGTATGGTACCTACACTAAGTATCTACAGAGTCTCATTGAATGCTTCGATCAACTCTCGATCAACATTTGAACAGTTGTGTTGGGTCGCAGTCTGGGATTTATTTGCCTCATAGCTCAGATAAGTAACGAAAGACAGGCGCCGGCGCCGACGACCAAGCCCATGTAGGTATACTTACTTATAATCAATATACCTACCTACCATCCCTAGGCGTATGTTCGCATAAGCTACTTGTACTTGAACAGTTGTGGGTTCTAATCTCGCTATAACAGTATAAAATATATATACCTAAAATAATACACTCCTTTAAATATTTTACAGAGATATGTAGGGACAGACCACAGAAAATAAAAAACAATAGAACTAGCATGATGACTTTTTACTAAGAAAACCAGTGTAGCTAAACTCACACATGTAAAAACTAACATACTTAGAAATAAAAGTTATAATTGGTTGAAAGAGAACGTTCAGAGGCCTAAAACCAATTTAACGGATGTAAAACCTTTGCTACTATGGAACATGGTTTAAATTTCAATAAAATAAACAGTAACAAAATATTAAAGTTTACTTCTTCTACTCGGCAAAAGATGGCGCTTTAGAAAATATTTTATTTTAGTCTCTATTAATTAGAAATAAGACTGATAAATGCAATGGCTGTTACTTGATTACCCACAAAACAAAGCCACTCAACAACAGATGGCGCTGTCGTAAACGATTTTTGTTATAGTCTCTAACTACAAAGAATAAGGTTGATAATGCAATGGCTGTTACTCGCATACTCAAATAACAGCGCTACTCACTTAGTGATGTGCCAATGAGCATACAAGACGAATGTATCGATATCGATTATCACCTACCTACTACGGGTAACGAAATAGGTACGTCAGGTTATATTTGTGGTGGTCGAAATAAAAAGCTTTTATTTTCTTTCTTTCTTAACATAATCACAGGTATCCAACTCATAAATATTTACTTAAAATAATATTATATTACTGGAATATTATATACTGAATTATTATTTGAGGGGCACACTAAAAGTTTCCGGAATCAATAAAAAAATACTAATAATGGTCAAAAATGAATTTATTGTTTCTCAAAATATTCTCCCTTTTCGTCAATGCATTTTTCATAAGATTGAACAAATTTTGAAAACATTTGTGCCACTCCTCCGGTGGTGACGTCAGATACATGTTTCGACAGCCTCTTCTGGTGATGAAAACCGTTGATCGGGTAATTGGTTCTTAATTTTTGGAAACAGAAAAAAGTCACACGGTGCCAGGTCATGACTGTATGCTGGATGACTCATAAGTTGTACGTTTTTTTATTTTTTTTATGTCTTGCGCCTTGGAGAAACTGAAAACAGAAGTTATTATATTATTTCACACCATAGGTCTAAAATACATTCAGAAAATCATCAATAAAACAACAAGGATTTAACGCCCAAAAACTTATACACTTTTTAATAGGGGGTAACTAATTAAAGCTATCGATAACACATTCATCAGTATATTGGGGTCACATCCCTAATTGAGTACCTTAAGTTGAGGTTTAAAAGAAACGCGACCGTAAGGAGTATGATTCACAGTCTATTTTGTTTGACGATTTTGCATTTTAAACAAAACTAACAAAAAACAATAAAATAATACTTACCGGTGATAGGATTTGCCCCCTTTTGTTAAATTTTTGGTTCGGCTATAATATTTACACTCCAAAACGGCACAATATGGCATTTTTACCCCACAGTAATTGAAACACGACTGAAGTGAGCGAAGCTTGTAGTGCGCGGAACTCCGCGTACTTGGTGTTACGCGGGCCCCGCCTACTTACGACTTCTATTGTTTTTTGTGTTCTGTGGGACAGACTACATATTACTCGTGCGCGATAACTTGGGACTGCCCGACCGCTTCCCCTGCACTTCCCCGATGGCGCCCGTATTGTACCGTTCGCATCACTATTTTTTACTAGGGTTTTTAGTCTCGTACTGGCCTACGTCACGTAACGACGCGCTCTGGAATTCTATTAGTTTTCGTTTGTGTTATTGTTTTGTTGTTGTAGTTTTTGTTGTTATAGTTTGTTAACGAGAGATGCAATTACCAGCATAAGTGAGAGTGACTGGAAAAAAGAAGTCAACCATGTGGACAGGCTTCGACAAAAGTATTGGGACGATGACCTCTTACAAGAGACGAATGAATCGCAATTAATTGTAAATTTATCGGATACCTCTTCGTCAAGTGATTATAGTGAGACTGAGGACGAAGAAAAACCTCTAGAAGGCATAAATCCACTAAGTAGTGACGAAGATGAGATAACGTAAATAATAGATAAAATAAATGTATAAACCTAAACATTGTATTTTTATTTTATTCAAATAGTGTAAAAAAGATTAGATAAAAAGCAGCGTCCTCCCTGAGTAACATAATAAATTAGGTTAAAAAAAACAAAGACGAAGCCGCGGGCGGCTGCTTGTTATGTTCGCTTTTTTGCGGGCGGTACAAACACGCCAATATGACGTCACCGCGCTCAGGTCCCAACTTATCGCGCACGGGTAATACCTACCTACAGAATAGCTGACTCGCGTAAGTCGTACCTAGATAGATGGTCGCTGTTGTAGTGTGTGCCCCCGCGCCAGTCGTCTCTCCCCGCTCATTCACTAAATACATGTCATCATCATCATCAGCCGGACGACGTCCACAACTGAACATAGGCCTCCCCCTTAGATCGCCACAACGAGCGGTTGGTAGCCGTTTGCGCCCAACGGCTCCCCTCGGTAAATACATGTACACTTGTGGAAATATAAATTGGTAATTGGAAGATGCATCTACTCATCCGCACCTCATCATCAAAAAAGGACTATAGTATAATATGGGTTGCATCATTATGATAATCACAAAACCCTAAAGATACTTACATTTTATTTATTGTGGTACATGGATATTTTTGTTTGCATTCCAGACTTATAATACTACCTAAAAATATGTATACTTTCTACCTAGAAATAGATTAATAATTTAACCTACATAATGTCACAAAATAAGCACTTTCCATCTTTATAACAATTTAATTCAGTTATTTTAGGTAACTTAATGTATCATGGTGGTTCGATTCCTTTAAAGCAATAATTCGAAAAATGAACACTTTTTAATAACATTTCAAATAAGTGGAAATGATGAATATATTCTATTCTATGAATACTTAGATATTTATGAATAAAATATCAATGAGATGTATGTATATATGCTATTTTATTGATTTTGTTACATTATTATGACGTAAGTAATTCAATATGCATAAGTTTAGACATTTCTGCTGTTCAGTTATCTAGTAAATTGCCACTGAACGTTTATAAGAATCGAACCACCACACGTGAGTAAGTTTATTTCAGTTGTTCTAATTTCGGCTCAACTATCCAATATAATACTGTGAGCTAGGACTTTCATTTAATTTTGTATGTATAGATATACTTATAGGAAGCCTACATGTGAAGTTTCGAACTCCGGAGCCTCATAGTTTTTGAGATATTAATTTTTGAAAATCCAAAATCGAGTTCGACAATCGCTTGAAATCAATGTCGAATCGTCCATTTTTGCGTATCATCGATTATTATGAAACTAAATTGACAAGTGACTGAAAAAAGGGTTTTTTGGACCGTTTTGGCATTTTTTGCAAATTATGACAGTAAATTGACAGTGACTGCAAAAAGGTTTTTTTACAGTTTTGGCTAAATGGTTGGTTAAACAGAATCGAGACAGGGCACCCTGACTAATGTTAGGTTAGGTCTAGATGAGTGGGAGAATCGACGCGGGGCACCCCGACTTGAAAAGGTTAGGTTACAGAATCTCCTAGCTATGAGGTAATAATTTTATTCTAAAATTCTTTGGACTTTTTAAATTTTTTTTCTATACTTAACCTAAAAAAAGTTTTTTTTTTCTTAAAAAGTATTGGTTTCATGAAAATTCCAACCTCCGGGGGGGAGGTTTTACCCCTACCTTCCGCCCAGTATATATTGCCAGTATACTTCTATTAAACAGTATATATTGGATAGTCCTTCCCTAATTTTTAACAACAGTGGCCGGTCTATTGTCAACCACCTATTTCAGCTTCAGAGGCACTATGTTAGCAGTCATCAGTACGGATGTGCCGAGTACCCAAACCGAGACCATGATAACTCAGTCACGTCCGAGCATTAAGTCCTTCACTTGCATACGAGGTGAGTGAGGGAAAGTTAGAGGCCGCTACTCGGTAGGGGAGCTGTGCGGGGACGCGAGACTCGTGGCCTCGAGACGCGGGCACAGCACCAGCAATTATCTGCGGGCGGCGCCACGCGCGTGGCCCCCGCGGCCCCGCACGTACGTCTTATGCGCCGCGGACGCGCCGCCACCACCGCCGCCGCCGCCGCCGGCAGCCGGCTTGTTCCCGTCGTGGCTGTAGCCGCCGGTCTTCCCGCTCGCGTTGCTCATAGCGCCGGCGGGAGGAGCCAAGGTCGCTGGCAGCGGCGGCGTCGGTTGCGGCTCCGACATGTTTACTTGCTCGTTGAACAGCATGCAGAATTCATCCACCTGGAAAATAAAATTATGCAACTGTGCTCACCTAAATAAAAATAAAATTTGTTTTTATACACAAACTCTTACATTAGGATTGTGAGTGATGTCTATCCTTTTTTTAGCGCTAGCAGTGCTAGCAGCACAAAAGGATAGTATTAATATCAATAGACCCTACTGTATTAGGTACCTATTGTTTGATACATAGGTAATACCTACCTAGTGTTATGTATGATGTAGGTGTAGCTTGTGAGATGTTTATAGTCATGCGATGGGATTGTACCTTCTGTATGTCTCCAGTCTTGCCGGAGTAGAGCGTGAGGGCGGAGCGCCACGGCGAGGCGTAGCCGCGCAGCAGGCGCACGATGTCACCGGGCTGCAGGAGCGCGCCCGGTGCGTCCCAAACAGAAAGATTCACGGAAGCTGTTGCATCCGCCACTCGCAGTGTACGCACCTACCAGAGAACAGCAGAGGATACTTTTGTATTGAACATAATCTGTAAACTGTAAATATAGAACGAAGGTTAGGAACACGACCGGCACGATCAGATGTTTTATTATTTACCTCGCGCGCCTCCTTGGTGAGCGTGGGCGGGCCCACGTCCAGCACGATGAACACGGCGTTAATGTTTTTCATGCCAGCTTTCAGGTCCTTTATTTGAGTGTATTCTATGTTACCCATCATGATTGTGCAATATTTTTTTATATAAGGTACAACTTTAGCAATGCTAGTATTTGTAACAGTTGGGTGACTAACTAAAATTGTAATGTTTGAAGAAACAGGAATGTCCTCAACTCTTCTTAAATAAATTTTAGTGAAATGTAAACTGCAAGTAATCCTACCTAAATACTTATTATATACGTAGTTAGTTCCGAAGTTTTCAACAAATCCATTGCACATTGTTCATTGTCCAGCAAAACAAAATCAAAAACGAAAAGTTTGTTTTGAAGGAAGAAAGACCTTGTTTTTTTGTTTTTCTCACGACCACAGTCCACAGTGTTGCCAACTTTACTTTTACGAATCCACCAAATGTGGCCTCGTGGTCCACCAGAAAACCACTAAACCTATCGGTCTCGTAATCCACCAGAAAACCAGTACTCTAACTTAAATATTTTCCTGCTGAGTGTTCGTGCCCCTAAATGTTATTTGGAAATAAAACAACAATATTGTGAACAGAAAGGATAATCTATTTTTGTAATCACAAAATAAAACTACTAGCTGGCTAAATATGACCATCTTCAGAAAAATCGCTTTCGTTTACGTTTTCAGTTAGTGAAGAATAAATTTCCTTAGTTCCAATTGTATGCACTACGTACTTACTTGTAACCAGTCCTCTAATTCTGGGTCACGTAACCAACAATCACGGAACTTTTGGTTAGACATAGTCAAGTCGTTATAAAATTAATGGGAAAAAAAGAGTAACTCAGTAATGTTTACCGACACTGACTCGAACTGTACAGGGAATAATCGTAGACAAACCAGTAATCTTTTGAATCAAATCAGACCCGGTATAAAATAAAGTCAAATAAAAACAAATAAAGTCCTCAAAATAATATAAGAAATTGATAAACTTTTTCAGGGAATTCCTGAATACCACCATCCTAGTACTGTTGTATTACCTAGAATACAACAAAAACCAACACAACTACACAACAAACAAAACTACACAGCAAAAACCAAATTATACCAACCACGATTTACAAAAATACTCAAGTTAGTTGTGAATGATTGAAAAAGGGTATATCAATAAGCAAAAATAGATATTTCGACTTTGATTTTAAGCGACTATCGCGCTCGATTTTGGATTTTAGAAACTAATATCTTTAAAACTATAGGGCTCCGGAGTTAGAAACTTCACATGTAGGCTTCCTTTATGTATAGGTATATATTTTACAGACATACACAATTAAATAAAAGTCCTAGCTCACAGTAGGTTGAAACTTGAGCCAAATGTACTATAATACATACACCTATATAATAGTAGTGTATGAAATAGAAGTTTATAGAAGATTACTCAATTTTACTAAGTACTTATGGTAGGGTTGATTTTCTAATCAATATCCATAGAATGGAAAATAGCAATGGTTTTGTGGTATTATATATTTATTTCATTTTTTTAACAAAGTTGATTGATTGAAAATACTTTATTGCACTTATAAAACTAGTACAAAGGCGAACTTAATGCTAAAGAGCATTCTCTTCCAGATAACCTTTGTGTATTGTAGACAAAGATGTGTAGGTAGTGCACAGAAAAGGTAAAAAAGAAAATTTGCACAGGACTAATAAATATAGCATAATATAGGTACATACTACTTAAATAAACCTACTTAAATACTTTATATGATAGACTAAACTATACCAATATCGAATTAAAATACATACATAACAATAGAAGAGAAGTGTTATGGAAATATTAAGTTGCTCATTTTTGGTCGGTTTGACCGAGAAGGTGCCTATAGATTCTCAATCTGAATGCTTCCACTGAAGTAGCCTCGAAATAGTTTGGTGGCATATTATTCCAGAGACGAGTAGCGGTTATGGTGTAAGAGTCAGAGTAAGTAGCCGTGTTATGCTGTGGAGTAATTAGTTGGAAACTACGAGACGATCGCACAGGTCTGTCCTCAGTTGATACGGATGCAAATCGCTCTCTGAGATAGCTGGGAGATAGAGGGTTGCGAAGAATATTATATAAGAGGGATAGCATGTGCGCATCTCGACGAGCTCTGATGTCAAGCCATTTTAGCTGCTGACGAAATACCGAGACATGATCATATTTTCGTAGGCCGTAGATATAGCGAATGCAAAGATTCTGCAGACGCTCCAACCTGTTCAGTTGCTCTTCCGTAGCATCGGGATAGCATACATCTGCATAATCTAGGATGGGTAAGAGTAACGCATTAACCAGTGTGGACCTCGTAGATTGGGGCAAGAAATTTTTTAGGCGTTTCAGAGTATGCATGGTACCATACATCCTCCTACTAATCTGGGTAATATGGTGGTCCCATGACAAATTATGGGTAATGAAAAGGCCTAAATTCTTAACCTCCTTGCAGAACTGCAGTGGAATATTATTGTATTTAACCGGAGGAAAGTTATAAAATGATGAAGAAGTTTTAGAAGAAAATATTTTACGAAACTGGTATCATCGGAGTTCAATGGGTGTAAATTCTAAGGGTGTAAATCACAGAAGTTCGAAACAATTTTTGCATTTTGACAATAATACGCCATTTTATTTTATTATAATTTCATTCGTCTCTCGTCCGTCGAACACATACTACTATGTGTTACTTTCTCGCTGCTCGTGTGCTATTGTGCTTTGTTGAGATTTTGTTTTGTTTTCGTTTTTACGTAATCGTTGTCTGGTATTGTTATCAGTTTTTGTTAAGTTTTAAACCTTGTTGTTGTGTTTATATTGACCTAACCATGGAACCTCAACCCGCGCCGCCGCCTGTGCCGCCACCGTCGACGCGGAGATGCCGGGTCCATCGACATCGTCAACAAGTGACTATGTGTCGAAATATATGAGTTCCACAGAAAAACTCATGATGATGAATGTTTATAAAACGATATACAAAAAGTGGCCACAGGGCGAAGTTTGGTCACTTGGAGCTTGTGCGAAAAAACGGCTGAGCTTATGGGACTCTCTGCAGTAACTGTGCAAAGAATCTTGAAAGAACGCAAAACAACTGGCACTTTCGGTTCTCCCAAAAACCTGGTCAAAAAACCAACTTCTTAGATAAAATGGACGAATATACGTACTCAAGAATAAGTCGATGTACAGTATACAATAAGGATGATGTCCAGGATAGGTTTATTATAAATTTAAGGGAATCGGATTCAGAATCCGTTTCTGAAAACGATTCTGATTCTGACATGTCAGAATAATGTAATATTTTATAAGCAATAAAACTATGTACATATTTTATATTGTTTTATTTGTATTTCATTATTGACAAAGGGAAACGAGGCCGCGACAATGCCGCATCCACGCTAGATATCTTAGAAGATATCTACTTTTCAGTGATCTGAAGTAAGTAGTATGATTGGTTAGGAAATATTTAGGTAGTAATCTATCGCACAAGCAAAACCGCGCGCCATTACTACTAATAAGGATCCATGGTAAAAAAATGATGTCTACCCCTGACTTGTCATTATGACAGTGACATATCATGACATTTCTTTGTTTACAAAAATTATCTTGGTTTCTGAATCAAGGTATATTTGTATTTTAGTCAGATATTACAAATAATATTTTTTTTGCTTTTAAGGGAGACTCGCTCGCAAGACTTAGTTTAACTGTTTTATTATAATTATGCTGTAAAAACTGATACTGATACACAGTGTCTCCAACAACGCCGTAATTACGGTATACCTACCGTAATTTGAACATATCTACCACCTACCGTAAACATGTTTAATTCTACCGTAATTAATGAAGTGTCAGAAGTCAGAAATAGAGAAGATTCGCGACCATTCTATAATTTAGCACATTTTATGCTAAGAATGTGGTCATTGCTCCAATTAAACGCTGATTGCGAGCGCATTTTTAGCCACATTACGGACTTAAAAACAAAAAGAGAAACCATTTGTCAACCAAATATATTGCTGGGAATTTATTTACGCAGCAACTCGTAAAGAGATCGGGAAAAAACTGCGTAGATTTGTACACCACCGATAAAATGATAAATGTTTCCATGTACAAAAAGGCTGAAACGCCTGAAACTTAATGTTTAATTGTGAAATAATGTTACCATATTTTTAAGTTTTGATCTCCCGTAATTTTCCGCCATTTACCGTATTTTTAAACCGATACGTACGTAATTTTAACAAATAGAGTTGGAGCTTGGAGTGGAGACACTGCTTGCTGGCTGCTACTTAACCTCAATCAATTCAATCAGTCAAACTAAATACCTACTCGTAAACAAGACACAAGTGCCGGTTTTATTGCAAAATATTCAATTACACTGTACAGGTTATGAAATTTTAAACATTTTACTGCATTAGTGTGCGATTAGTGTAAAATGTTTAACCAGATAACTGGGGGCACCAACCCCAATAAGGATCTGGAGGTGGCGTCGCCGCCCGAGGACACCGTCTCCGCGCTCGAGTTCTCGCCGCTTTCCTCGCAGCAGACCTTCCTAATCGCAGGCAGCTGGGACTGTCGAGTATGCACCACTTTCACCTTACAACTTGTTAGTGCTCTGCTAAGAATTCGACGTTGATCATCATTGATTGGTAATTAATTGCAGGTGAGATGCTGGGAGGTGGAGGTGTCAGGGAAGACTGTGCCCAAAGCGGTGCAGGGCATGGATGGCCCTATCCTCGATGTTGCCTGGCACGACGTAAGTCCACTTTGATTTAGCTAAACAGTTCATTTACTGTAACATGTATTCTATTAAAGAGTAAATAGGTTCAGAAACACACTTATTTTTTTGGAATATAACATTCACTTTCATCAATTTTATTTATTTATTTGAATACCTATATCTACTTGGGCTAGTTAGCAAGCTTCGAAAACAGGCAGGACAGGGAGATCAATCGTCGCATCGAAAACGCCTGGAAAAGCTACTGGTCAAATAATGGTGAGCACATGAAGGGTGAGCTTCCTCTTACACTTAAGCGCCAGCTCATCGACATGTGTATCCTATCCGTCCTAACCTTCGGTGCGCAGACAAGGTCGCTGACCGAGTCACATAAGCCCAAACTCAAGATTTGCCAGAGGGCACGTTACATGGCGGATTTACTACTTCCTTTCACAGGAAAGTCCTTTAGCTACGTGAAAGACTCAACTCTTGGAAGGAATAGTAGTACACGAAGATGAGTGTATGGTGAGTTTCGATGTAGCGTCACTGTTTACCAATGTACCGATAGGGGACACAATAACCATTATACAGGAGCTGTTAGAAGGTTCATCAATACCTATCGGATGCATGAAGGTAATTGAGTATCTGTTAACAAGTGGTTTCTTTGTATGGCGGGGTGATTATTACATACAATTGGAGGGTGTAGCAATGGGATCACCAATAGCTCCAGTAGTGGCCAATATATTTATGGAGTGGTTTGAGAGGACGGTACAGGATAGCGTACCTTGTAGACCGAGATACTGGTGGCGGTATGTAGATGATGTGTTCGCAATATTAGAAAGTGTAGAATTCTCACCGGACTCGGTCAGAAAAGCCATCATGACCTTTAAAGATGAAACTGCTATGGACCCTGACGAAATCCCTGCTATTTTGCTCAAGAGATGCAGTGAAGCTACATATATGTGCAAGGTTAGCGACCATAATGACTTCTTCTTTCGATCAAGCCGAACTCCCTCATGACTGGAAAGAAGCTATTGTAACACCCATTTATAAGAAAGGGAATAAACGAATCGCAGCCAACTACCGTCCTATAAGCCTCACTTGTATTATCTGCAAAACTATGGAGAAGATGATAGGGAGCTTTTTAGCCAAGGAAAAAGTGCTGTCTGATAAACAACATGGCTTCATACCAGGTTGCTCAACAGTCACAAACTTTGCTGTTTGGACATGTGGACACAAGCTTGGGACAAACGTCAGCCGACAGACATTATATATTATGAACAAGCCTTTGACAGAGTCCCAATAAAACGGCTTATTTCCAAACTAGAACACTTCGGTATCCGAGGTAGGCTTCTGAAGTGGATAGAGGGATTCCTATCAGAGAGAACATTTAGAGTTCGGGTTGGCGAAGCTCAGTCTGAGCCTCATAAAGTAAGCAGTGGAGTGCCACAAGGGTCTGTGCTCGGACCAATCCTTTTTGGAATATTTATGACAGACCTAGACCAGCACATTGAATCTCAGCAATCACTCTTTGCTGATGACACTAAAATTATTTGAAACCCACTCCTCACCCAAAACGTCATTCAACCTTGACAGAATACACCAGTGGACCCAGGACTGGCTTATCACCCTGAATGAAAAGAAGTGCACAGTGTTGCACATTGGAAGCAAAAACCCAAAATGCAACTACTTTATTACTGGAAGTTACTTGAAAAGGTAGACAGACAAAGAGACCTTGGAGTTCCAATCACAACTAATCTAAAATGGGATGTACAGGTTGTAGAGATTGTGAAAAGAGCAATTCTGTGATGTATATTATAAGAAAGGCCTTTACTTACATTAACAGCGAATTGTTTCTGAAACTATATAAGACATACCTTAGACCATTGTTGGAGTATGCATTTCAGGTTTGGAGCCCATACTTCAAAAAGGACATTAACCTTATTTAACGAGTACAACGAAGAGCAACGAAAATGGTACCTAGTCTCAAAGCACTTACATATGAGGAACGACTTCAGGAACTTGGACTAACTACCCTTCAGCAACGTAGAGAGCGCGGAGATCTTATAGAGACTTACAAGATTCTAAACAACCACTACAGTATACCTGACTTGTCACAAACACTATATACCTTGAACAATAATGCAAGGTTGAGAGGACACTCACTGAAGCTGCAACGCGGGCCAAGTACCAGCAAACCAAGGGAGCCCAATCGCGTAGTGGACACTTGGAATCAGTTACCAGAGTCAGTGATCAGTGCCCCCTCAGTGAACGCTTTCAAAAACAGACTGGACAAATATTTAAAGCGCACTGAACATAAATAAGATTTACACGCATCAGCTCTAAGAGCTGCCTGTCTATTACAAATAATAATGATAATAGTACGAGGAGATAGCATAGATACCTTACTTAGCTATCTCAATTGTAAACATCCTAAAATATCCTTCACGGTAGAGCTGGAAAAAGATGGATGCCTACCGTTCCTAGACGTGTTGGTTATACGAGAAAAGACAGGACAACTTACACATACAGTATACCGTAAGCCAACACACACAGACAGGTATCTTAGAGCTGACTCGCACCACCATCCAGCTCACTTAGCCTCGGTACCGCGTACTCTGATTAATAGAGCACTAAGGCTATGTGACTCTCAGTACGTGAACTCACACATAAATGAGGTGCTAGAGCAAAACGGTAACGGATGGAGACAGAGCTGTCGAATTGCGGACACATCCACAAGATTACGCATAACAACGGTAAATAGAGCAGTAGCGTACTTACCTTTTGTGAAAGGATTAACGGATAAGATCGGAAACTTGTTACGCCATAAGTACAACATTAAGACGATATTCCGTCCTCAAACACAATTGAGACAGCTGCTGCGTTCGCCGAAGGACAGAGACCCTCTGGGAGTCCCCGGCGTATATATGATACCGTGTGACTGCGGTAAATGCTACATTGGTGAAACAAAACGAAACGTATCTACTAGGTTAACTGAACACATACGTGCAATGAATAATGTCGACTCCAACAGTTCTGCAGTGGCGGAACATTTCCGAGATTCTGATTCGACGCACTACGAGGAGATATCAAAAAGTAGTGAGAACGACATACTCCTTGGTAAAAAAAAATACTGGCAGGCATAGCTCAGATACATATTTGTAATATTAATAAAGAAATGGATCTTCGATTCTCTTTTGTTTTTTTCTGAATGTAGTCATTTGTTTGCTTCGTGTCGAAACGTGTTCTCGAAAATGGAGAAAAACGAAGTGCGAGCCGTTAATAAATACCTCTGTTTAAAAAAGTTAACGACGCAAGAGATTCATTGCGATTTGGAGTCAACATTAAGAGAGTCTGCTCCGCCGTATTCCACTGTCGCAAGGGGGGCTTCTCAATTTCGAGTAGGGAGAACGAGCACGGAAGACGAACATCGTTGCGGCCGTCCATCGACATCAGTAACCCAAGAAAATGTTGCGAAAGTCGAGAAAATTGTATTGAGCGATCGAAGAGTTACCATCCGACACTTAGTTAAAGAAACGGGCATTTCATATGGAAGCTTTCAATCCATATTGAAACAATCTTTGTCTATTAGAAAAGTCTCCGCAAGATGGGTGCCGAGAATGTTAACCGACAGTCAGAAACAAAATCGACTTGACATTTCGAAGATATTGTTGGACAAGTTTCAAGAAGATTCTGAAAACTTTTACTCGTTTAGCGTAACAATGGACGAAACATGGGTCCATCATTTTGATCCCGAAACAAAACAGCAATCTTCGCAATGGAAACGGTCATCATCACCGACCCCGAAGAAGTTTCGTGCCGTGACATCGGCTGGCAAGGTTATTGCCTCAATATTTTGGGACTCAGAAGGGATATTGTTGATTGATTACCTGGAGCGTGGAACCAAGTTGAGGAATGCCATCAAAGAGAAAAGGATATGGAAACTTCGAAGGGGCGTGCTGTTTCATCACGATAACGCACCCGCGCACAGGTCGGCACTTGCGATGGCTGCCATTCAGCAAGCTGGCTTCGAATTGGTTGACCACCCCCATTATTCACCAGATCTGGCACCTAGCAATTTTTATCTGTTCCCCAAATTGAAAGAATACTTAAGGGGAAACAGGTACGAAGACGATAACGAGGTGATGAATGCCGTGGAGAGCTTTTTGCAGGACCAAGACAAAACTTTTTTTTAAAGGGATTGAAGCGCTGGACTCGGTGTGTAGAGAGACTCGGAGACTATGTTGAAAAATAAATAATTAAGTTATCAATAGTCATTATATTCTATCTCATTCTCACTACTTTTTGATCCCTCCTCGTACATACGTTTCGACAAGGCCCGTGTTTTAGCGAGAGAGAAGTTCTTCGTTCTTCGCAAGATCCGAGGGGCGATAGAAATAAGTCGTGTGCCGAACTTTAACAGAGATAGAGGATGGGTTCTACCGCCAGCCTGGAGGCCATGTCTTCACGATGCAAGTGACAGAAGAGTTAGTGAACCTGGTAGAGACATAGTTAGTGTTGTGTGTTTTCCTGTACCAAGAACTACCGAAGTGAGCAGCAGTGATGATAATAATGATGACACACACTGCACCTTCGTTTACCCAAGCCCCACCACCCCGCCCGTCCACTCGCGCGCAGAGGACAGCGGCGCGCAGTGCGAGGCGAGACGTTATTCGGAGCGGATCACACTCACCCTGATGAAGGTTCACGAATTGAACCGAAACATTGTCGGTCGAAACACCGATAAGACGGTACGTGATAAATCCCGTATTTATTATAATGATTGAAATCAACCACGAAAGTTTTCTGATGATTTTATGACATTTAATAATTAAATAGTATTTATCTGATGTACTTATAGGTTGTTTTAATGAATCTAATATAATAATAAATAATTTTAAGAAATTTAATTTTATTTTTATTGACACTTATTATTTTTCTTTTGACTTTTCTTTATTTATATTTATTTATTTGGAAAACCAACAGCTAATTATACATAATATGAAACACAGTATATAAAATAAAGCCAATAATAGGTTTTAACGACTAAACAACATAATAAAACAAAATGTGAAGTGAACAATAAAAAAAATTCAAAACAAAGTGGTTAATAATAAATATGGATAATAAGTTACATAGAAGCTACTTAATACTACATAAATATATTTAAAGTATACTTGTATCGCCAAAAATATCTCTGTTCAGCCACAGTTTGGCTGAACAGGCACTCGTGCAGAATAGATCTATATCTAATCTTAGCTAAACTCAGCTTGTTAAAGTTGTTGCTTGCTCACCACAAAAATGAATTTTGCCTGTAGTTTGTACTAACTACAGAGACATGGATAGGAGGATTAAATCTCTTTGGCTTAATCTCTTATATTTAGGGTATGTTCGTTTTATTTTAGTTTTAATAATTTGAATATGACATTTGTTAATAATGATTATTGATGTAATTTGTAATTTCAAATACAATGGTTTCTTGAATAAATGAAAAAATTAGTGTAGGTGCTGCGCATGTACCATACAACAAAGGTTGAGATACAGTCGAACCTGTTTGAAAACGCATTCCGTATACCGTTGGAGCTGGCCCGGATTGTCCGCCCAGGGATGTGCACCGCTTGTGCATGGTGCTGTAGAAACAGTCCACTCGCGCCTCGACGAACATCCCCGACACGCTGCAAAACCAGAGCAGCCCCCCCCCCCCCCCCCCCCCCGCACCATGAACGCGTTTTTATACTGTACGCTTAGGGCGCTCTACTGTTTTTGCGTATAACTAACCCACAGGCTGCTCGTGTAAAAGCTAGTACAGTACGCTCAGAATAGGCGGATTTTTACATCAGTGGAGCAACGAGCAAACCTGTGGGGAATCATGTTTGCATCCGACATGCGCCCTGCTAAGCTCCTCTATCGGTGCGTTCACGGACAAGTTGAAGAGTGTGGGCGAGGTGAGCCCCCCCTGCCTCACCCCACACTCCAAACTGTACAGCTCCGAGTATAAGCGCCCGACCACCTCACGACATTGACCAGATGTCAATATCTGATTGCAAAGGCCTCCTCCAACCTTTTCCATTCTGATCTTTCCTGAGCCACTCTGTTCCACATCACTCCTGCCACTTCTCTGACATCATCATCCCACCTTTTCTGTGGTCTACCTCTCTTCCTTTAACCTTCCCTACTATACCATTTTGTCACTTTCTTAACATCATTTGTTTTGACCTTGTATCAAGTGACCATTTATTATTACCTTTTTTCAGGCGAGATCGTGGTTAAACGCAAGCATAATGTATATAAAAAATAATTAACTTAGAAATATTAAAACTGTTTACAAAACCAAATTTTTATACAAATAATAAATAATAAACACTAATAAATAAATAAGCAATGCACAAATCTACGTTAAAGTTAAAATTAAATACACACCTACAGAAGATAATTTCAGATTTAGACACTATTTGGATTTTTAGATACTTATCAAAATAATTATTCGATAGTAGGTATTAGTTAAAAATAGGGCATTTCACAACTAGCAGTAATTATACGTATATTCATATAACATATATTATAGTTAACATAGTATATATAATGATTAGTAGATTTATAAGAATTTAACATACATCATTAACCTAACTAAAAAGTTCAAATTCTTAAGTCGAAAGCATTATATGGAAGAGCAACGACGCCCTGCCGTCATACAGTGAAAACTAGTACGGAGGGTAGTCACTTGACTATTGTATTCATGTATGTATTCATCATATATAACACAAACGGAAATAATAACATGTTCAAAATTAACTACATATAGACATAGAAATACTCAACTATAAAAATAATAAGACTATAGTGTGACCATTAGAGCTGTGCACTCCCTGAGGTATGCGCGCGGCGAGACGGGGGGGATGTGTCGCCCGCTCCGATCTATCAGTCTGCCGTCAACGCTCACGGCGGTAGGTAGCTTTTGTACCGGACGGTCTATGTCAGACGCACACGGGATAAATATTCAAAGATGGGTCGTTATAGATGCGTTATCTCGTGATATGAAGTTGAAACAGAATCTATGTCAGAATAACTTTCGTTAGAATTTATAATTGTTTGTAAATATAAAAAATGTTCAATAAAACAAGTCCTTTGAATTATAAGTTTAGTTCTTATTTATCACCTGCATATTTTTAATAAAATATGAGTATATTTAAGTTACATTTTAATCAACTAAGTAAGTATAATATATTACAGATAGATAGCCTCCGACCATCGTCCCGCCACAAGTCTTTCCTTAGAAATGCAAACTGATATCGTAAGATATGTCTGACATGTTTTGATCTCATGTGAACTCATGCAGTTTTTTCTTTGCCTCCCACCTCGCCGCGCATACCTCAGGGAGTGCACAGCACTAATGGTCACACTATAACAAAAACAAAGCTAATAAGCACTTGACACGTAAAATATACATATATTACTATAATTTACACAAGTAAGTACTGAAAGCATAGGTACCTGCGTCAACGTAACATGTACTATATCTGGAAATACATCAGCTTCAGGATAGAGCTTTTCAAGTTCGTTAGGGTGGTGTGCCGCGCGTCATCATTGGATTGTAATCTGTTTTTGTGATTGATTTGAACCCCTTGACTCACACCAACTCTATATCGAGCTTATACCATTTGAAAATGTAGTGATTCAACTGGTCAATAAACAAATGAACTAGTATCACTTTCTCCAAAGTCAATGACGGAAGTTTTAACGAACTGAATATGGAGAAGTACGAGTAAGCTATTATGGCCAGTCTTTTCTCTGTTAACTCTTTCAAATAACTTTTGTGGAAATAAACTTATATGAATGTGATCCTGTGCAGCAGTGGTAATGATGCTGGGTTCTATTCTGCAGGATGGCAGCAAAGTGTTCATGGCATGTGCAGACAAGAGCGTCAAGTGTTGGGACTTGGCTTCCAACCAGACTGTTCAGGTAGTCCTTACTAATATTATACATTTGAAAGTAACTTTGTCTGTTTGTTACGCTTTCACCACTAAACGGCTGGACCGATTTGGATGAAATTTGGTAGATAAGTAAATAATGACCGAAATTGTGACATAGGCTACTTTTTACTCAACTGCGCAGAAGGAGGGTAAAGTTTTTATTGACAAACGATGCGAAGCCGCGGACGGCAGCTAGTCAGCAATAAGTATATATATTTGCCAAAATACAGGTACAAGCAACAAGCGCCAGGGGTATCCAACTTTACAAACATTTTCGATTGCATGTTTTGCATGAAGCTAGCCGAGCCCCTTTTTTTAGTTTGACCAATGAGGGACATAGATCCTGTCCTTTGACTAAAAAATCATGTTAGATAGACAGAGTTACTTTTGAATTTTTTATATTAGTATTTAGTATATTATTATACAAGTGAGCTAAGTTGCTTAATATACACGAGGCTGTGGGTTGCAGCCCGAGCCGTAGGCGAGGGCGTAAATCAGCCGAGTGTCTAGTGAACAAGTTGCTCACAAGTTTCATACGCACTTTTTCAACACACTTGCGAGGAAAAAACAAACATGTACTTATTGCATAAATCGTTTAATTATTAAAACAATTGCTGAATGTACAATTTTCAAAACTATATTGGATTGTTTTCGATGGCAATTTCACAGGGTATTAGGCTTTCATTTGTATTTTGTGCTGCATTTAGTATTTCTGGGGGGGTTAAATCTTTCAATTGTTCATCTTCTGTACTAAAACTTAACATTTTTATAATTATTTACCACACAGCAACAAATGCGATACAAACAAAAAAATGGGAAATGGCAAAAGTTTTTTTTTGCACGCGCCTAATGTAAGGTGATTGATTACTTAGAGCCTACTTAAAAATTATAATTTTAGTGATAAAATGCAAATATTTCATAACAAATTATTGTGAATTATAAATAATTTGATAATAATAAAAGTTTTTTCGTCTTAATTAGGAATACATTTATTTATTCCAAAAATGTAAATGGATTTTGAGCGGCATAAAACCTCTTTGTTGTTACAAAAACTGTATTACCCGGTTAAATTGAAAATGCTCTGTTTTCTCGCATATAATTTGTAGTCAGGTACTAACTTAACTTTGTAGAGATAATTCTATTATGCACTAGTGTGTAATAATATTACGCACTCGTGTGTTATAGTTCGGTTTATGGCCCTAAGAACGATGTAATAAGGCTCACTTTACGAGCAAGTGTGTTGAAAAATAATTTATAAGTCACATGATGAAATTGTCTTCATGTTAAAGGTCACACCGCCGTCCTTTGATTTTCGTTAATCCTGTCCATCCAAAGGTTGTCTGAAAGTGATCGCTTTTAGCGACAGGACCGCCCATTGTACTGTTGTTTATTGTTTATTTTCTTTGTCAGTGTATTTTTGTTTGGTGTGCAATAAAGAGTATTTCATTAATTAATTCAAGACCTAGGATAGGAGTGCTGAACATTGGACTCCCCCATATATTTCCAGTGGTCATCTTGTGTGGCTGAAATATCTAATAAACTACTTAGTTACGAAATGGATGATTTTCTTCCACTTGCTATTTAGGCTTTCCCAAACAACCTATTTCAGTAAGACACCCTGTGTGTAACCTCTACCTATCGATTTACAGTGCGTGTTTTGGAAAAATGAAATGAAGTTGTAATAATGTTGTCAGGTCGCAGCACATGACGCTCCCGTCAAGAACTGCCACTGGGTGAAGGCTCCCAACTACAACTGCCTCATGACTGCCGGGTGGGACAAGACTCTCAAGGTACCTCAACGCCATATTCAAGAAGCTGAAACTCGCCCTAAATAACTCTGCACAGTTGACATATCAACTAACAAATGTGTTAAATGTCAATTTCAGTTCTGGGACACGCGCAGTGCAGTGCCCATCATGAGTATGAACCTGTCAGAGAGATGTTACTGCGCAGATGTGGTGAGTCCCCAATACGTACCTAAAGACTGCTTTTACATACCACAAACCAAACTCAATTTATGATTGATTTTTTTTCGTATCGCCTCTCTATGTCGCAAGTTTGATTGCATTACAAATTGATTTGGAACCGTGCCCCTGCAAATAGAACACCCACCATTAGGATTTGGTTTAGTAAAGTTAAGTTTAGGTCCAACGTGTTTCAGGACTACCCCATGGCTGTGATAGGAATGGCGGACCGCGGCATCAACTTGTACACTCTGGAGGGCAAGCCAACGGAGTTCAAGCGCGTCGAGTCTCCTCTCAAGGTATACCAGAGGCGGCGTACACTGCCAGACGCATGCCAATTACTCACTTTGTGATGTAAAGTAACACTGCAATGTTATAGCACCAACACCGCTGCATCGCCGTGTTCCGCGACAAGAAGACCAAGCAGCCGACCGGGTTCGCGCTCGGCAGCGTGGAGGGCCGCGTGGCCATCCAGTACGTGAACCCCACCAACCCCAAGGACAACTTCACCTTCAAGTGCCACCGCTCCACCGCCACCACGGGCGGCTTCCAGGTAACTAGCTCCCTACTCTCTCCCTGTCTGATGAAGAGTGACCGGGTTCCAAATCGACAAATTCGATGGTTCCTAACTTCTTTATATGGCTAATGCTAAAATATTAATATTATTATTTTATACTAGCTTACCAATCTGCAGCTTCGCACGCGTAGTTTTTCAATAAAAACATTACTCTCCTTCTGCGCAGTTGTGTAAAAAGGAGCCTATGTCACCCGGGGATAGTGTAGCTTCCCACCAGAGAAATAATTTTTTAAATCGGTCCAGTAGTTTCAGAGCCTATTCATTACAAATAAACAAACAAACGAATCTTTCCTCTTTATAATATTAGTATAGATTTTCAATGTTCTCTAATTTTATTATAATCTAGCCGAGTAGGCTAATGAGTCATTTAAAGCTAATTTAGAAACATAATAGAACTATGTTAAGAAATGTGTCCATTGGTACTATTCTTACTATTACCACAGACCAGTATAATATATTAGATTAGACTGTCAATCTCAAACAAGATAACTCAATATTTCATTACCTGCTAGGACGCGAGATGTCGCTAGAGTTCCAAATCGTTATATATAATTATGTGACTTCTAGCCAACCTCTAGCTTGCTACCGTTCATAATGTTACGAAAAAAAATAGATGGCGCTATTTCCAATTTCACGTGCGCGATATACTTAATGCGACGGTGTCAGCTTGTACGTTGTGCGATGTTGCCGCTCTTCAGTTTCATTAAAACTTCAGGCTCTAGTAATTTTTTGAGATTTGCGCACATTTTATCAGAATTGCCATAACAAGAAAGTTTCCGTCAAAATAGGGATTTTTAGGAAAGGAAAGCCTTGCCAGTGCAATAATAAATAGATAATATTTTATTAATTACCATTAGTCTATGACTGTAGCATTGTCACCTAAATGCGGAAATACCTACATATTTGTAAAATAAGAATACGTATTTATAGTGGTGTACAGATAAGTAGAACACTTCTTGAAACAAAATAAAATTAATTTACAAGTACCCGGCAAATGCATACTACAAGATAATACGTTCTATTAATTTGAACTGGAAACATAACTACTAAAATAATGAACACAATACATAAATTATGTACATCAAAATTTGAAGTTTCTACTCGCGGGGAACTTTTTAAATTTTCGCGAACTATACTCATGTTTTTAATCTGTGCGCGAACACACCCGTTTTATCTTATAAACATGCTACTCGCGACTTTTAAGAAGTGAGGTTTGGCAACACATCATGCAACAAATTAGGTACAAAAAGCGCACTAAAAGGTTCTTTAGGCGATGATACCCTTAGAAGTAAAAAAATCTGACATTTAATTTTGTGTTAAGCGCCATCTAAGTAAAAAAAACCGGCCAAGTGAGAGTCGAACTCGCGCACGAAGGGTTCCGTACCCATTATCTATAAAAAGGACCTACTCAAACACACACAAAAACTCTTCAAAATCGGTCCAGCAGTTCAGTGACATACATACTAAATATAAATAGGTAACCTTTACAATAGCTATGTCACATCAAATATTTATTTTATGTAACACCATTTTTTGTTTACGTCCAATAAAGTTATATTTGTGGCCAATAAACTGTTGCGAAATAAAAAAAACGGCATAAAATCATGTCTGTTGTATGAGAGCCCCACTTAAATATTTATTTTATTCAATAGCACAATTTTATTTATTTACCTTATCTGAGGTTGGTGCCGATTAAGCTAGTCCTCTAAATTGTATGAGCGCCCATACAACTCAGAGGACTATCTTAATTGGCGTCATCTATGTATGTATGGGATTGGGGACACGCTTTAATTTTCAACTTTTTTATTTTGTTTTTTTGCCAAATTTCGTGATTCTAGGTCAACTGGAACTACCATATAGGTTTTCGACCCAAAACCTGTAGGGTACTTCCGGTTGACCTAGAATTGTCAATTTTGGTTAAAAGCAAGGTAAAGGGAAAATTCCGAAAAATAAAAATAAGTTGAAAATTAAGGTAAATTTTGGTACTTACAAGTTTTCCCGGAAATCTAAATTTGCCCATATTTTTTTATCGTGTTGACCTAGGACCTTGATTTTTATACACCTAATAGGGACTATTATATAGTCCTCAGTATCTGGTATAAATTTCAACTTGCTAAGTCCACCCGTTCCTGAGAAAATCGGTGGTGACACACTGACAGACAGACGGACAAGAGAGGGATCTTATAAGGGTTCCTTTTTTTACCTTTTGAGGTATGAAACCCTAAAAAGGAACCCTTATAGGATCACTTTATGTCCGTCTGTTTATCTATCTGTCAATACCTTTTTTTACCTTTTGTTTCCCTCGTATTAGGACTGCTCTTTATAACAAAAGCGTTATCTGCATGGCTGCCAGTATGAACGTGTTCAAGGCAAAACTGAAGAAATTCCTTGTAGAAAAAGCATATTATAGTTGGAAGGAATATTTATTTATATGACAAGAATCTTATTCAATAATAGTTATGACGTAACTACCTAGCATTGTGTAAAATACGAACGCTCATATTTTGTTTACGCTAAAGTGAATTAGAATGACATATAAAGTGACATTTCTAAAATTAAGTATTTTTTTAGTAAGATGGCGTGTTTTTGGGATGATTCTATTTGTCACGTCCTCAGGATATCTACGCGGTGAACGACATCGCATTCCACCCGGTGCACGGCACGCTGGCGACGGTCGGCTCCGACGGCTCCTACTCGTTCTGGGACAAGGACGCGCGCACCAAGCTGAAGAGCTCGGAGACGCTCGACCAGCCGCTCACCAAGTGCGCCTTCAACCACACCGGACAGATCTTCGCGTACGCCGCGGGATACGACTGGTCCAAGGTCGCTATTACACTCGCCAAACAATGAGGTAGATCATTTCCACCCACTTGTTACAATAGTTCAATGCTTCACTTTCAGGGGCACGAGCACTTCAACTCTAACAAGAAGCCGTGCATCTACCTGCGCGCGTGCTTCGACGACCTGAAGCCGCGGCCCACGTAGCGCTCCATGTCGTGGCGGCATCACAAGTAGTCGAATCAAGCTATGCCAATGTGCAGCCAAATACTCTAATGGTGATTTGCATCGTGCGTGGTACACTTTGTAAAAGTGGACTTTATTTAATCTACTTTGAGTATTTAGCCAACAGACACTAAGTTTTAATTGATTGTGTTGAAGTGATTTACCATTCATTTTGAATTGAGCTGAATACTGTCCTCAGAATCTGAATGAAGTGTTGATAATTAGATTTGGCAGGTACAAATTGTTTTTCTATTACTATAAGTAGATAAGTGTAGAAGTGGAACGCTGTAATACTAGAGGAGGACCTTCATCCATCTCTTTCATTTATACAAACTATCAAATATCAAATTTAGTATGTTTAAAAATATATCGCGAGTGGGTTGGCTAAAAAATTCCTGGCTAAACCTATGAATAATTAAAAAACAACATCAGCATGAACTCCCGTTACTTGTAATTTAAATAAAACTGTAGGTCAAGTAGGTTGGTTGTGCATTTAATGGCACTACTTTATTGTATTTTTATAAGTATTCTTAATAATAATATTGTTTTGTGTTTTGGGAGGCTTTTATGAGCAATCTCGCGAGCCTCCCAAAACACAAAACAATATTATTATTAAAAATACTTATAAAAATATAATAAAATAGTGCCATTAAATGCACAACCAACCTACTTGACCTACAGTTTCATTTAAATTACAAGTAACGGGAGTTCATGTTATAGTTGTTTTTTTTATTAATCATTGTTTGGCCAGGAATTTTTAACTAACCCACTCGCGATATATTTTTACACATACTAAATTCGATGTAAAATAGTTTCTATCAATTAAACAGATGAGTGAAGGTCGGTCTTACCACGAAGTCTTGCTAAATTAAAGTCATTTTTAGCAAATTGTTATAAATGAAACTAACATCTGCCATGATTTAGAATGTATGGATGATGTTGTCCAAGCTATACTATAATTCCGCAACAATAAAGATAAAATAATAATAGCTGCTGCCTCTGGGCTGAACTTTGGTTTACTATACTGGTTATAATGTCTTACCTGATTTTGTTGATTCTGTGTTTGGCCCCTCGTATTGGGGCTGCCACGGCTATATCCCCACTGTCGGATGCTGCGTCCTTGCTGGTTTCTTCTGAAATTATTACCACGATAAGGTTGCCTGTACATACCCATCACTTCCGCTGAAGTACCTGGGCCGGAAATGTCTTCGTCCTGTGCTGCTTGGACGGCATCTGATAAGGAAGTAAAATTACGCGCCGCGATAATCGTACTCAACCTTTGATTTCGCAGGCCGTCGGCAAAACGCTTGATGGCGAGTTTTTCATTTAAAGGCCTTAAAATATTATAATTTTTTGAATTTTCATCGGCCTGTGAAATCGTAAGGTCCACAAACAATTCTGATAGTTCCTTACCAAAGTCTGAAATTGACTTTTCAGTTTGTCTACAGTACTGTAGCTTTGCATGAATAGCTCCGTAACTTTTTTGTGGCAACAATAATCTGCGCATGTCCTTTATGAGCTCATCGATAGACTCGTAGTTCGGTAACAATTTCAACTTAGCATGCTCCGATAATCGGCTCTTTAATACAAACTGAACAAGTTTCACCTTACACTCAGACTTAGATAAAACTGTGCTATAGTATTCAATTCCATCTATTAACTTTTTTGTATTCTCTTCAACGTCAGTCATGAAAGGTAAAAGATTTAGTGCAATCTTTAAATCAAATGTATCGACAGCCATCGTATTGTCTTGAAGGAGTGAAGAACTCTTACCTTTTATTTCTTTTATATTACACAATTTGTAGACCTGTGATAGTACGCTACAAAATTCCTCACAAATTTTACTAACCAAGCTAATTTCACTCTCGGACAATTTATTTAATTGTATCCTATTTGTATGAACTTCTAAATATTTGTTATATCTTGACAAAACACTACTAGCCTCGTTTCTTTTTTGTTCCAATGTTTTACCTGTCCTTCGACTAACTCCAATTTTTACTAAATATGTCCTTATATTTTTTAACTCAGTTAAGATTAAAATTAAATCTTCGGCCATAATATTTCAACTGGTACATTTTAGCAACCACAGTATTTACCTACCTATCTTCAAAATATTATAGGTACTTACTTAACTTTTACCTGCTTTAGCTGATTATACACATGCTATATTTAACAAACTATAACAATTTTGAAAATGTTCTTCGCCTTCGTTTATGATATCCGCGCACTGGTAGGTACTAGGAACAGGAACAGTACTAGGTACACAAACGCATTACGTACGTTACCCGGGTATTTATATTCGGGTGGGTTACTTACGGAGACGTACATTCACTTTACCGCACTTCACTCAAACACGCACACTTTCGCCAATGATTGTTATCTGGGAGCTCGATCTGACGCCTGCGCATCAAGCTAGCGTATCTCCTCAGCGAAATCTCGTTGAGATGTCCTTGGACTAGCTCCTGGTGGCACCGCTTATACATCCGATACTGCAGCACAGCCAATCCAATCGCCAGCACTATCGCGATGCCAGTCAGGATATTATTGGTGTACCCGGCATGTTCCTTCAGCTGTTCCACATGCGCTGTCCCGGCAGCGTTCTGCACCACGATCACCTCTTCCTTCTCTTCTTTACTTTTATTGTGGCCCATTTTTGCAGAAAACCCGATCACACACGACTCTGATGCAAATTACCACAATCAAGCGCAGTTCCGAGATCATTGTGATTTATTACGATGTTCAAAGACTGATGTTTATCTAAACACGGCCCTTTTACGGAGGGATGCGCGCGCGGTTCCTGTTACAAGGCAGGGTCGCCATGCGATAGGAGCCTATTAGGAGAGTAGTGAAACAAGCGAGAGCTGGATAAAGACTGTTTATTGAATAGGTATCCATGTCTTATTAGCTAGAGTACCTAAGTAGGTATACTACATGAATTATACACTACAATTGATGACTACATTCATGCACGAGTCCGACTCGCACGTGGCCGGTTTTTAATTTCATCTAGACACGCGTTAGCATGTCAAGCCAAGTTCAAGCTAACAGAACTGGCGAGCAGCACCGTGTCTAATATTACACGAACCACTTGCCACTTACGGAGCCACTTTTGACCACCTCATAACTAAAAACTATTTCACATAATCATGACTCATATATTGAGACTTGCGAGATACATATGTGCTCCAAACTTCATAAACACACCTCAAATAATTATTAGATATTAACGTCCAAAAAATCGTCATTTTTATCACTGACTGACACATAGATCAAAACTCTAACCCAGTTCCAGATGACCTAGAAAGTTCAAATTTTTCATCTAGAATCTAGATAATTCTAGATGCAAAATTTGAACTTTCTACTTTTAATTTAAAATTTGAATCTTAATAATAAAATAAAGAAAAATAAAATATAAGTAGGTAAGTTTTCCTAATAAAATCAAATAATTGAAAAATTATAATAAAATAATAAAAATTTACTAGTTTCTGATTTATTCCTTTGTATTCACCCAACTACCTCTGTATTCTAGATTCTAGATAAGTAGTTGGGTGAATACAAAGGAACAAATCAGAAACTAGTAAATTTCTCTTTCTGTCTGACCTAAAGTAAAAGTTAAATTGTTGTTCTTGTATGTAATGTGTAACCTACAGATATTATTTGTCTTTTTTCATAAGCATGCACTTTTTATGCCCTTATAATTTGTCAACCCAATCTGTGGACACCGGCACCGGGGCTGATTATACTTAAAGAACCTTATTTAGTATTATCATTAAGTAACCTGATTGTATAATTGTTTGTTGTCTTTCATAAAGAAAAATAAAATATAAGTAGGTAAGTTTTCCTAATAAAATCAATTAATTGAAAAATTATAATAAAATTATAAAAATTTACTAGTTTCTGATTTATTCAACTACTTATCTCTAGATAAGTAGTTGGGTGAATACAAAGGAATTTACAAATTATAAGGGCATAAAAAGTGCATGCTTATGAAAAAAACAAATAATATCTGTAGGTTACACATTACATACAAGAACAAAATTTTAACTTTACTTTAGGTCAGACAGAAAGAGTGTATCCGACATTATGACATCAGATACACCCTTTCTGAATGAGCCGGGTGAGGTTGCAAACAGTTCGATACCAGTAAAAAGATCATTATGTTGTTTCAGCTCACCAGCGTTAGTTTTGCATGGAATAGGCGCAAACAAATTACGTTTGCGAGTCTCTCGAGGATAATAACGATAGGGTTGTGTAAGTAAATTTGGTTTACAAGATTACAACAGTCGGATCCATGATGACATATCCTTTAGTAGAGTAACATTTGATCAAGGAGCAGTCTCCTCATCTTAAGAGTTGGCAGCGAGTATTTATTTAAGAGAACGTTGTAAGAGGACTTAGAACGAAAGCAGCGATAGGTTTCTGAACGCAGAAACTTACGTTGAACTGATTCTATCTCATCTTTATATTTATCATAATGTGGGTTCCTTAACGAAGTAGCATATTCTAGCAGAGTTCTAAATTAATGATTTATACAAAAGAATATTAGATGCAGGATTCTTAACTGGGATACAAGTTCGCATTACGAACCCGTATAACTTATAGGCTTTTTTGATGATACCTATGGTTTACATGAACATCAAAGTGTAGCTTTGAATTCATGAATAATCCTAGGTCTTTTCAAAGTGGTACCCTTTCTAGTGGCGTGTCACAAAGCATATATGTAAAGTCAATGTTATAAATTTTTTTTTGCGAACGATAGAACCTTACACTTAGGTATACAGGCTTAGGTGCAACTTATTTACCACGCAGTAGTTTGTTAGGCAATCTAAGTCAGCTTGTAATCTGAGGCAGTCATCTAATGTACTTACCTAACAATATCTCGATAAATTTAATATAATATTATATAAATTATAAAATTTTATTATATAAAATATAAATTTAATTAAATAAGTCGTCAGCATATAAAAGGAAGCGAGTGTATGCCTGAAGCATTCCATAATGTCAATAAAATTTACGAAAAGTAAGGGACCTAGTATGGACCCGTGGGCTACTCCTGATGTGACCTTTATTATGTCGTCGGAAGTAAAGCCGTTGATTGCAACTCTTTGTTTTCTGTTCCTAACATAAGAGGAGAACCATCTTAAGCAAATTTCCGCGAATACCGTTGAAAGCCAGCTTATGCAGGTGGAAGTCATGATCCACCTCATCGAAGGCCTTGCAAAAGTCTGTAATACTGAGTTGACTTGTACACGTTTATCCATACTTTGAAAAAGGGAGTTAGTATATATTATGAAGTTGTCGTCTGTAGAACGTTTTTGAACAAAACCATGTTTTTAATAATAATTTTATGTAAAGAGGGATATATATGATAATGTACTAATCTTTCAAGAACTTTCGATAAGGTGGACAGCTTTTCGATATGAGACGGTAGTTAGAAACTTCATTATGTGACTGCAAAGCAAATTACTCGTAAACACAGAGTAGTGAATGATTGAGAGACTGCATATAGAAATATCACCTACACATGCCTGTAATTGTTCAGCGCATATACAATGAGAAGCGGCAACTTCAGTATAACTTAAAAATAAACCTAAATAGTAATTATAGAACAGGAGTCCACGAGCAGAAAAGTTAGTTGTGACCGGTACCTACATATCGATTTTTTCAAAGTAAAAAAGTACGTGAATTCTCTATGATTTTTTGTTAACGCTATAAACAAACCACATTCATTTAACATGAGAGTTGATCTTGGCCAGGTCCTTATCGGAGTGGACCGCAAACACTGGTGAGGTTTAATTTCTCCTGACGCTATAAACAAACCACATTCATTTAACATGAGAGTTGATCTTGGCCAGGTCCTTATCGGAGCGGACCGCAAACACGGGTGAGGTTTAATTTCTCCTGACAAGTATCGTCCCATGTGTGACCCACAAATTCAAATTCGTTTATTACTCCAGAAATAACATCAACAGTTTACAAAAACCAAAGCGTTATTACTAGTCTAAAAAACAATAATAAAACTTAAAGTTAGAGCACACAACAGAAATAAAAAGTAATGTCATTAGTGTCATCATTACATTTTGACAATGACAACGATAAAATATATCAATTTGACATTTGGGTATGTCAGACATTTCAGTGTTTTTATTTTATTTTCATAATTATTAACTTAGAAAAACATAACAGTTTACTAGAAACCAAATCGTTATAACACGAGAATCGAAAGCCGCATTGCTTGGCTGCTTCGCGGGTCTGTCGAAACAGGTTCTCATTCTTGAGTGAGGTGCTCGTTAACATACTCTTTAAGAGACGATCCAGGGATGTTGAGTTGCTCCAAAGTGATCCCTTTGTGGAGCCTAACAGCTGAAATGAAGCTGTCTCGAAACAGACGATTTGTGAACTTCACAATTACATTTTTTGGACGTTGAATACTGGGATTGACTTGTGGGACGCGAGGAATAGATTCGATGTCCTGTTTGTTTACTAACTCAAGGTTGCTATATTCTCTAGTAAGGCAACAAGGTGTTCTCCACGTTTCTCTGATAGGTTCCCAATTTCAACATTGCACTGACGTGCTTGCTGCTCCATCGAATCAATTTTATCAGCTAGATCCGTGACTCGAGCTAAGTTGGTTTGGATCTCTGAACTTTTATATTCAAGTGCAGACACACGTTTTGTCATGTCTTCTGTTTTGATTTTGAAGTCCTCGTAGTTGTCATTTATAAATTTAATAGAAGTCTTGTTGTCGTTGAAATCATCAATGAGCTTAGTGAATTTATCGTCCTTGCTTGGTGAACCACTTCTCGACGATGTGACGATGCTAGCTTGAAAGGCTTGGAGTTCAGAGCGAAAATTTTGCAGTTCCGGGTTTGAAACGCCTTTCCGATTGGTGACGAATTGTGGCGGTGACTCCTTGTCTATAAGCGAACGAACGAACCATCAATGGTCATTCCTCTTGACTGATACTCCACCTTATCTTCACTCTGGTCGAACGTAGGTACCTATTGTTTAGAGTTGTCATCTCGATCGAGGAAATATTTGAAGTCTCTGTTCGGAATTTACTCTGTAAGAGTGCACACTGACGCGGTCTGGGTTTGTTAGTTAGCGCACGGTCACAGTGACAGTTTGTAATTATCACTCAGCGCGAGGTTTGAAGCGAGCGACCGGTTCGCCTTGGCGCGCGCGACGGAATGAATACTGCCCGTAATGTAAGAATCAGCAAACAAAAAAATCAAAATTGATTGCTGATAGAAAATAGCACAAAAAAACGTAGGAAAATACAGTAGATTAACAAAAACCATTTTGTATTAATTTTATTATGAATAAGTACCTACCTACTAATCATATCTGTACAAAAAGGAATGATATCCCATCAAAAACATAAATGTGAATGAGAGCCAAGTTCAACATTATGATATATGCCTTGGTTGTTGAATTCAACGACAAAAGAAGTGATATCTAAATGGATGCCAAGTTCAGTGCTCAGTCCTAAATTTTTTTTATACACCTTAAGGTCTCTACCCATTACACCGTATCATACCATGACCGTGCTATGAACGTGTCAGACACGAAAATAATACGACACGGTCTACCTTGCCCACTGTACGGATCGACGGCGTTATGTACCCGTATGATGACCGCATACAACCCGTACGATGTCCGTGTGTAACGTAGTTGATTCGGAATCCGTCATTCTCATGTGCATATCAGACTATAGCGGACGTGTGCTTTTGTCACTAAATAAGTATGGCTATTAGAAAAACCGCTAGACAGTTGGCAATGATTGCCTTAATATTGGATGAAGAAGAACGTACAACAGGAACTCGACGCTACTGGATTCACGATTCTATAAAACAACGAAAAACCAAAGGGGAATATTGGACATTATTTAGGAATTTAGTTGATGATGAAGAAAAGTTTTTTCAGTATTTCCGAATGTCTCAGTTCCAATTCAATATGTTATTGAAAAATATTCACAATGACATTTTTAGAAGAAACACTTATTTTAGAGAATGTCTATCAACTAAGGAAAAGCTTGCTGTGTGTTTACGGTAAGTAAAACAATTTGTTTTTTATATAATTAAATCTTTTATTGAAGTGTCAAACATTGATATTTATTGATTCAATTCAAACGTATTCCACGGCTCAGGAGACGTTGGCATGGGTGTAGCACATGCTTGCATGCCTGAAGATCCTGGAGATGGAGTATATGGAGTGAATGGTGTGAGCTGCTGTAGCTCCATGTCAGAAACCACACTAAATATTTTGTTTTTTGCAACTGCTTGTAGATAAGGTGATTTTTTTTACAGTTTCTGAACAGTTTCTGATATATTCAAAAAGAAGCGATCAAGTTCATCGTGCTGTTGTTGTGGAACAGTATTCTACTCGTCTAATAGTAGACTCATCAACGCAGCTGATGCTGTCTGTAATGGAGCTTTTCTTGCCTTTTTTAAAAGTTTTTTTTGTGGTGTTTTTTGCTTGTTAGTCTCATGGTCCCGCACTTCCGTGTCGTGTGAAAAAGCCACATCCACAGCATCATTGTTGTTGGTATCATTGTTGAGGTCTGGGTTCTGGACTTCAGGTGTCGCATCTTCTTCGTCACTTGTCAGCTCGAGAGAAGTTTTCTTATCAACGAAAAACGAAGCCACAAACGACATTTCATCCTCGTACTTCCACTTCTTAATTTTCTTGGCTGCCTGTCCACTGTTGCCTTTTTTCTTGTTTAATGCTCTTCTGTATGCATCTCTTAACCCTTGTCATCACTGCTTACAAGCTGCAGCTGTAAAAAAGGGTAATTTATTGAAATAATATTTATGTAATTTAACTGCCCTACAACATGTACAGTCTAGGACAATATCAGCGTTACCTCCTTAATAGTTAATATCTATGCAGTAAGGTTTATTATCACGTTAAAAGGTTACGCTGACTGTACTTGTTCTAAATAACAAATGTTCCGTACAGTCGCCGAGTGTACATCTCACATCATATTCTTTATTTGCAGGTATTTAGCAACGGCAGATTCATTTACAACCATTGCTTTTAGCTATCGTATGGGGATCAGTTCTGTAAGACGTGCTGTATTGGATGTTTGTGATGCTATAATAAAAAATATGTTGCGTGAAAATATTCCCACGCCTACCACAGATCAATGGAAAAAAAATATTGAAGATTTCTGGAATACTTGGAATTTTCCTAATTGTGTAGGTGCGCTAGACGGAAAGCATGTTGTTATTTTAGCACCCCCAAACAGTGGTTCCTTGTATTTAAATTATAAAAAAAACATGTTCTATCGTACTTTTAGCTTTGGTTAATGCTAATTATAATTTCATAGCAGTAAATGTCGGTGCTTTCGGCAAAGATAGCGATGGTGGCATATTGTCAAAATCAAAAATTGGTAAGGCTATTTTCGAGAATAAATTTAATATTCCAAGTACACAAGTTTTTCCGGGGACTGATGTAAGTGCACCATGTGTTATATTAGGAGATGAAGCTTTTCCTTTAAAAAAATAATCTCCTAAGACCCTATCCATCAAATCAATCGATGAACGATGACAAGAAAAGACACTAACTATCGCCTTTGTCGAGCACGACGTGTAGTCGAAAATGCTTTTGGTATTTTAAGTCAAAAATTTCGCATTTATAAAAGAAGTATGCACTTAAAGCCTGAATTCGCGGAAAAAAATGTACTTACAACATGCATTTTACATAATTTTATAAGACGCGAAGAAACTATAACTTTTTTGGAACCAAATAATAGTGTACCTGTACAATTCAATAATCTGAGACACCAAGGAGGTAACGCAGTTTCCACCGCTTTTGAAGTACGCAATACATTTGCGGATTTCTTTGAAACACCTCAAGGCCAACTAGACTGCACTAGATAATTAAGTACAGATAACGACCTATGTTTAACTACCTACTTACTTATTTTGTTTTGTAAAATCACTTTCTTTTGACTACGACTTTCTAATTGAAGTACTTAACTTTTAAATTACTGCTCTTTTGTAATATTAAAAAAAAAGTTTGATTTTAATATCATGGTATACATACCTAAGTATAATAAGCCGCATAAAACTTGAAGTAAAATAAACGCATCGAATTGGATTTTACTTAACTAAAATTATTTAAAAAATGCAAACTAGACAAAAGGGTTCTAGTTTTAATGATATTAGTATGTAACAACTAATTTTACGGTTTTCGGTTGCTTTTTATTAAATTTGCAGTACTTAAATAAAATTTAATTCGCATCTGCTATTTTCCTTCAAGTTATATGCGGCTTGATATATCTATATTTAACTACTTAGTAGGTAATTTTGTTTTGTATTCGCGAATTCTAATTGAAGCTATCTGTATAAATTAAGTACTGATATTAATAAAATTGTGAAAACATACCTGGTTGGTTTATTTAAACAGAAATTTCCTTCCAAGCCATTAAATTATATTTTTCGATATAACTTTTTTTATCATTTTACGAAAAAATGATATCAGACCATTTTTGTGGATCGTTTTTTGAAGAACTACTTTTATATGCAACTTTTTTTCATTAAGTCAATAGCTAAGGTTTTACAGCGCTCCGAAGCGAGTACTATTTTTCAGTACTCGTAACTACATCTATTATACATACATATATTATACGTATCTACTAATAATGTGTCATCAGTTATTATTTATTTTTTTTATTTTGTTATTATACATTTTTTAATTATTAATTTTGCAATATTATTAACAAATAATTATTGACTCTTTTCCACTCCATTACAAAATTTTACAATTATTAATTTTTAAAATAATTTTAACCCTTAATCAAATGGAATACTTTTTGTGAGATAAATAAAAACTGAGATCGGTTCTTAGGTGAATTTTGCGAGTAGATTTCAAATCTTATGATAAAAACTTGGAAAAGTGGGGGGAAAGGGGGGTTTTGCGGTGGGAAATAGTTTCCCCTTGTTCATAACGGCATTGCAAAATATCACCAAGTGGGAAATTATTTCCCATTATCCGGCATAGGTTACGAGTTTTTCAAGAATTTTAGTACTGTTTTTATACTAGCTCCTCACCCTGCTTTGTTTTATATTTTATGAATACTAAATATAAAATTAAAAATTCCAACATGAAATTGCAAAATTAAACAATAATGTTAGGGTTACAATGGGTTTAATGAGAAAAATACAAATACCTAATAATAAAAAACTTAATTATGAAAATCTCTATGACGAAAATTAGACGATCTCTATGACATAGCGAGTGAAGGTACCTATTTCAATTATTGAGATGAACTCGTGTGAAATTCTTTGAAACAATTTTTAGCACACAGAGGTACTTTACACGTAGTGCATTCTATTTTGGTCCTTTGTTCTCTCTTCTTTGTACTGCAGAATCTACACCTTTTGTAAGTGCTGATTTCATCTGGCAAGTGTATGCCCACATTCAATAAACGAATTTCATCCGGAACACCGAAGACACCGCCTTTCTTGTTTTTAAAAACTGTTCCTTGTTGTCTTGCTTGTATTTTCCGAGTAGTGTAATTGTCTATAAGTGCACGTGCTAAGCGCAACCTGAAATCACGATGTCCATGCAACGTTGCAACATGTGTGCAGTTGTAGGTAATAAATGCGTTTATGATTGACGCATCAAACAAGAAGAACAGAAGTCTCATCCAAAATTTTCTTGATTTGCGGCTAATTGGGTACGAAGACCTGAAATGGTCGAACAAATCAACGCCACCCATACTAAGAGTATAAGTAGCAATTGCTTTTGGACAAAGAATTTCTCTTCTAGAGCCATCCTTTTGCGTTCTTTTCACGAACATAACATCTCGTGGCTGATGTGCTGTGGAGAGTACTGCTACTTCTTTGGTATCAAACCACTTGACGGCTGTGATTGGCTCTGCTGTGACAGCTGCAAAGTTGTGTTTTTCTAGTCTCAATGCTTTCGGTTGTTTTTTCTTTATCATATCAGGGAGATCTTTTCTGTTACTTCTAACTGTTCCTACGCTATAAATTTTCTTTTCATACAGGTCTTCCAAAAGGTTGCAGCTGGTAAAGAAATTATCAAAGGCTATTAGGGTATTACTAGGTACATTATTGCAGAGCTTCATCACCACATTATAGCCAAGTCCTTCATTCTCAATATTGTCGCCTTTTCCAGTATATATATCAAATTGATATAAATATCCGGTTTTTGCATCGCACCTGGCCCAAACTTTAAAACCTCTCTTAATAGGCTTTTTGGGCATATATTGCTTTAATGAACTACGGCCCTTAAATTTCACCATACTTTCGTCAATCGATTGCACAGGTGAGTTGTGGGCTTCATTCTGATATACGTTATTCAGTTCTGTAATCAGAGGTCTCACTTTGTACAATTTATCGTACTCCGAAGACCCTCTTGGTGGTTCCATTGAATTATCATTCAAATGTAAGTTTTCCGTAATTTTTTTAAATCTTACGAGCGGAAAAGCATGGGCGATTTCATTGTTAAAGTAAAATGGGTCTGTTGACCAATATAACTCCATGTCTGGGAGAGGATTTAAGCCCATCAGCACAAGAACTCCTAAATACGCCTTAATATCTTGTTCAGTAACAGGTATCCAATTATGGCTATTTTTTTGACGAGCGTATCTATTTGTTTGTTCCACTATTATCAGAATTACTTTATCAGGAAAAAACCTCTCGAAAACAGTCAGTGGTGTAGTTTTGTGAGTGTCACTTACCATGGGTTGAAATAGCTTTTCAAAGATAGGAACATCATGGGCTAAGTCTACTGTTTTCCATTCTCTTGGTTGAGAGCGATCCCTAAGTACCACATTGTGATCTTGTTGATCATCTTCCAAAAAGTCGTCTATTGGATTGTTATCTAGAAAATAGTTGTCTAATCTGGCAATTGTAGCTTCTTGTTCAATTGGTGCACTAATAGGAGATACAACATCTTCTTGCGGAATTTCAAGATATACTGCCTGAGGACTGCCTTGATTTTCATTTTCTTGTACTTCGAATTCGCTATTATAAGTATCTTGGTCGAAATTTAAATCATCTGATGTGGTAATGCCAGCGGTGTTATTTGTGTTGTCAAATTGATGATTTAAAACTGACAATAATGATTCTGTAGTCTGTATAACGGGTTCATCTTGTATATTCACATCATTATAATCATCTCCCACGCCAAAAATTTCTTCAAGACGCTGTTCTATCACGTAATCGTCGGGTTGATTCAAGTAGGTATCGGGAATAGAGTTAACACTATTGGCATAGCAAGTGTCGTCTTCAGAATCAGATCCAGATAAATCGGATATATCAGCCAAGTTATCGACAGCTTCTTCGAGATTCTTCTTGGTAAGTACTTTTGGCATTCATTTTTCAAAGTTGCTAGGGATATAAAATAATATAAATCAAAAAGGAACTAAAATAGTAAACATATTCTGTTCAATGAACTGACGCACATTTTTTATATAGTTAAAGTTTTTTTGAAGACAGGGACAGACAAAGGGAAATTATTTCCCACTAATTCAAGATGAAAATTCTCCAAGAAATCTAATTGTTTTCACGGTTCTTTTTCAGCTAAACTTTCGGAAAATAAGTCTAGTTTAGTTTATTATAACGTGTACTCACTTACCAGATTTTTTTTTTCAAAAAACTTTCTAAAATTCGTAACACAGCAAGTATTTTCGCGGAAAAATCACAAATTGTGAGTTCGGCTTTGACATACGACGTCAGATTATCAACTTCTTGACAAATGTTGCCATTAATCAGTAAAAAATATATCCAAGATTATTTTTCTCTATGGTTGGCACGGCTAAGTCTAGACATTTAAAAAAAAACGAATTTGCTAAGCCGGACGAAGTGGGAAATAATTTCCCCTCATTTTATTAAGGGTTAAATCTGATGGCCGTTACCGAGAATACTGTTCAGGTATAAAATACCCAAGTGACCATGAGGGAACAAAAGAACATCTGCCTGCTATTATTATTTAATATACGGCATTCAGACATCATAAGCATCTTAGAATTCTTAGATACGGTATACGGCAGCTCTTTGATTACGGTATTAAAATATACGGCAATTGACTAAAGTAAACAAAAAATAAATATATCGTTTAATGGAACGCACCAACTCGTAAACTAGTATAGATACGAGATGTAATAGAAGCGCCACGAAAAGAACTTCGTTGTTCCTCAAAAAACGATCTATAAAAATGGTCTGATATCATTTTTTCGTAAAATGATAAAAAAAAAGTTATATCGAAAAATATAAATTTTTTCTCGAATTTCTGAACATTTTCGCTTATAACTTTTTTATTTATAATTCTACAACAAAAAGTTACTGGACCAAAGTTGTAGAGAATTTAATTTGCAACAAAAAAAGTTAACACATTTTTTTATCAGATAAATAGTTTAAGAGATATATCGTAAAAACCATTTCAACCCCTATTTTCAAGATGGCGGCCGTGGGACAAGGGTGGCGACCCCACAAACTTGGTTTTAGCTTTACACTAACCCCCCCTACACATCAAAAAAATAAAATTGCGTCCTCTAAAAAACGCAAGGTAAGGCCTAAAAATGTAACATTTCAATGGACTAGACAGGTTAAATCCATTTGTGCACGACAGCATCATAAGGACTACATGCGGCGAGAGGGGTGCAAGTATAGTGACCGTCGCGACCCATGACCATAGTATGAAAATTGTATTATTTTACCTCGCTTACATATTAATCAATGTACTTTAAGAATAATCTTGTTTGTAAATAGATAGTAAGAATGGATATCTAAAAGATAAGAATAAACGTTTGGAAGTATTATAATAGGAATAATTAGATAAGAATAATATTCTTCAGTTATGATGCAAATAAAGTTACGTATATTTGTTGTTTTACTATAAAATGGGTAAATGTAGGTAGGAGGTAACACATTTTTATGTAATAAAAGTAGAAATGAGTGCGCATACGCCCGTTCCGACGCTCGAATTGAAAATAACGCACGGCCGCCACTTAGGGCGAGTATATATAGTAGTGAAGCGGGGGACAGGGTAGTATTTATAGCGCCGCACCGAAAAAGCGCCGCCATTTCTAAACCGAGCGGAGCCGGGTGAAGACGCATGTATTATTCATAAGTAATAATCATAGTCTATAAGATAAATATAGTAATATATAACAAACAGTATGTAAAGTATGAAAAAGTAATAAATAAAGGCTAGAGGGGGTGAGGCAGTGAATGTTCTAGAAAATTGCGAGGAATAGTATAAAAAACGGCGCCTATTGGCCGTCAGCAATTCAGTGCTCGGGCAACATCGGAAAAGGAAGCAACAGGAAGAAAGAAGAAAAATAGGAAGAAAATCTGCCTCGCCGCCTCGCTACCTATTTGATCAAGACTGGTGTTTTTATTTTCTCGTTCGCAAATACGGGACTACGTAGACCCTAACCCTCGGCAATCTATACACAACATCAAATGGTCCTTCGTAAGCCGGATAATTTTTGAAGACTAACAGCGCGGGTTATCTACGTATTTTTGCGAACGAATTATTCAAGATGCCTGTTACGCGATCGAAGAAAGGAAGCGTCGCCGACTTGACAGAACAACGACCAAGCCCGACGAATCAAGAACCCGGCAACACAGAGGGCGCTACTAGCGCTCCGCGAAGTACCGGGATGACGACACGAAGTACTACGAGCTCCGCGAGAGTTCCGCCAGCTTCTGCACGTCAAGAAAAATCTGCGACAACGTCGGAAGGCACCGCGACTACGGAAACCACGGCCACAGAATACACGACGTCAACAGAGAAAACAACAAGTACGGAGACCAACGTCACGACACAACGGGCTGAAGACTCCAACACATTGAAGCCGTCGAAGCGCGCCAAGTCACACCGCTCCGAAGCGCGTCGAAGAAAATTATCGGAGTTAGAAGCGCAAGAAAAATTGGCCGAATTAAAATTAGAAGAAATACGCGCGTCGCTCGCACTCGCCCAGCTGAAGTTACAAAAACAGCGCGCCGCCGCCGACGATGATGAAGCAGCTTCTGCGTCAGAAGATGAAGAAGAAGAGGAACGATCAAGTCGAGTTCAAGAATGGTTGGATCACACGAAGAACGACCCACCAGAAGAAAAGAAGAGGCCAGAAGAGGGGGAACAGAAAGGACGAGGACAGGGAGTTCACAAGGAAAAGGAATGTGAACACCGGGGGGACCATGAAGAGACCCGGCCTGCGCGTCAGCCACAGAACGTGGACGTCACCTCACTGGCAACAGCCCTCACTCAAGCAGTACGGATGACCAGGGATGCACCGAAGTACCTACAGGAGTTACCTGTGTTCAATGGACAATGTAACGGCTGGCTTGCGTTCCGCGCCGCCTACTACGAAACTGAAGCTTTATTCTCGAAGACCGAAAATGTAGCAAGACTAAGAAGAAGCGTCAGGGGGGTAGCATGGGAAGCAATCAGCAGCCTCCTCATCAGCCAATTGGATCCAGCAGCTATCATGGAAGCTCTGGAAAGAAGATTTGGACGACCGGATGCACTGGCGATGAACGAGATGCAGAAGATTAAGGCACTAGGAAAACTCAGCGATAGTCCACGTGACCTATGTATATTCGCAAACAAGGTGGCTAACATCGTGTCTACTATGGAAGCCCTCAAGAAAATTCACTACCTGTATAATCCAGAGTTAGTGAAGATCACCATCGAGAAGCTTACGCCGATTATGAGAAGCAAATGGTACGACTATGCCGCGAAGATCAAAGAAGATGTACCCGACTTGAAGAAACTCACCAGCTTTTTGAATGAAGAGGCTGACAAGTGCGGAGCATACGCGCAACCCGAAGACATCGTCACAAATACTACGCAGGAGAAACATCCAAGAAGAAGATTCGAGCACACCTTCGCTACTGATACCAAGAAAGAACAATGTCCAGCATGCAAGCAGAGTCATCACTTACCTGAATGCAAGAAGTTTCAAGACACAGATGTCAACGAGCGCTGGGAAATGGCTAAGAGACATCGCATCTGCTTCCAATGCCTACGAAGCACGCATCGCCGCGGTACCTGCAGAGCAAAGAAGTGCGGACAAGACGGCTGCGCGATGGCTCACCATCACCTCTTACACCATAAGAGGTCAAGAAGGACATCATCACCATCACCACCAGCAACACAAGAAGTGACATCAGCAGTGGAACTAGTGAAGAACATCGATTGCATCAGAAGCCGTCAAGCCTACCTGAAGATCGCACCAGTAACACTCATCGGTCAAAATGAAGCAAGAGTGGACACCTACGCCTTGATGGACGACGGAAGCACTATCACTCTCGTTGATGAAGGATTGGCAGAGATACTGGGCTTGGATGGCCCACGCGATCAGATGTGGGTGCAGGGCCTGAACGAGACAGTGAAGCATGAAAATAGCAAGAGAGTCGACATCAAAATACGGGGAAGATACAGCGAAGAAGAATACACAATGCGCAATGCACGCACAGTACAGCGGCTGATGTTCACCAAGCAGAATATAGAACGGAGAGATCTTCAAGACTGCACTCATCTACGGGACATCGAAGACCAGCTGATCTACAAGGACGCCTCACCCAAGATACTGATAGGACAGGACAACTGGGAACTTCTAGTGGCACTCGACATAAGAACAGGAAGACAAGACCAACCGGTCGCAACTCACACGCGACTGGGCTGGGTGCTACACGGATACCGTACGTCTTATCAGAAACCAGTAGCCTTCTGCGGACATACCACCATAGCGGCTAAAGAAGACTCGATGGAACATATGACGAAGAGGTTCTTCGACCTGGAAGCGCTTGGAATAGAACACAAGAAACAGAAGAACGATCCAGAAGAACGAGCAATGAAGATTCTGCAAGAAAAAAGCAGAAGAATGCCCGATGGCCGTTTTGAGACTGCACTTCTGTGGAAAGAAGACGAGTGCCAGATCCCAAACAATTATGAAGACGCCTACAAAAGATTGCGGACGCTGGAGAAGAGACTAGATCGCGACCCAGACTTGAAAACAAAGTACGAAGAAAGGATAAACAACCTTCTCACGTCGGGATACGCGGCTCCAGCCACCACACCTGCACCTAAAGGCAAAACATGGTACCTGCCACATTTTGCAGTGTGCAATCCTTCAAAACCGAAGATACGCCTGGTACATGATGCAGCAGCAAGATCACGCGGGAGGAGCCTGAATGACATGCTACTCTCCGGCCCTGACCTTCTGCAGTCACTACCCGGAGTCATTATGAGGTTCCGGCAGCATCCATTCGCGGTCTCTGCCGACATTCAAGAGATGTTCATGCAGATCAAGATCAGACCAGAAGACAGAGACGCGCTGAGGTTTCTATGGAGAGGAGACTGCAGAGGAGAAACGAAGCCGAAGGAGTTTCAGATGACATCAGAGATCTTCGGAGCAACGTCCTCACCGTGCACAGCGTTGCATATAAAGAATAGGAACGCAGAAGACTTCGCAGAAGCATTCCCCAGAGCAGTGAAAGAGATAAAGAAAAATCACTACATGGACGACTACATCACAAGCTTCCCGAGTGAAGAAGAAGCAATAGAAGTATCGAAAGAAGTGGACCACATTCATCGTCAAGCTGGCTTCGTTCTGCGAGGTTGGGTGTCGAACCGACAGACTGTATTACGTCGCTTCGACACGAACAGCAAAACCGCTACAATACCCATAGGTGGCACCGACGTCGAGAAAACCCTCGGACTGCTGTGGGAAGTGAAAGAAGATTGTATCGGTTTCCACTTGAACGATAAGAAGACTCCGCCAGAGGTGCTGTACAACAATCGCCCACCTACGAAGAGAGAAGCACTGAGCGTGATAATGTCGCTGTTCGATCCGCTCGGACTGGTATCACCCCTGACAACACCTGCCAAGAGACTGATGCAAGAAACATGGCGATATGGGACCGGCTGGGATGAACCAATCCCTGAAGAGCTGCAACCGCGCTGGACAACGTGGCTGAACAACCTGCGCGCCATAAAAAAACTTCACATTCAGCGATGTTACGACATGCAGCAATCAGTGGCTTCGAGAGAATTACACACGTTTGTCGACGCGAGTGAAGAAGCAAATGCAACAGCGGTCTATATACGTACGCAACACGTCGATGGGTCAGTGAACGTCGTATTGGTAGCAGCCAAGAGTCGCGTCGCACCCCTGAAGCCCACGTCTATACCACGACTTGAGCTGCAAGCGGCCCTGATAGGCGCGCGACTAGCGAAGACTGTGGCCGAAGAACACGACCTGGAGTTCGAAAGGAAGACTTATTGGAGCGACTCACGCACTGTCCTCGCGTGGATAAGAGCGGAACCGCGTGCCTACAAGACGTTCGTCGCACATCGTCTGGCTGAGATTGAAGACCTCACCAAAGTGAACGAGTGGCGTTGGGTCCCCACCAAAGAAAACGTTGCAGACGACGCCACGAGAGAAACGCCGAGCGACTTCACAGCGCGGCACCGATGGTTTCAGGGTCCTGAGTTCCTAAGACGGCGAGAAGAAGACTGGCCAACAGAAGTAAAGGTCACCAGCACAGAAACTGGGGAAAAAAGATGCCACGCGTCGCAAGACATAAAGACGCACGAACACTTGCCGAACATAGACAACATAGCTAAGTGGCCGATACTTATACGCGCCACAGGAAGAGTGCTACAATTCATAGATCTGTGTAGGATCAAGAAACACAGAGCAGCTGCAACAAGACACAAAAAGACTAAAAAGAATGCAGAAAAAGATGCCGCATGGAGCCGCGGTAAGAAAAAGACCGACAAGAATAAAGGAACGGCATCAACCAAGAAAACAGAAAAAAGAAAACTAGTGTGCCTGGACGCGAGCTACCTGTTACGAGCGGAGAAGATGTGGATAAGGAAAGTACAGGATGACAGCTACGCCGATGAAAAGACGCGAATAATGCACGGCGACACGCCCTCGTCAAAGGACCGCCTTGCCACTCTGAGTGTGTACATAGGTGAAGATGGATTACTACGCCTACGAGGAAGAATCGCCGCGATGCCAGGTATACAGGAGGAAACAGCCAACCCTGCCCTGTTGGACGGACAGCACAAGTATACAAGAATGTACATCCAACATGTACACGAGAAGATGCTCCACGGGGGGGTAGAAACCACAGTGAATGAAATAAGACAACGGTTCTGGGTGACAAGAATACGACCCACAGTGAGGAGCGTAATAAGAAGATGTCCACAGTGCCAAATGAGAAAAGCGAAGCCCGCGATCCCTTCGACAGGAAACCTACCTCCAGCACGTCTCACCCATCACGCGCGTCCCTTCTCCTACACAGGACTGGACTACTTCGGACCGCTGGAAGTCACCGTGGGAAGACACCGTGAGAAGAGGTGGGTCGCCCTCTTCACTTGCCTCACGACAAGGGCCGTCCACCTAGAAGTAGTGACATCATTAAGTGCGGATTCTGCCATCGCCGCGCTAAGAAGATTCATCGCGAGGAGAGGACAACCGACTGAACTGTGGTCAGACAACGCGACGTGCTTCAAGGCAGCAGATAAGGAATTGAGAGAAGCCCAGCAAGAAGCTTGGGAAGCAACGCGAGAAGAGGCCAATGAACGCCGCATCAACTGGCGTTACATTCCCCCCGCCTCCCCCTTCATGGGCGGCGCCTGGGAACGACTCGTGCGTAGCGTCAAAGAAGCCCTACGCGTCATCCTGCATGAGAAGCACCCAAGTGACGAGGTCCTGCACACACTCCTCGTGGAAGTCGAGAACATAATTAATTCGCGGCCGCTCACGCATGTCGCTGTGACGCCAGAAGAACCCGAGGCCTTGACCCCGAACCACATCCTGCTGGGGCCAAACAGTCACGTGCCAACACCGGGCAGCTTCACTCAAGAGGATCAATCCGCACGACAACTCTGGAAGCGCGCACAACTTCTGGCCGACGAATTTTGGAAGAGATGGGTGAAGGAGTATCTCCCTTTGCTCCAACACCGGCGGGAGCCCAGAGCCACCGGGACCGCCCCGAAGGTCGGTGACCTGGTGATCATCTGCGACCCAAACCTGCCGAGGAACGTCTGGCCAAGAGGAAGAGTGACCAGAACCTACCCTGGAGAAGACAACGAGATACGAGTCGTGGACATCACTACGAGCAACGGGCACGTCCTGCGCCGACCATGCAAGAAGATCGTCGTGCTACCAGTGGAGTCGCGTGCTGCGACGGCGGGAGAAATGTGCACGACAGCATCATAAGGACTACATGCGGCGAGAGGGGTGCAAGTATAGTGACCGTCGCGACCCATGACCATAGTATGAAAATTGTATTATTTTACCTCGCTTACATATTAATCAATGTACTTTAAGAATAATCTTGTTTGTAAATAGATAGTAAGAATGGATATCTAAAAGATAAGAATAAACGTTTGGAAGTATTATAATAGGAATAATTAGATAAGAATAATATTCTTCAGTTATGATGCAAATAAAGTTACGTATATTTGTTGTTTTACTATAAAATGGGTAAATGTAGGTAGGAGGTAACACATTTTTATGTAATAAAAGTAGAAATGAGTGCGCATACGCCCGTTCCGACGCTCGAATTGAAAATAACGCACGGCCGCCACTTAGGGCGAGTATATATAGTAGTGAAGCGGGGGACAGGGTAGTATTTATAGCGCCGCACCGAAAAAGCGCCGCCATTTCTAAACCGAGCGGAGCCGGGTGAAGACGCATGTATTATTCATAAGTAATAATCATAGTCTATAAGATAAATATAGTAATATATAACAAACAGTATGTAAAGTATGAAAAAGTAATAAATAAAGGCTAGAGGGGGTGAGGCAGTGAATGTTCTAGAAAATTGCGAGGAATAGTATAAAAAACGGCGCCTATTGGCCGTCAGCAATTCAGTGCTCGGGCAACATCGGAAAAGGAAGCAACAGGAAGAAAGAAGAAAAATAGGAAGAAAATCTGCCTCGCCGCCTCGCTACCTATTTGATCAAGACTGGTGTTTTTATTTTCTCGTTCGCAAATACGGGACTACGTAGACCCTAACCCTCGGCAATCTATACACAACACCATTGTTCCTTTAAGCAGGGAGCTCTTGACTTTTCAAAGAAGAAGATGGCTGAAAAGTATCGTTCAGCTTAAACTAAATGACTTTCCAGGTCATCAAAACAGTGAGAGTTTCTTGTATTTTGTGTTTTACAAAACTGGTCGAATACAGGTAATGTCATGGAGAATAGCCGTGCATACAGTTTATTTAAACCCGCTTTTAACACTGGGTCCATCTTTTTTTGGTTCTTCCACTCACGCCAAGGTGAAAAAGCTCTCGTAGTAGCATTTTCAACCTCACAGTTGTTAGCAGTATCAATATCTGCATCTACCATACTGAGTATGGCTTTCGCTCGGTTCGATTTCATCGGAACTTCTGTAAAAAAGCAAATATTCAAAACAAGCTTTTGTTTGCCACTTCGTTAGCAAAAACATAAAACAGGTAAAGAAAGATAGTCATTGTGTTTAACCAAACTCCACCCAAAACTGTTCAGCCGTTCAAGCGTAGCAAACATTCACACATAATAATAATGTTTACATCTTATTTATTTAATTTGATAATACTTAGATTCACAGTTACATTACCGTTTATCATACATTTATTAACATAATACTGAACATAAATCAAATTAAATCTACAATAATACTAAACTTTTATAAATTTGACGCGGCAAAGTAGCCCACCAGTTATCTTTAACATACCTATTATCGCAAATATTTTACAAAAAATAATAATAAAAAATTACAAGAAATGGTTTACAAAAAAAAACTTTTATAATAACGAAAAACGGCAGGGAGTCTGGCGCGAGTTCACAAATAATAGCACCCAAAATCTTTACTCGGTGGAAATTATAGGTAAGCAAAATTTAAAATGCAAAATAAAAACCAGTAACTTACCGATAGCAATTCCCTTGGTCGTATTACAATTTGGCGGGAAATAGCCCGACGCGACGACTGCCTGGGCGAACTGGTATACGGTCGGTGCGGGGTGAGACGTGAGCCAAATTTCGTCAACGGGAACTACCACATAGGTTTTCGACCCATAGGGTATTTCCGGTTGACCAAGAATTGTCAATTTTGGTTAAAAGCAAGGTCCTACAGCAAAAGTAGGTAATGGGAAAATTACGATAAATAAAAAAGTTGACAATTAAGGTAAATTTTGGCATCGTGTTGACTCAGGCCCTCAGGACTCAGATACCTCAGTATCTGGTATAAATTTCAACTTGCTAGGTCCACCCATTCCTGAGAAAATCGGTGGTGACAGACAGACAAGAGAGTGATCTTATAAAGATTCCTTTTTTACCTTTTAGAGGTATGGAACCCTAAAAAGGGTAAAGAAAAATTTCAGAATTATATAGACACAGTGAAAAGAATACATATATGTTGATGAATGAGTGAGTGTATGTATGTGGGTGAGTGTGATGTGTGGTGTGTGTGAGGATGTGAAACATGCGTGAGCTAGTGAGAATTTATGTTTGTTTATGAGAGATTCAAGGAAATAACAAAAATTCTTTTGTTTCTTCGTAGGAGAGGGATAAGAGCCATTTTTTACTTTGTTAATGTGTTAAGGGGTAGATATCAAGTTTGTTAACTTTATTATACAGCGATGGACTTCAATAGTGAAAATGCCGCCCGGCCGCAGCGGTCCACTCTCAACATCTGAGTCTTGATGGCTCCAACAAGATGGCACTGCTCGAGGCAGTGTTGCAGTATGATAAGTTGGATTGTGCGAGTGCAAATTAAACTGTTTTAAGGCAGTATCAGCAACATTTCTTAAGTTTTTAAATACGATTAATTTTAGATTTAGCAAAAATAATTTTGGATAACGTTCAGTGCTGACTCTGCCAGTAATTGTGTCTTTTCCCAATCACCAAAGAGCAACGCCATCTGTTACCAGTTATGAAAACATGGCCGTGAAAACCCCTCATTCCATAGAATCTACAGTCAGTCATAGCATAATAGGGATCTATGCACCTAGAACCAGGCTACAATCAATTCAACTTTTGAAACTATCATGGTTATGAACACTATTTATACTAAAAACGGGATATTTACCATGATTTGTGAGTATTTGAGTATCCCGATATTTCGGCGCAGTTGCATGCGCCATGATCACGGGTAAAAACGTTACGTACGTTTTTAGTATAAATAGTACAATCAATTCATCATCCACAGCCTGACTTCACCCACTGCTGGGTATAGGCCTCACCAAGTTTGTGCCATCCGCCACAATCCTGCGCTAGTCTCACCCATTGACAGCCTGCGACTCTAACGATGTCGTCCTCCCATCTCGCTGCTGGACATCCTATCCTTCTACAGCCATTCCTCAGCCACTATTCAGTTGCTACCCTACAATCAATTAATTAGTAATAATCTTTCGTTTTTTTTAATTACTCATTTAAAATAAACTTAGATTATTTCTATTCTAGTGTATTAAGATTAGACTCTAACAGCTGACTGACTGACTGTTCTAACATACCTACTACAGCAATCAGGTACACAGTTTTACTATTTTTCAATTAGGTAGTTATGTAGTTAAATTTTTTTGTATGGTATAAGAACAGAGATGTCAAGCTTAATCATAACAATAAAATTACATTTCCGAGAAAAGCAACAGGCTCAGTTTGATTATCTTTTAATTATAACAAATCTAGTTTTACCACAACACCACATGTATTCCCGATCAGTGTTCACCGTGTCCATGGCTATGGTCATCGCTGCCACCGAACGCCTTCGTCAGGCCGACTGTCACGAGGGCGAGGGCGAAACCCAGAGGAAGGCCTCTGAAGAACGTTTTGTTGGCTCTCTGCCATTTGGTTCCAAAACCGGGATGATACCGCCAAGCCTCATTCCTAACAAAATTAAATAGGTAAAGTTTCTGTTTGGATTTAGAGTGATAAACATTCCCTGGTTGATTTAATCAACCATACCTGATCCATGGATCCCGCAGTCCTTTCTGGTTAAGCGCTTTCTCGAGTTCTTCCAGCTGAGGGATGCCCTTGTGGGTGAACTGCGAATGGTGAGGGATCTCGTACGGAGGCCCGTGGCCGTGCCCGCCCATTGCTGAAAGAAACAACTTTCATAGAACAGAACATCACAACAAAAACTGCCTTATCTCTTAGGTTACATAACTTTTTTTGCAAGAAATATTAGTCTCGTAAGTTTGATTTGTAATTTAGAACAAATACAAGTTGTACATACTTCACAGGCAAAGGGATCTAAATCTAGTAGAAAATCGAGATACAATCCAATTCACACCACAAAAGCTCTTGGCTTTTTTCACAGACTTGCTTTTTTTGAGTCCAATTAATTTTTCCTTGTTTATTTCTCTTCTCTATGATGAATGCTAGTGTTGGGTAACTCCGATATAGTTTAAGTACAAATATACTCTATGGGAATAAGTGAACAACACGAGCCGATTTGCGGACACGATGGTCGGAATCATATTCTTTTGGTTCTGCTCCGATCGTTAGTGCTCGGGTTAAAAGAGTGATAATTATCACATTAACATTCATTTCATTTAGATTTTTATCGTGATTATCACGTTATCTAATGTAAATACATATGAAAAGAGCGATATTACATAATATATATTCGTAAACGTAAGTTTTTATCATAATATTCACGTTATTATATTATATATAGCTCGATTACCACTGACTCATTGACATCATTGTTCTCCCAGATGCCCCCTCGTAGGGAGGAAATGTTTGGTAGGATCGTATAGAGGGAGTTTCTGTGAGTTGGGAATAAATCCTAAAGTCCCCCTTTTGTCCCCCATTCGCTCCCATCCACCTCGTATCTCGGAAAGTATAGGTCTTACAGCGTTGGTGCAAAAACTAATGTTGCAGAGGACATTTTTTTATATCCGGTTCCATGAAAAAAAAAATTGACTTTCATACAAAAAAAAAAGTCCCATACAAAATAGTTTTGTGTGAATACCGTACACCGTATATGTCGTTTGCCGTAAGTTTCTTACTGGTTTTGTAGGGAGCCAAACGGCTTGTGGGTACTATAAAATTTATTTTACTGTAATTTTATTTATTGGTGGAGGGGCATGAGATAACTAAATTTTCAAGTTTATTCGACACCCATCATCATCATCATTTTGGAAGTTCATATTTTTTTTTTGTTTTTGGAGGGAAATAAGGCAACTTTTTAGTAAATTTTCATGTTTATGCGACATCCATCATCATCATCATTTTGGATGTCCAATTTTTTTTAGTTTTGGAGGGGCATAAGGCAGCTTGCTTAGTAAATTTTCATGTTTATGCGACATCCATCATCATCATCATTTTGGATATCTTAAATATTTTTTTTTTAGTTTTTGAAGGGGCATAAGGCAACTTGCTTAGTAAATGTTCATGTTTATGCGACATCCATCATCATCATCATTTTGGATGACAAATTTTTTAATTTTTTTTTTTTCATTTTTGGAGGGGCATAAGGCAACTTGCTTAGTAAATTTTAATGTTTATGATTGCTTCTACCACCTCGATATCGGCTTTGTTTGCTTCTTTCAATTCGTTGTCGTCTTTGAATGCTTCTTTTACTCTTCCACTTCGATATCCTCTTTGATTGCTTCTTCCACTTCGATATCCTCTTTTATTGCTTTTTTAAATTTATTATCCTATTCGATTGCTTCGTTAAATTGGATATCTTATTTGATAGATTCTTCCACTTTCATATCTTCGTTGATTGCTTTTTCCACTACGATATCCTCTCAACAAAATTATGATTTTTCAAAAAAAAATTTAATTGCTCGTATCTTCTAAGCTGAAGCAGTTAGGCATAGTAAAGTTTACAAAATTGTAGTAAAAATTTTTGGTGGAATCGTTTTTTTATTGTCATCATCGATCTTGATAGGTATCCTTTTTGATTTCTTCTTTCACTTCGGTATCTTCTTTGATCGTGGTTTTTACTTCGGTATCTTCTTTAAATGCTTATTCAAATTCGATATCGTCTTTGATTGCTTCTTGCACTTCGATATCCTCTTTTATTGCTTTTTTTTTTAATTTAATATTCTATTCGATTGCTTCGTTAACTTAGATATCTTATTTAATAGATTCTTCCACTGTGATATCTTCGTTGTATGCTTCTTCCACTACGATACCCTTTCAACAAAATTATGGTTTTTCTTAAAAAAACTATAATTGCTTGTATCTCATAAACGGAAGCAGTTAGGCATAGTAAAGTTTACAAAATGTTAGTACAATTTTTTGGTGGAATCGTTTTTTTGTTGTCATCATCGATCTTGATAGGTATCCATTTTGATTTATTTTTTCACTTCGGTATCTTCTTTGATCGTGTTTTCTACTTCGGTATCCTCTTTGAATGCTTATTCCAATTTGATATCGTCTTTGATTGCGTCTTCCACTTGGATATTCTCTTTTATTGCTACTTCCACTTCGATATCGTCTTTGACTGCTTCTTCCACTTCGATATTCTCTTTTATTGCTTTTTTAAATTTAATATCCCATTCAATTGCTTCGTTAACTTCGATATCTTATTTGATAGATTCTTCCACTTCGATATCTTCGTTAATTGCTTCTTCCACAACGATATCCTCTTAACAAAATTATGATATTTCTTTAAAAAAACTTTAGTTGCTTGTATCTCCTAAACGAAAGCAGTTAGGCATATTAAAGTTTACAAAATGGTTGAACCAATTTTTAGTGAAATCGTTTTTTATAATCATCATCGACCTTGATAGGTATCCGTTTTGATTTCTTCTTTCACTTCGGTATCCTCTAAGATCGCTTCTTCCACTTCGATATCGTCTTTGGTTGCGTCTTCCACTTCGATAGCCTCCTTGATTACTTCTTCCATTTCGATACCCTCTTTAATTTCTGCTTCCATTTATCTTCTTTGATCGTGTTTTCTACTTCGGTATCGTCTTTGAATACATATTCCAATTCGATATCGTCTTTGATTGCGTTTTCCACTTGGATATTCTCTTTTATTGCTACTTACACTTCGATATCGTCTTTGACTGCTTTTTTCACTTCGATATCCACTTTTATTGCTTTTTTTTATTTAATATCCTATTTGATTGCTTCGTTAACTTCGATATCTTAGTTGATAGATTCTTCCACTTTCATACCTTCGTTGATTGCTTTTTTCACTACGATATCCTCTCGACAAAATTATGATTTTTCTAAAAAAAAAATAATTGCTCGTATCTTCTAAGCTGAAGCAGTTAGGCATAGTAAAGTTTACAAAATTGTAGTAAAAATTTTTGGTGGAATCGTTTTTTTATTGTCATCATCGATCTTGATAGGTATCCTTTTTGATTTCTTCTTTCACTTCGGTATTTTCTTTGATCGTGTTTTCTACTTCGATATCCTCTTTGAATGCTTATTCCAATTCGATATCGTCTTTGATTGCGTCTTCCACTTGGATATTCTCTTTTATTGCTACTTCCACTTCGATATCGTCTTTGACTGCTTCTTCCACTTCGATATCCTCGTTTGTTGCTTTTTAAATTTAATATCCTGTTCGATTGCTTCGTTAACTTCGACATCTTATTTGATAGATTCTTCCACTTCGATATCTTCGTTGATTGCTTCTTTACTACGATATCCTCTCAACAAAATATGATTTTTCTTAAAATAAACTTTAACTGCTTGTATCTCCTAAACGGAAGCAGTTACGCATAGTAAAGTTTACAAAATGGTAGTACGAATTTTTGGTGGAATCGTTTTTTATTGTCTTTATCGACCGAGAAATCAAAAAGGATACCTATCAAGGTATCCTTTTTGATTTCTTCTTTCACTTTGGTATCCTCTTTGATTGCTTCTTCCACTTCGATATCGTCTTTGATTGCGTCTTCCACTTCGATGGCCTCTTTCATTACTTCTTCCATTTTGATACCCTCTTTAATTTCTGCTTTCACTTGGATATCTCTTTTCATTGCTTCTTCTATTTAGATAACCTCTTTGATTGCTTCATCCACTTGGGTATCCTATTTGATCGCATTTTCTACTGGGATATTCTTTTTGATTGCATATTTCCCTTTGATATCCGTTTTGACTGCTTTTTCTACTTGGATGTCCTCTTTGAATGCTTTTTCCGTTTTGATATCCTCTTTGATGATTGCTTCTTCCACTTCGATATCCTCCTTGATTGCTTCTTCTATTTTGTTATCCTCTTTAATTGCTTTCTCATTTTCGATATCCTCTTTGATTGCATTTTTCTTCGATATCCTGTTTGGTTGCTTTTTTCACTTCAATATCCTCTTTGATTGCTTCTTCTACCAACAGAAAAACACGCGAGCTGCAAGCAGCTCGCGCACCATGCGACCTCTAGTCTAATATATATACTTAATATTACCTAATAATGTACTTTGGGAGAGAGATTCTGTTATTTTTTCTACTATACATTAAAAACATTTTTTTTATCATTATTTTGGTCTGAAAACTCTAAATTGATTCTCAAAACCTTCAATTACCCGAAATAACATTTTTATATGGGTGTTTAGAGCAGAATTTTTTCATCACAAGAATTTTTATTGATGTTATAATTATTTTAACTTTTTGGGACTACAAATCCATCACAAAATTAAACAAACTTGACATGAGTCTTGAGTCATGAAGTCATGACGTTTTAGACACATGTCTCAAATTTATTTTAAAATTCAGATTATTACTAAGTTTTTACATGGAATCTAATTAGATAAATATTTTATTCCTAGCTGACCTGCTCCGGCTTCGTCGCACGAATTTTATCAAGTAGTTTTTGAGATTAAAAACTACAAACGTTTGTTTTATTTTTACCTTTACCTATATAATAGGAACCTAGCTAGTAAAATTGCACTGGTGCTAGAAAGAATGCTCTCACAAATAGTAACCTGTACACAGACCAAGCAAGCACGGTTTGCGAAGATTTGATATATTTGTTTGCTCGAGTGCGTGCTCGCACACGCAGAGTGAGATGAGTGAGTCCCCAGTCATCCGGTTGGTATGTCCCCGCTCTAGCCGGTCAGCCGCACGGCCGCATCAATCTGATCAATCGCATCATTCCATTCATCCATTCGTTTAGTTATTTAATTTCATTCACTCTCTTCACTGTTTCATTTCATTCGCCCGGCCGCGATCAATCAAACGCGCGAGTGTTTTGTTTGTCGTAAGAAAGAAATTATTTAGCGAATAAAAACATACGAAGAAGACTCGTTACTTTTGAAAAAGGAATTTAATAATCGTTTAAAAACACGATAAATAACCCCTGAAACTCTTAACTTAGGATATTTGTGTTCTTTGACATTAGCGTTTCCAGAGTGGGTGCAGTGATTTTTTTAATAAAAAATATTGGCCCATCGCATTGCATAAAACAAAAAAAGATGAAACAAAATTAGGTGTCATTCTGTGGCAAGTGGAGTCTGAGTTGTTGTATGGTAGGAATGCTGCTCGCAGACGCGCTGGAGTAGGGATGGGGCTGGAGATGGCGCGAGCCGCGGTGGCGCTGCTGCTGTGCGCTGCGCTCGCCGCTGCCGACGCCGACGACGCCGCTGCCGCTCCAGGCAAGTACACTTGGATGCATTCACCAATAATGGATGGTTATTAACTACTTCAGGCTTTGTACTGTGGCATTAACACATGCCAGGAATTAGTTTATTTACTTGTTGATTAAAATGTTAGCAGGTTGGTAAATTATGGAAGAGTTTTCTCGAAAAGTTGATGAAGTTCATTTTTACAAAGTCCTGTAAGTACAAATTAAAAAAAATCTTAGGAGTGACTGCTTTATTTCTTAGTTTTGTGTGGTAGCTAAGACCTATTAAGCTGACATCAGCTGTGAAACTAAAAAAGCTCATGGGCATCGGTTCATCTATTGGAGAGCTACAATGCCATGGTCAGACAGACAGACAAAGCTTTAAAAGCTATCACACCTATTGTTTTTGCAATTCTCTTGCTAGCTAGGTATAATAGCAAGGATATTTTAGGTTGAAACTTTGGTAGGTACTTTAAACACAGAAAAGCTTACTAAGAATAAAAATCATGCACTTGTCAGTGTAAATAAGCCCCCCTCTCCCAAGGCTTATGCTAATAAACTGTAGCTACAGATATTCTTATTCAACTTTGAGTTCATAGGTACTACCTAGTCCCAATAAACATCAAATTCGTACTCCGTGGTCTCAGATAGTCTCAGATCTGTAAACGATTTATCCATTGTACTGTACTCCCAGGCATCTAAATCGTTATGTTTTATGCAGACTATAGAACCCTCAGCCAAATTTAGCTGAGCTTGCATGTCCTGTAACAACAATGGAAAATTACGATTGTGTTCATACTATGTGGATACCTTTAAAGTCGGGAAACAAAATATTGCCTGAAAGGTGTATGTTGTGCGATAACAATAACAGTACATTCAAGGAATCCCTCAGGAAAGGTAATGATTAATTAGCCATGTAGCCTAAATGTTACGCAAAAAAGTCCCGTGTACACTTTGTCCTAGCTAGGAGTCTAGAAGGACCAGTTCACGGTCACACGCGTAGTCGCCGCGGGGCGGACGCCAAGTCTACTCTATCGTGTAGATTCGTAATATATTACAACTGGATGCGATCTTTAGATTTTTTTTGGCTTTTTTTTTAAAGCTATGATTAGGACTTAGGAATGCGTCTTATCGTTTTGTCTGTTGTACCTACTGTAAAAAGCGCTAGATATTATGATAAGAGCGCATACCTGTGTATCGGCGTCCAACCTACTAGCGGTTGGGATAGGTAGTGGACAATAACACTGCGACAGTCAAATTTAAACGTGCAATAGGTATAACAAACAGTTCGGGAACATACAAATAGATAGGTAGGTAGGTATATTATACTCCAAATTGTAAAGTTTATTATCAGTAGGTATCCTGATGTCAGTTTCGTTTCGTTTCTAGTAAAAGCCAACAAGCGCCAGCTTATTATTGTACCTTCGCCAGTTGCGTTTAATAGTAAACAAGAGAGCCGAGGCCGCCGCATGCCGGCACGTGCACGTGCATTGCCAATCCGCGTATAATATTACCAACTGGCTCAAGCACCCGCTCTCTCTCAGCGCAGCCGGACTCGGATGCCGTTACTGCCACTGCGCCTTTCTTGCGGTCTCAATGGAACATTGAAAAGTTTCCAAAAACAATCTTAAGTAAAAGCTTCAACGGTTTGATGACTAGGTATCTGCCACATCAAACTTAGTTAGGATGGGAAAGATTATCAAATCTGTCTTTGTTTGCATTGTGTTTGTATGATCTACAGACAGCGGCTGAAGTAATCGAGCGACGCAGTTCCGTAACATGATTACTCGCAATTCAATTCACAGCGGTCTCGAACTGAACTAGTAGGTACAATTTAGCCAACAAACATAGTTACATTCTTTATGCAATGTTTGATTACGGCAAGGGTAGAATCGATCTTACGAGATGAGAAGTGCAGCTTGTTGATGAGCTACAACATGTTGCGAGCCGGAGGGTGTCGGGCGGCATGCGGCATCGGCAGACCGCAGCCTGCACGCGCCGCTGCGCGCACTCGCGCTACCGCAAACAAACTACACTGTCCACTGCAGCTGCCCCTGCCGCTCAGATTACAAAGAAATCTTCTAGATAGAGTCTTTGGACACGTTTATTAAACTAAGACAGCAAATAAAATTAAAATTTCCAAGTAACGTAGTACATATCCTCTTTTGTTTGACTTAGAGATGCGAAGTTGTTAAATGATTTGCAGTCTTGTAAACTGGTTTCGCTCTACCCCTGGGTATTGGATTCTAGGTAACCACTCCTAATCCGACACGAGTACTTGCTGCCGGGAGCGAATATCTGAGTGAATGCAAGTCTCTTGCTATTCATAGACAACTGCAAACAGCCTCATAAAGATTTGAATTTCCCGTCTTTATAGTCTCGAGCAAATTCCTTCCAAAAATAGCCGTCCACAAATTGATTTGCAAAATCACTAGTAAACACAGCTAAAGAGTGCTGTTAGCAAAGTGCGACGTGTGAGGGCGAGATGTCCCTGCTCGTCAACAAGGAACGATGTGGGCTGCCACTCTATTAGAACCCCTCGCGCTGGTGCCGCGCGACACACACGTCTTCAGCTGAGTATCAATATAAAGCTTTCAGGGTATTTTAAAGAAACACCTACTCGGTTTTGGGAATATTGTGGAAATCTCTTTTCCTAATAGCGTTACTCTTAGTGTTTCTCTTAATAGTAAAATTCATTCTGTACCTGCTACGGAGTCCCCCTGATCGCCAACTTCGCCCACTCTCAAATAAATTAAAAGTAATAAAATATTTTCAAATATGTACAAGCTTCTGTGCGTATACAAAATTTTATGTCTATGCTGTTGACGGTTGAGGAGCTCCTTCGTCTGGAGCCAATCCAGGGTATAGAATCAGGTCATGCTTACCATAAAAATGCATTGTCATCGTAACTGAACCAACTGAACTGCCCAATCCAAGCAAAATGAATTTAGATATTGATGGACTCCATATAACATTACATATTATTTATTCCTATCACACTAATATTATAAATGTGATAGTTTGGATGTTTGTTTATTTGTTACTCAATCACGTAGTTATTTATGGCTGAACCGATTTCGATTAAATTTGGTGTGTTGTTAAATTATGACCTGGATTCAAACATGGCTACTTTTTGTTGACAAACAACACGTGCGAAGCGGCTAGTAGAAGCTAGTCTTCAATAAAGTAGTAATGCAGACTTTCCGCGAATGCGTGTTGAATGCGCACTGGCGCTGTCGATGGCGGCGCCAGTGCTGGCGCGGGCGCGCGGTCGGCGCGGTACTGGCTGCATCCGACGCCGACGCCGGCGCAGCGGGACGCGGGCGCAGCGGGACGCAATGGATTCACTCTGATCTTTATCCTTATTTTTAAGACAACGTCCGTCGTCTGTCCGTAACAACAAAATCAAAACATTTACTTATTTTCAGTAAGATTTACAGAGCTGGCAATGCTGTTTATGATGATACAGTGTAAACACTTGTAAACTTTGAATTTTAGTAAGTAAATAATTTACTGAGGAGATGTATATTTAGTGAAGGTACTTATTGAATTGGGAGGCCTAAAACTCGGACACCATAATTTACAAGAAGCTCATAGGAAATTACTTTTGCTTGTAAACTGATTGGTCCTACCTACGTGGGCGAACACGAATACCAATACTAGTAGCAGGATTAGATGAGGTTATTGGGTGCACTTAGTGCGGTCATGATGTGGGAGGTGCGCAAGCGTAGGGCGCGCGCACGCCACTTGACTCGGCTTCCTGCGCGATGTGCATGTCACCGATCAATCAGCCGCCTTCCGTCCCGCGTGTACCGCGCCGTACCGGCGGCGGCGCGGCATCCCATAACGCCCGCCTATTATTTGCCTCTGCACTAGGAACACGGCACTCTTCACAATTATCTGAATTAATCGCGTAAACAAATTAATTAGTTTCTTCTGTTATTGTCACCGATTCTCGAATGAATGAATGTGACCGCTTCGCTGAGGTTATCACCTCAGGGAGGAAGAACACATGTCCCGTTTGTCAGTTCCATGGAACTCAATATGTCTTGGAAAACGTTTCAAATAGATAATGAACGATACAGCCGAGGTAATAATACCAAGTAATCTAAACCAGTCGAGTGGCTTACGCTCAAGGAAAGCTTGCGTGTCCGTTGACCCGCACCGCCGCGTCTATCCGCGCTACCCGCTACCCCTATCCAGACATACACTTATCTCTCTACTTAACTGAACTTTCTAAACTGATTACTCATTTCACTTAATACGTACTTTAAAACGACAAAAAAAAACACGAAAACACATACGTGTTGAACAAATAAAACGCCCCTCCGCTATAATCTTCCGAGTTACAATGCGAGCATCAAAGTTCCTACTGTACCTACCTACGTAGGAAAGCCGATACTAAACTGTTCACATCAACAAGGTAGGTTCTCAGTGTAGGTAGAGGAGCCGGGCTCGGCGGCATCGGCAGGGACGCACACATACCCGCCCACTACTCTCCCTAATTAAATTGCTCTGAACCGTATCGCTCTCGCCGCACTTTCTAATTATATTCCTTTGCGGCCTGTTTACCCCGGGCCAAACATTCACATCAACAAGGTAGGTTCACAGTGTAGGTAGAGAGCCGGGCTCGGCGGCATCGGCAGGGACGCACACATACCCGCCCACTACTCTCCCTAATGAAATTGCTCTGAACCGTATCGCTCTCGCCGCACTTTCTAATTATATTCCTTTGCGGCCTGTTTACCCCGGGCCAAACATTCACATCAAAAAGCTAGGTTCTCAGTGTAGGTAGAGGAGCCGGGCTCGGTGGCATCGGCAGGGACGCACACATACCCGTCCACTACTCTCCCTAATTAAATTGCTCTGAACCGTATCGCTCTCGCCGCACTTTCTAATTATATTCCTTTGCGGCCTGTTTACCCCGGACCAAACATTCACATCAACAAGGTAGGTTCTCAGTGTAGGTAGAGGAGCTGGGCTCGGCGCCATCGGCAGGGACTCACACATACCCGCCCACTACTCTCCCTAATTAAATTGCTCTGAACCGTATCGCTCTCGCCGCACTTTCTAATTATATTCCTTTGCGGCCTGTTTACCCCGGACCAAACATTCACATCAACAAGGTAGGTTCTCAGTGTAGGTAGAGGAGCCGGGCTCGGCGGCATCGGCAGGGACGCACACATACTCGCCCACTATTCTCCCTAATTAAATTGCTCTGAACCGTATCGCTCTCGCCGCACTTTCTAATTATATTCCTTTGCGGCCTGTTTACCCCGGGCCAAACATTCACATCAACAAGGTAGATTCTCAGTGTAGGTAGAGGAGCCGGGCTTGGTGGCATCGGCAGGGACGCACACATACCCGCCCACTACTCTCCCTAATTAAATTGCTCTGAACCGTATCGCTCTCGCCGCACTTTCTAATTATATTCCTTTGCGGCCTGTTTACCCCGGGCCAAACATTCACATCAACAAGGTAGGTTCTCAGTGTAGGTAGAGGAGCCGGGCTCGGCGGCATCGGCAGGGACGCACACATACCCGCCCACTACTCTCCCTAATTAAATTGCTCTGAACCGTATCGCTCTCGCCGCACTTTCTAATTATATTCCTTTGCGGCCTGTTTACCCCGGGCCAAACATTCACATCGACAAGGTAGGTTCTCAGTGTAGGTAGAGGAGCCGGGCTCGGCGGCATCGGCAGGGACGCACACATACCCGCCCACTACGCTCCCTAATTAAATTGCTCTGAACCGTATCACTCTCGCCGCACTTTTTAATTATATTCTTTTGCGGCCTGTTTACCCCGGGCCAAACATTCACATCAACATGGTAGGTTCTCAGTGTAGGTAGAGGAGCTGGGTTCGGCGGCATCGGCAGGGACGCACACATACCCGCCCACTACTCTCCCTAATTAAATTGCTCTGAACCGTACGTATCGCTCTCCGCACTTTCTAATTATATTCCTTTGCGGCCTGTTTACCCCGGGCCAAACATTCACATCAACAAGGTAGGTTTTCAGTGTAGGTAGAGGAGCCGGGCTCGGCGGCATCGGCAGGGACGCACACATACCCGCCCACTACTCTCCCTAATTAAATTGCTCTGAACCGTATCGCTCTCGCCGCACATTTTAATTATATTTCTATGCGGCCTGTTTACCCCGGGCCAAACATTCACATCAACAAGGTAGGTTCTCAGTGTAGGTAGAGGAGCCGGGCTCGGCGGCATCGGCAGGGACGCACACATACCCGCCCACTACTCTCCCTAATTAAATTGCTCTGAACCGTATCGCTCTCGCCGCACTTTCTAATTATATTCCTATGCGGCCTGTTTACCCCGGGCCAAACATTCACATCAACAAGGTAGGTTCTCAGTGTAGGTAGAGGAGCCGGGCTCGGCGGCATCGGCGGGGACGCACACATACCCGCCCACTACTCACCCTAATTAAATTGCTCTGAACCGTATCGCTCTCGCCGCACTTTCTAATTATATTCCTATGCGGCCTGTTTAACCCGGGCCAAACATTCACATCAACAAGGTAGGTTCTCAGTGTAGGTAGAGGAGCCGGGCTCGGCGGCATCGGCGGGGACGCACACATACCCGCCCACTACTCTCCCTAATTAAATTGCTCTGAACCGTATCGCTCGCGCCGCACTTTCTAATTATATTCCTTTGCGGCCTGTTTACCCCGGGCCAAACATTCACATCAACAAGGTAGGTTCTCAGTGTAGGTAGAGGAGCCGGGCTCGGCGGCATCGGCAGGGACGCACACATACCCGCCCACTACTCTCCCTAATTAAATTACTGTGAACCGTATCGCTCTCGCCGCACTTTCTAACTATATTCCTTTGCGGCCTGTTTACCCCGGGACAAACATTAGGTATGCAACAACTCCTTGCCTTGCCAGGGAGTAACTACCTACTCCCGTTTTATTCTCACCTCCTTCGAGATTGCTCCCTGCGCGGCCGCGTCGTGATGGATGAGTAGATAGTGGAGTAGGGAGCCGCGGCCGTGAACCTGTAATGTCGTTACTGTGGGTCGGCGTTGGCGCACGGAAAACAAAGGCCCGATCCTTGAAATTGCAATCTCGTATTTTTGCTTTGTACTTGTAGACGTTTCTTGTTATTTAGCAGACTTTATATTTCAAAAGACATTATTAGGTACAATATTCAAATGGCATTGTTTATTTCGATGCCTTAACCATTTTCGTTAAAAAGTTTTCAAACCATTAAAAACTTAAAATTGTTCATTGACGATTATAAATTATAACAATAATTTCAACAGTAGCAATAAGTTATTAATGAATTGTCTTTCATACCCTTACGATAACGTTATCACCTCTCCCGAGCGAGCGGAGTGCACGTTGGAGGAGGCTCGATGAGACATACAGCGGTGACCCCTGCCCCGGTCCGAGATAAAGCTATCTGCGACTTCGGTGCCCACGGTGCTATATCTCCAGAAAGGAAAATGTCCCTATCGTTTTGAATTAAATTTTATATGTCGCCCGCCACCTCTGATCCGTGTAATACATCTCTGCTCACATAATGTTCCAATTCAATACTCATTTATTCATTCAAATGACACGGGTCATTTTAAAAGAAATAAGAGAAAGAGAAACAAGGCTGGTTGTCGAACCGATTATTACCTATACCAGGAAAAGGTATGTTGATAAAAGTATAAAGGCAGTTGAGGGGCTGATCGACATTGAGCCACGGTTTTTTCCCTCCAGGTTCCAATCCGCTACTATCAACTTCTATGACCTTACATTTCTCTGAATGGTGATTTGTCTCGTTTGTTTATTAGACTGCGGCACCGCTGCCGGATCCATTAGTTAAGACTCTTGTTTACCTACTCACAGATAACAAGCTCCATTACCTAGTGACTAGTCCGCGCGAAGTTTTGTTCTTTAAACAAATAGTAAACTGTTCACTTGAGTCTTCACCTGCTGAGACTCAAGAACACTCAGTTATGTATGATACTAGTTTTATATAAGTTGTACCTAGAATGAGTGCGTCTGCTTGTTCCAGTACATCGGCTCTGACTACAGTGCACAGTATTATCTCCTGATACAATGACTATGCGAACTTATAATAGCTCCTTTAATTGCAATGTGAACCTCGCCTCGCGCTTTTCATTGCACGCGTACGTACCTACAGCCTTTTCCCATATTCGTACTGAATGCTCATTGCAATCAAAAAAACAACGTTTATAAATGCGTACCTTTACATTAGATAAGTATGAGTCGGAATACATCGTAGAGATCATCGGTAGCCCGCATCAACATTTCCAACATTTCATTAAGACACTACTTCAGCGGCGAATTCCTGAAGTGTTGGGCCGCGTCCGAGTACAGAGCACTCATGCGGTCGCCACTACACTAGCATAGCCTGTATAAAGCGTCAATCAAGGTTGGTTGGATTACAGGTTCAAGACGACTTGTACAGATGCCCCCCCCCGCTCACTCGCGTAATGCACTCGTGAGATATGTTTCCGGGTTTTTATTGAATATGTCGCCGGATTAAATAATGAGAGAGTTTTCGGGTTATTAAATTAGCAATGCGAATCAGACAATATCATTCAATCAAACATATTCTAGCACCCTATTTTATCACTCGATTTCTTTCGAATAGATCCCGTTTCCGTAATATATAGTGGATCCCAATATCAGGTTTTTTATTATAATTATTATGAATTCGTTTATTTAAAGACAACAATGGGGTCCTTAAGTATTACTAAAGAACTTTATCGAACTGAGATCTCACGAGTCTCCTATAAAAATAAAACATTATTTGTAATCTTAAACTTTAAAATAGTTTCATTATTCCCTCAGTCGACCGCTAGCGCTTGCTTTGGATAGACGTCACGCGCGCCACTTGCATTTTAAAATGGAAACGCTAACTTTAAATGAGATTCTGTAAGATTTGATTGTTATTTTTTTGCATTGAATAGGCTCCGAAAATACTACAACCGATTTAAAAACAAAATTCACCGTCGGGAAACTACACTATCCCCGGGTGACATAGGCTTATATTATTTTTTCAAAAAAATTAGGGATCCTTACTAAAATTCCAATAACGTAACTCGGGTTACGTTATTGGAGTATAAAAAAAATTACCTAAAAAAATCCATATATCGCGTGTGCTGCGAAAACTATTGATGATAGAACAAAATAATGTACTAAGACTTTGCAGAACACATCATTGTCTACAAAAAGTGTGACATTGGAGTAAAATACTAATAATATATACTAAAATAAATACAACACTTATCCATACTAAAAAAGTAATAATACCTATAAACTATACCTACATTATAGATAAACATAATTTATTTATTTCTACTAACATCTATCATTATACAAAATATAAATAATATACCTTATACATAATAACCTAAAAGTTTACAAGGACAGGTAATGCTCTTTGACTCTAAGCTTAAAAGTGCTGAGTGATGGACTTGCGCAGATAAGAGTGTGGTAGAGAATTCCACAGGTTGACTCCATGGACAGTGAAGGAACCGCCATAGCGACTGGAGGAATGAGGAGGGGTTTTGGGAAGAAGGAACTTTGATGACCTACAAGTCATCTCCGGTGGGACAAGAAAATCAAAGCGCTCACGGAGGTAAGAAGGAGCTAGAGGATTGAAAAGAGTGTTGAAGAGAAACATGAAGATCACGTCGACGACGAATGGGAAGCCATTTTAGCTGGGATCTAAACATGGAGACGTGATCAAATTTGCGCAAACCGAATATGAATCGGATACACAAATTCTGAAGACGTTCTAGTTTATTTAGAAGTGGCATCAAGAAAACAGACATCGGCATAGTCTAAAAGGGGTAATATGAGGGTCCCTTGGTATTAATCCTTATCAAAATAAATTACTTCATATTCAAGACTGCTTCAATACCTTTATATAACTTTTTGAATTATTCAATTCGGATATTCCATTCGAAAGATTTAAAAATATAAGTATTAGAAAAAGGCCGCGTGGTCGCCGCTCACCCCGCTCGGCTAGCTAGTACCTATGCGATGTTGGCGTCACTAGGGTACGGGAAATTCCCTCCGTCAATAATAATATTCTAAAGAGGAAAGATATCTATTTGTGTATGTTTCTAACGAATAAACTCGAAAACTACTGGTCAGATTTCAAAAACTCTTTCATCATTAGAATGCTACATTATCTCTGAGTAACGTAGACTATAGGTATTTGTTACTAGAAAAAAATAGGGATCTCTATTAAAACTTCAATAATGTAACCCATGGTGTAAACAATTTGCCAAAAAATGTTTAAAAAATAAATGGCCACCCGTGCGAAGCCGAGACGAGCCCGAAATAATAAATAAGTATACACAGCTATAGATATTAACAGAAAAAATGCAATTATTTACAAGTCACAATTATTTACATAATAAATTAGATACGTGATTAACTAGGTAGGTACCTAGTACTCACATTTAATTTTTCTTCTGGACCTAATGTTATCCAGTCTTCTACAAGATCTTCACACACACTGTTCCACGAAACTTTTTTTAATTACTTATTATGATAATCTTTTATCCCTAAATTCCACAGACATTTTGATTATGTAAATTTTGATTAAATAGTATTAATCGCTCGGAATCTACCATTTTGTCCATGCGCGTGCGTCCTACTGCGACGCTGTCTGTCATACATAACACTGACGCAAAACTCGCCCTGAAGCTCTCGGAGGCTCGGAACGGACACTTATACGAAAAATAACGGGGTGGAAGCCTGCGAATCCGGAGACGTCCGGTTGCTTCCAGGTAAAATTCGGAGTCGGATGGGCTCGGATCGTGTGTAGTCGATGCAGGAAAAATTCAAACGTTTGATTGTGCGACGGATTGGTCAGGGGTCGTTAAAAACGGCCCCTGACAAGCCCGGACGCCTTATCGTGAGCCTTAGTTACGTCATATTCAGAATTTATATGGAATTTGTTAACAATTAACATTTTAATAACAATTGTAATAAATAAAAGTGCTGCGAAGTGCACAACCAAATAAGTTGACCTACAGTTTCATTCAAATTACAAGTAACGGGAATTCATGTTACATAATTGGTAACACTGTTTGGGGTTGGAATTGCAGTTATTCTGGATTTCAGATATTTCCCTATATTTATCACTAAAAATTTAGTTAAAATTAGTTAAAATTATGGCTAATAACATCCCATTTTTGTACCCAACTTGGACCCCAATATCTCAATACCCCCTATTTTTAGCTGATTTAATTACACCAGGATTGTGCCATCACTACCTACCTATGTACCAAATTTGACGATGATCCCGTAACTTAAACTAATAAATTCGACTGACTTGTCGAATAATAGTCTGACATTCCATGTTTGCTATATGCAGATGACCTAAAAGTGTTGTCCACTATTACTAAACATAACGATTCACTTGCTCTCCAGTCGGATGTTATCGTAATTGGTGTGAAAAAAACCTGATGTTTTTAAATCCCAAAAAGTGTTTTGTTGTCACTTTTACCAATAAAACAATAAAAATCATGGTCGATTATAGTCTGATGGGACATATCATGCACAGGAAACATACCGTTAAGGATCTTGGTGTTATATTCGACGAAAAACTAACTTTTCACAGTCACTATGATTACATCATAGCTTGTAGCACTAAGCTACTAGGTTTTATATCAAGATCTACTAAATACTTTAAAAATCCCAAAAGCCTCGTATATCTATATTGCTCTCTTGTCCGAAGCATTGTGGAGTGTAATGCTGTTATTTGGTCTCCTTTTTACAATGTCCATATTGAGCGTATCGAGAGGGTCCAAAAGAAGTTTTTAAACATCTTGTCATATAGATGCGGTTTATACAGGAAGCTTCCCTCTTACGCCACCAAGCTTAATAAGTTCAACATTTTGTCAGTTGAAACTCGGCATCAATATCATGATGTGTTGCATCTTTTCAAAATTGTCCACTCTATTATTGACGCACCTAATTGACTTTCTATTTTAGCTTACAGCCTAGGTCTCGATATCCCTTCCTCATCATTTTCGCCCTGCAAATAACACCTCATATTATAATCCAGTTGCCGGAATGTGTCGCTCTTACAATGATCTATTAATAAAACACAGTGAAAAGATTGATGTCTTCAACAACAAAATATTGAAATTTAAAACTGTTTTGGACATACTCTCGAAGGAGAGTGCCCAAAACTCAAAATTAATGTTATTGTCAAATGATTGAGCCATCCCCAAGCTATAACAGGTGTCTTGAGGATGGTTAGTATTGTACTGCTAATATTGTATAATGGTTAATTACAATCTTATATTTATTTAATTCTATGATTCAGGTTTATCTTAATTATATGTAGGTAGTATATATTTTGTCTCTCATTTATGTATCTAGCACAAAAACATGTTAACTAGTTGAGTAGGTAGGTACTTTTTATTTAGCATTGCTCTATCATCACAACACAATTATAACTGCACTAATTAATCATGATGTGTCATGATCGCATGTTTTAGGATGCCATCTAGCCCATTAACCTAAGCATTTTTTAATATTTCTTATAGTTATCTTAACTGGTTGTATTCTGTATACCTTATTTAAATAAATAATAATAAAGTCTCGTTATGTTAAATATCCTAAACGGTATTCACGTAACTGATGATAATACAATGGTATGAGTTGACTGACATGCGATTGTACACTCTATTTATACGCGTATCAAGCTAATATTAGTGGAGCAGAATGCCAAAATATACTCACATACATAATCCAATCTCATTTGGGTCAATGTTCGTTGTTTATAAAATTGTATTACGAGAATTGCCCCCCAGAACAAAGCTTCGAAAGGTATCCTCGGACAAACAAACATACATACATACACACAATACAGATTCGTCCAAGTTAATTTGGAGATCTCGCTTTGCTCGATCAACCATTTTAATAAAATAATAAGTAACTAAATGACTGATTAAGTCCTCTGGATAAGTTTTGCCAGCAGAGCAATTGCACAATTGTATTTTGTTGGTATTACGTTTAGAATGGTGTTGCTGGTAGGAAGATGTCTGTTCAGCGATGAAGCTGTTTCCTCGTGCCAGATGGCGTATAATGAGTCGGTGCGCGCCTCGGCAAGCATACCTGACGCGCTGCACCAACGTGGAAGCCGCAATACCACCCTAAACTCGTTATTATATTATACACCTTGTGGGTATGGCTAAACCACAGATTCGCTGAGTACCTCTGTACTCTGTACCTCTGTACTGATAATGTATGGCCAAATATAGTAATAGAGAGCTTTAAATAGAGTGATTTTGACTGCGTCTGTACATGGAGCGAATCTGCGGCCCAGCTATTCCTCCCGATTATATTTATATAGGCAACCTAAGATAATGTATTAGCTGTAAGTAATCAGTGTGCGCTCTGATGCGAACCTGTTTTGAATATTGATCGCGCTTAACTCCCCCTTGCGCTCCGTGCCCTATTGAACGTCGCACGTAGGTCGATTTCAACTAAAAACCTGGCCAAAAAGGGAATTCGCTAACAATTTAATTCCGGGAAAGGATTAGTGCCAGCATGGATGTTTTTCTATATATTAGGTTGGGAAAAAAGTTTCTTCGCATTTTTTAAGAAAATTCAAAACATTTTTTAATATAGTTTATTTACATTTAACTAAAGTATGTAGGTACCATTTAGTTCGATAACTTTTAGCCATCTTGTAGGTAGGGACATGATCCCATTGCTATAGAAATTTTGGGGCTTCTGATCAAAATACCGTGACAAGTAGTTTTGGCAGTCCTCTCGTGATGTTAACCTGCCACTGCCTAAAGAATTCTGAAGAGACCGAAACAGGTGGAAATCTGAAGGTGCAAGGTCAGGACTATACGGCGGATGCATTAACACCTCCCAGCCAAACTCTCTTAATTTTTGCTGAGTGGCTAAAGATGTGTGAGGTCTAGCGTTATCACGATGAAAAACCACACCCCTTCTGTTGATTAATTCCGGCCGCTTTCTCTCAACTTCTTGCTTTAATCTCATCAGTTGTTCGCAGTAGAGTTCAGAATCGATGGTCCTTCCTGCTCATAAGAAGCCAGCTCATAATGAATAATGCCCTTCCAATCCCACCATACACACAGCATCACCTTTACGCATTATACCTAGTATGTATGAACTTGTAATAAAATCTCTTTGGCCATACTATTTGTATCTGGCTGGTTTTGGTATCATTCAAAGTTTAAATTTTAAAGATAATTACAAATTCAAATTAGGAAAATGTGTGATTTTTATTTGTTTTTCGTACTGTAAAGATGAGTGAATCTAAAAGTGAAGAAATTCGATACATTTTAAAATTTTACTGCAAAAAGGGTAAAAATGCAACGCAAGCCGCGAAAAAAATTTTTTTCGCGGTGTTTGTAAGAGTAGCTTACGGATAAAATTGATGCCATTTTTGAAAAAGTGGAGCAAGATCGGCATATCAGTAGTTACGACGTAACTGAAGAACTGGGAATTGACCACAAAACAGTTCTGGCGCATTTGAAAAAACTGGGCACACAAAAAAGCTCTATATTTGGGTAACCCACGAGCTCACTGAAAGAAACCTGATGAACCGTGTACTCATTTGTGATTCTTTATTACGACGTAATGAAACCGAACCATTTTTGAGGAAGCTGATAACTGGTGACAACTGATGAGATTAAAGCAAGAAGTTGAGAGAAAGCGGTGGGAATTTATCAACAGAAGGGGTGTGGTTTTTCATCATGATAACGCTAGACCTCACACATCTTTAGCCACTCAGCGAAAATTAAGAGAGTTTGGCTGGGAGGTGTTAATGCATCCGCCGTATAGTTCTGACCTTGCACCTTCAGATTTCCACCTGTTTCGGTCTCTTCAGAGTTCTTTAGGCAGTGTCAGGTTAAAATCACGAGAGGACTGCCAAAACTACTTGTCACGGTATTTTGATCAGAAGCCCCAAAATTTCTATAGCAATGGGATCATGTCCCTACCTACAAGATGGCAAAAAGTTATCGAACAAAATGGTACCTACATACTTTAGTTAAATGTAAATAAAATATATTAAAAAATGTTTTGAATTTTCTTAAAAAATGCGAAGAAACTTTTTCCCCAACCTAATATTAACCCCTCATGGAAGCAACATAACGGACGTCAATGTTCTTAGTCGCTTTAAAACCTGCAGCGACCATCGCTTGGTGAAGGTTACGTTTAGGTATAATCTGGCTAAAGAAAGATCCAAAATGGTACACATAACCATTCACAAAAAGTACGATCAAATTGCTAGCAAGTTACTCCAGAAGGAATTTCAACTGGATATAAGAAACCAATTTGAAGGACTTACAGAAGAGAACCAGGACGTGGACTCACTAAGCGATGCCCCGTGTAAAATTGTTGTTGATACAACACAAAAACATTTAGGCAATAAGAAGACAAGAGAACAAAAACTATCATCTAATACACTGTCTCTATTATCGCAAAGAACAAATTTAACAAAGAATAATATATTAGATCAACATAAGTTAGGAGAAATAAACGCATTAATAAGAAAGGCTATTAAGAAAGACATTCGAGATTTTAACACAAAATTAATTACAGAAACAATCAAAAACAATACAGGACCAAAAGTCTTCCAAGGAAAAATAAATAGAAATAGATCCGAAATAATGAAGCTAACAGATGCAACCGGTAATAATATAACTGATCGGAACGGAATTCTAAAATTAGTTGAAAGCTTTACGCAAATCTTTATGCATCAAAGGCAGAGGAACCGATATCACCAGTACTTACAGACCCTAGAGCAGAACCTGTAGAGCGCTTTGATGAAGAAAACTTGCCCACTATTTCCGAAGATTAAGTCGGTTTTGCTCTTAGCAGAATGAAAAGGGCAAAAGTTTCGCTTGCTAATCTTTTCAACCAAGTACTCTCACAAGCTGTTTCACCGAAAGCGTGGAAGAACGCTACTGTTACCATCTTACATAAGAAGGGGGATAAATCGTCACTGTCTAACTATAGACCCATTAGCCCACTATCCCAGGTCTATAAGTTGTACGCCAAAGTCTTATGCAACCGATTATCACACCAGGTCGACCAATATCAACCAGTCGAACAAGCTGGCTTCCGGAGCAGATATTCCACTATAGACCACATACACGCAGTAAAGCAAGTTATTGTAAAATGTAGGGAATATAATCGACCTCTCTACTTTGCATTTGTCGATTACGAGAAGGCGTTTGACAGCGTAGAGCACTGGGCTGTCTTTCAATCTCTTTGTCGCTGTAATATTGACAAGCCTTATGTAGATATCCTTCGGGAACTCTACTCGGCCGTCACGCTGCAAGTGCACATGCACTCCTTTGACGGATTTTGTGCCCATTAAACAGGGTATACGTCAGGGTGATACCCTCTCTCCTAAACTCTTTACAACATTATTAGAAGACCTCATGAAAGTGTTGGACTGGAGCGAGGGAGGTATAAACATAAATGGACAACACTTGTCGCACTAGCGGTTTGCCGACGATCTTATACTATTAACTGACAATGCCACCGATCTCCAGCGTATGCTTGAAGAGCTTAACGATGCATCACTGAGAGTCGGGCTACGTATTAACATGTCCAAGACTAAAATCATGGCAAACGTCTCCAGGAGAATACCTAATATCAATGTGGGTAATCAACAACTACAACTGGTTAAAGAGTACGTTTATCTTGGACATTGTTTAATATTGGATACCAACAGGGTAAATATGATTGAAATGCTGGTCTCTGACAAGTCAAAGAATATTTGACAATAACTTTTATCCACTTTGTATGAACGCAATAAAGCGGACATCATCGTATCGTAATGAATAAAAGTGTGCAATTTTATTGATTTTGCGGCAATAATAAGATGTAACAAATTCTATATGTAAGACCTATATTAAATTATCTTTTCTCATTACCAACTCCCGACTTTTCACCTTTTTTGTTTCGTCAATTTACTGATTGTGATGTTAAGAGAAGCATATCATCCATATCTTCGAACGCCGTTGGCAGTGACTGTGTTAGTAAAAGGATGATTACACCTATTCTTAATGAAATTGTCCACACCATTACCCACTTATTTAACTTCTCCATCAACACGGGAACCTATCCAAGCACATGGAAGGAGGCTCAAATAACGCCCATTCCCAAAAAACCTAATCCTGCGTCTTTTTCTGAGTACCGTCCCATTTCCATTCTCCCGTTCCTATCCAAAGTCCTAGAACGTCTTGTACACCAGCAACTTAGCCTTTTCCTTAATTCAAACAGCCTCCTTAACCCCTTTCAATCCGGTTTTCGCCCAGGCCATAGCACCGTCTCTGCTCTCATCAAAATCACTGATGATATCAGGCTTGGTATGGAGAACGGACTGGTCACTGTTCTCTCTCTGCTGGATTTCAGCAATGCATTCAATAACGTTGATTTTGATATCCTATTAGCTTTTCTTCGCTCTCTTAACATATCTCCAGCAGTAATTGAATGGTTTCGTAGTTACCTGTTTGGACGCCGGCAACGTATCCGTATTGACGATACATATTCTTCTTGGTGTCAATTGAGTGCCGGTGTACCTCAGGGCGGCGTTTTATCTCCTCTTCTTTTTGCTATTTTCATAAATCTATCTCCGAACAACTCTCTTCGTCCTACCACCTTTATGCAGATGATTTGCAAATTTATACCCAAGCCCCTATTGGGTGGTTAGGTGAAGCAATTAATAGCATAAACAGTGATTTAAAGAATATACTACAGTGGAGCAAATCATATGGACTTAAAGTCAATCCATCAAAAACCCAAGTAATAGTAATGGGAAGCTCGCGGATGATTACTCAAATCGATTGGCTTGATCTTCCACAGGTAAAATTTGACGGTACTTCAATAGCAATCAGCAAGGTAGTAAAAAATCTGGGGGTACTCATGGATAGCCATCTATCTTGGGGACCTCAACTAGCAGCAGTAAGCCGAAAGACCTTTGCTGCAGCTTCCTCTCTTAAACGGCTGCGAAACTTCCTTCCGACTTCCACCAAAATTGCACTTGCACAATCATTGTTGCATCCCATTCTCGACTATGCTGACGCCAGCTATCTTGATTTAACTGAAGATCAACTCAACAAGCTTGAGCGTCTCCAGAATTTCTCTATTAGATTCATATTTGGCTTGCGTAAATACGATCACATTTCTGAGTATCGCCACAGGCTCAAGTGGTTACCCATCCGCCTTCGTCGGAATGCTCACATCCTGTCCCTTCTTTACAGCATCCTTTTCATTTCTTCTACTCCGCCCTACCTCAAAGAACGCTTTGAGTTTCTTCATGTTTCCAACTCCCGGTCCTTACGCTCCTCTGAAAACCTTAAATTGAAAACTCCTGAAGGAGTTAGTATAAAATACTGAGGTATGATGCCTCAGTATTTTATACTAACTCCTTCACTCTTCAGGCTACCAGACTCTGGAATGCACTACCTGTTTCAATTCGTAACGCCAAATCCCTTCCTGTTTTTAAAAACATGGTTAATAATCATTATCTGTCGTCCATCGCTCACTAAGACTTTGCAACTTTTTTTTTTTTTTTTTAAATTTTGTATATAATTTTTTATTGTTTTTTCTAATTACCTATGTATTTTGAAGTAGGTTATTTAATATTATAAAATTATTTATATTTATTTATATGTATATTTTATTTTAGTCATTTATGTACTAATTCTGTTAGTTATTATTTGATTAACGCCGCCGTTCTCATTTGTTCACACAGATCCTGTCCATCCAAAGGTTGCCTGGAAGAGATCGCTTTTAGCGATAAGGCCGCCCATTGTACCTTTGATTTAATTTTGTATTCTCTTTTGTTTGTTTTATTTTTAATGGTGTGCAATAAAGAAATTATATATCTATCTATCTATTTATATGTAAATAGTGAATCGACACTGAGCGTTTGTATTGGAATCGAACCACCATAGCTGTTTCCTTGCTGATAATGAATAAACTGAAAGCCAAGAAAGAATATTAAGCAATGCAATGAAATGGTGAATCAATTAATAATGAATACTAGAGTTCATGTCCTATTTCAATAATACTGAATGTCGATTATCTCTTTGTTACCTGAAACAAATATCTATAGACGGGACATCGCTGATGATGTTTGTATCTGGCTTGCAGAAGAGCCGTGCGGGAGCGGTCACTTCCAGTGCTTGGACGGAGCTCGCTGCATCCCCTCCGCGTGGCGCTGCGACGGCCGCGTGCACTGCGCCGACGCCTCCGACGAACTGGACTGCAGTAAGCGCTCACCTTCTCGCTCCATTGCGGATCTTTGTTTTAAATTAGATTGCATCTAGCTGAGCTGAAAAACGTATGGTGTGATTTCAGCTTGGAATACAAGATGCGGTGCGGGTCAGTTCAGATGCGCGCGCAGCGGCCTGTGCATCGCTGCGAGCTGGCGGTGCGACGGCGACGCCGACTGCGGACCCAACGACCCATCCGACGAGGAGCCCTATATGTGTAACACACAACATTTCTACGCAAACTACTAACTCTAGCACTACTTACTGTACTGGACGTTGCCAGTGATGACGTTACAAACAATAATCTGTATTTTGTTATTTATAATGTGCGTTATGTCCAGGTGAGAAAGGCTTCAAATGCCCCGGCAACTGGGCGCGCTGCGCGACACCGGTAGACGGCCACTTCAGCTGCGTGCCCGTCTACCAGTTCTGCGACAAGGCGCGCAACTGCCTCGACGGCAGTGACGAGTGGGACCTCTGCACCAACTGTACGTATGCTTCGGCTAGTTGTAGTCGCACTGACGACCGATTCTTTCACGATCAAATGTAATGGTTTCAGTTACGAGTAAGGAGTGTTCTAGCCTGGGCTGCGAGCTCGGCTGCCGACCGACGCACACGGGCTTGCAGTGCTACTGCAAGGCCGGGTATGAGCCGCGAGCGGGGAAGTGTGTCGGTGAGTTACCTACTCCGTCCGTCCGCTCCGATCCGGTCTAATATAAGCCTCCCTATTTGTTAAGTATTCATTTGTTGTGTTCGCAGACTCCGACGAGTGTGAGCGCGAGGAGAGCTGTGCGCAGCGCTGTCGCAACAGTGTGGGCTCGTTCACGTGCGCATGCGTCGACGGATACAGACTCCACGAGGACGGCCGCACCTGCAACGCTATCAATGGTACAAACATATTAAATGTTCTGTTTCGTTGTGTAAGTATATTATGTGTCGACGTGCATCACCGGTAACCTGTTGATCCGCAGATCCGCCAAACGAGCCGCTGTCCGTGCTTGTGGTGACGCAGACGGACATCAGGCGCGTGTACCCGGACCCGCTGCCCCCCACCTCCACGCCCCGCAACAACACTCTGAGTGCGCTGAACGTTCGCGCCATCGACTTTCTTCACTCCAATGGGTAAGCTTACAAAACTGCCTTTAATGTTTCTTCCAACTGACATTGGATCTGTTACCGTGCGTTGTAATCGAGATCCTCCGCTCCGTTGCCATCACTGGCCTGATCAGATGACCAAAAACTATATGCCTTCAAATAGTATTTTCTAGTTTTTAGGGTTCCGTACCCAAAGTTCCGTACCCCTGTCTGTCCGTCTGTCACCAGGCTGTATCTCATTAACCGTGATAGTTGGACAGTTGAAATTTTCACAGATGATGTATTTTTTCTGTTGTATTTCTGTTTTTAGTATTTGTTGTTATAGCGGTTGCTGCTATAACAACAAATACTAAAAACAGAATAAAATAAATATTTAAGGGGGGCCCCCTTAAATATTTATTTTATTCTGTTTTTATCCAACAACAAACGTGATTTTTATGCTCGTTTTTGTAGATATTAGAGTTACAGAACCCTTCGTGCGCAAGTCCGACTCGCACTTGGCCGGTTTTTTTATTTTATACCACTGAGGTGGCAAACAAGCATACGGGGCCCACCTGTGTGACGTTGTAGGTCTCGTTGTACGCGGCATCACACTGCGACGATAAAGGTGAAGTCTCACGTGCCTGTAGCTTCATTAGAACAATGTATTATGCATGTAGATCGTGTAATTGAAGATGATACTACGAGTAGTGATGTAGTGTGGTTGGTACAGGTCGCTGTGCTACGTGCACAACAATATGTCCAGATCCAGTATAGTGTGCGCGCGGGTGGATGACCTCAGCGCCACCTGGACCGCGCCTGCGCCCACGCTCTTCCCTGACCTCAACTGTGAGTACCTTATCCCCGTGATCTGAGTGCGGAGCCCGAGTGCCCGAGTTACTATTAAGTTGGTACTAATATTGTTTTGATGTTGTTTAAGTACAATAATACTTATGTGTGTAATGTTATTGTGTGGCAGCGGTGTCGCACATGCTCCTGGACTGGGTGTCGGGCAACACGTACTTGTGCGACGACGAGCGAGAGGTGATATACGTGTGCTCTCCCGCGCACCTGCACTGCCGCCTGCTTGTCGACGACGAGCTCAGCAAGCTGCACGGCTTCGCGATCGACCCACTCGCTGGGTACATGTTCATGTCGGTGTGGGGCGCGTCGCCGGCGGCGGTTTCGCGCGCGCGCCTCTCGGGTGCCGAGCGCAGCGGCATCGCGAGCGTGAAGCTCGTGTACCCGGGCGCGCTCGCGCTAGACCTCGCCTCGCGCCACATCTACTGGGCAGACTCGTACCTCGAGTGCCTCGAGCGCGCCGACTACTACGGCGGCTCCCGGAAGACCATCACGCGGAACTATGTCGTGAGTCCTACTATCTGTACTACTGTAGTGTAACTATCCGCTCTGTTAGTCCACAACCCTTGCCTTGATTGTGCTGTGCAGAGTCAGAAGCTGCAGCACATCTCCGTGCTGGAGGGGTGGCTGTACCTGCCGGAGTGGTCGAACCGCACCGTGTCCGTGCTGCCCCGCGACCCGCAGCACCGCCCCCCCGCGCGCGCGCCGCTGCGCCTCGACGCGCGCCCGCGCACTGCGCTCGCCTACCACGCGCAACGACAACCTAAAGGTGATGCGCGCTTACAACAGACTAGAGTAGAGTAGTTGGGTGTGGTGGGCTCGTGGCGATAACTTATTGACGTGTGTTGCAGTGGATCACCCGTGCGGCAAGAACAACGGCAACTGCTCCCAGCTGTGCATCACAGCGTACGAGAGCGAGCGTCCGCGTGCGATCTGCATGTGCCGCCACGGATTCCGCATCGCGGGCCGCCATCGCTGCGTCCGTCAGTACCTTCCCATATACACACTACACTAGCTAGTTTCTACGCACAAATATATAGTTAGGTACACACGTCACGCGTGATATTTATTGCAGACCGATCTTCACAAATAATTTAGCAATAATGCACAGCTGAGATGGTTCTGGTCTTTTAGGAAGTTCATAGGGTACACCTGTGGCCACACTGTGCTGAAAATTGTGATACAAATATAGGGAAAACCCTGAAATCTAGAATAACTGAAATTTTTACCCCAAAAAAGTGTAACTAATTAACATGAACTTCTATTACTTGTAATTCTTATGAAACTGTAGGTCAAGTAAGTTAGGCATGCATTTGGTGTGGTGTATGTTCAGGGGTGGAGCTGGAGAGCTACCTGGTGGTGGCGCGCGGCTCGCCGGGCATGGTGCAGGCGCTGCCGGTGGAGCGCGGCGCGCGCCACGCGGGCTGGGAGGCGCTGGCGCCGGCCACGCGCGCCGCGCGCCCCTCTGCCGTCGCCGTGGACCAGCGCGCCGGCTACCTATACTACTGCGACGTGCACAGGTAGGTACTTACACTATTAGCACAGGTGCTGATGGAACTCCATTTCAATTGGACTTATACAATGCTCTGTGCTCTGTCGTGATTGTCAGGTACGAGATCGCGCGTCAGAAGCTGGACGGCTCCGGATTCGAGGTGTTCATCAACGAGGACGTGGACAACTGCGAGGGGCTTGCCGTCGACTGGATCGGTCAGTACACTGTCATGCCCGCTTTCAATCGTTACGTATTATGCTGCACTGCTGGGTACTGCACTGCCTGGTGGTGTGCAGTGAGCTGATGGATAGACGGATAGAGATGTGTGTGTTGTCCCAGGTCGCAGCCTGTACTGGACGGACGGGTCGCAGGGCGCGGTATCGGTATGCCTGGTGGAGGCGCCGCGCGTGCGCCGACTCATACACGCGCACGCGAGCCACAGCCCAAGGCAGCTCGCGCTCGATCCCGCCAACGGGTAACATACCTACTTACCTACAGTACACTTTATTTTTAACTATTTATTTATAAATCAACATCGCTCGGTTTCAATGTGATGGAATTATAGCTAACTTTGCATTTATTTGATTGATCTAAAATATGGGTTTTCACGTTTTCTCGTGAATGAAGGTCACGCAGGGACACCGAGTGTGTGCCAGGGACAGGTTAATGTCGTGCTAAGATAATTACACGGATACGGTTTATGGAACTACAACTACAAAAACTATTTTATCTTTTTGAGAAATGTACATCTGCATTCACAGATCTAAAAAAAAGGCCAAAGTGCCATATCCCGTCAATACAAAGAAAGCTGCACGTTCTCTCTTACTGTTATGAAACAACACAATCTTCAAGTGGTCGTTCGAGGTTGTGTTTGACTGTCTACCGTGTAGGTATAATGTGTAGCATATTGCAGCGAAATGTTCTGGTCGGCGTGGGCGAAGAGCGGCGGCGCGCCGGAGGGCGGGGGCGGAGGGCTCGTGATGCGCGCCAAGATGGACGGCTCGCACGCGCACGCGCTAGTCGACACCAACCTGCACTGGCCCAACGGACTCGCCTTGCACGGAGACGCGCTCTACTGGTCAGTATACAGTACTGAGTACATAGTGAAGTATGTCGCTGTTGGTTACAAGTGGTCAGTAAACAGATTGCTGCGCTCCTGCAGGTGCGACACGTACTGGAACCGAGTGGAGCGTGTGGTGGTGTCGACCGGCAGGCGCGAGCGCGTGGTGGGCGACGAGCCGGGCGCGCGGCTGTCCAAGCCCTACGGCATTGCGGTCTATGAAGGTACATTGCTCTTGCCTATTTGGACGCTCTCTGTAGGTCTGCCTGAAGAAAAATAAATAAATATAAATTGTTTATCTCAAGTCATTGACTCACAAAGGTTACAAATAAAATGAAATATAAATTTAAATTTATTTAATAAAAAGTCGTTTAATTAAAACCCAAACAGACACGTACGAGGGATTATCAGTGACCCTTAAGAGGGGTGCATGCAGGCTTAACCCTGACCATGTAGTTGAAGTTGAATTATTTGTTCGGTGTGGCGACAGGTGTCGCTGCAGTACAATTAGTTGTGTAATTGTATAATGACACGTAGGGCTGGTGGTGTGGTCGGAGCACAACACGGGCCTGGTGAAGCAGCTGCTGCGGAACGGCACCACCGTCGTGCTGCACAAGCTGCCGCCGCCCATCTACGACCTCAAGCTCGTCTCCAGGAACCAAGAGGAAGGTACTAGATCGTGCAATATACTAGGACCCGACGTAGACAATCGAAACACTCGCTTACTGTCGATCATCTCAATATATTCAATTCTTCAGTATGTTTAGTACGAGACGTTACTATATAGTTTTTGAAGGAAGTTTACACAATCGTAAAGAAGAAGGAAGTCGAATATCGACCTATCGATAGATCAATTGAACAAACTTCACATTTAATAAGGTGTTGCAATTTAAACTACTAATAATGACTGAGTACATTTCCGAGATCATAAATAGATACAGTTTTTTTAATCCAAAAAACCTTATCTTTGAGTTGTTTTGCCTAACATGTAGGTATTTACCGCCCTGCCGTACGTACCGTGCGCGCTCTGTTAACTGTTGGGATCCATTGACCGGGCTGGGTCACTGACTGGGAAAGAGCGGAGTTGTTGAACCGCTCGTAGTTACTTTATAGTAATCTGTGGCAACGTACAATACGCTACTTCTCTAACATTTCGTCCAGCAGCATTATCGTTTTTCACGAGATTTAGATGATAAAACAAGAAAATTTTATAGATTATTTTTAATTTTTTGTGTAGAAACCGTTCCTTCAATATAATTAGTTAAAATGCAACACCTTATTATATACCTAGTCAGGTCATAAATTCTGTCACATGTTTAATATAAAATAATTGAAACAAGTTTATTCATTATGTAACCATTTATATACCAAAATGAACTTAACAAAACATAGATTCTTATGACACTAAAGTTTATTCAAAATGACCTCCGTGATTTTGAATACAGGCCTTCAATCTGCGCGGCCAGTCGTCTATCGCAGCACGAACGAGGTCCATGTCAATATCGGCGGCTGCCTTAATCAAGGATGTCTTGAGTGACTCCAAATTGGGAAGAGACTTTGAGCACGCCTTTTCCTCCAAGTGTTGCCATATCTTGTAATCTAACGGATTCAAATCTGGACTGGAGGAGGGCCAGTCTTCGTGCCGGATGAAGTCGATTTCACGCGCCGCCAGCCAGTCTTGTGTGCTCTTCGCTCTATGAGCTGGCGCCGAATCTTGTTGGAATACCCAGTGCCTGTTATTGAACATGGTATGAGAAACAGGTTCCACAAGGTTCGTCAGGACTGTATTTTGATACATAACTGCATTCGTTTTTACACCTTTCTCACAAAAATGTACCTCTGTTAAGCCCCAATAAGAAACTTCAAACCATACCATGAGCGAGGATGGAAAATGACCTCGTTGGACACGCGGAATACGGTTGCTCGCTTCTTCACTACTGTGTGCGTACACCTTATCATTTTGTTTGTTGTAGCTCTCTTCTACGGTAAAAATTTTTTCATCCGAATAAAGAATTTCCCGATATTTTTTTCCCGCGTACCGCTTCAATAAAGCGCAGCATCTTTTCAGTCTCAGGTCCATTAGACGAGCATTCAAACGATGTCCTGTTTTTCTTCGATATGCCCGAAGCCCTAAGTCTTCATTTAACACCCTTTTCACCGTGGTTCTGGTTAACCCCATCTGAAGGGCCAACTGTTTCTGCTTACGTTTGGGATTTCTTTGAATTTGCGCCTTCACAGCTTTTATCACTGCTGGAGTCCTAACAGACCCGAGGGCGACCACTTCTTGACCTGTCATCTACACTAGAGTCTTCATTGTATCGTTTGATGGTGCGATAAACGAATCTTTTGGTTATATTCAAATTTTTCAGTATGTCAAAAATTTGAATTGGCGCGTAACCGCAACGATGCAACGCAATAACTGCTACACGGTCTTCTTTAAGCGTCCACTCCATATTTAAAAATGAGTAAAATTCTAAAAAGTATACATTTTTATTTTCATGAACAATTCGAAATTCGAATTCTATAAACTTTTTTGTGGCCAGCATTCTAAAAGAAAAGTTTTTACTGTGTGACAATACTTATGACCTGACTAGGTACTTGTTTTTCTCTTAGGTACACACCGGCAAAAGAAAAATAGACAAATCTGATATTTATATTTGACGTTTTTAATAAAGTTTTGTAGTGCTAGTGCAGTGCTGCCAACTTAGCACTTTCAGTACCAGATCTAGCGCGGGCTACGGGACTGCTAATACGATAACATAAAAAAATAATATTTATTCATTTATTTAATTTAATTTGTAGAATAACAAACAGCTTGTTACAAATAATATCTTATCTGTGCAAACTTATAATTGGCCCTCAGCATATATGTACTTCCGATGGAAGTTTTCATATTGTTGTTGGTTAGTCTTTACATGTAGCTGTAGTTGTAAAAATATGTTCTAAACTTGTTAAAATAAAATAAAATTTAATTGATTGTATCCCAAAGCATGTGACACAGAATGACAATTCTAGAGCAGTTCTGTGTAGAAGGGAAATAATTACTTACATAATCAAAATAAAATAGTAATAGAGTAAAGTAGTGCAGAAATAGAGGCAATAACAGGTTCCCGCTGGCAGCCGCTCTCGTGTGCGAGACACACAACTAGCGAGTGAAATGTAACACTAGCTTACTTGCAACGCTACTAGAATAAGTCGTCAGAATCGAACTGAACATTACAACAGTAAGAACACACAAACCACCTACCTATCTGTGCACAAAAATAAAACAATACTGAATACTTCATTATTCTGCTCTGAAAAGGCCTTGCGGAATATGATAGTGGGATCCAATTCAAATTTTAACTCATTTATTAAATTATTTTTTTAAATGAATTAGTTTGTCATATTGTAATACCATCTATTTGTAGTATCGTTGTATAAGCGTATTTCAGCAAAATACGCTTATACATTCCGTCTCCAGTGGCGAGGGGTTCATACAAGCCGATTCCTATCGAGTTACTTTCAGTAAGGACTCACAAAATTCTGGAAAATAATAACGCCTTAAAATTGACCTTATCAATGTATTTTGAAGCCATTTAAAATTTGAATGTAAGAAAAATTATCTTTAAATATTCCGTCGTTTTTCGAGTTATACTACTAAATTTACAATTAATTAAAAATCGTACTCTAAACGTATAAAGTTAGGGCATGTTTTTGCACAAAACTCTGCGGTAAAGTTAAATATCTCCGGCTTGTTGAAAACATTTCGTATCCATAACCAAAATGCGTTCATTGTTTTCACGAAATTCAAGAAAACCGTCATTGTATAACGAACACTAGAATTCGTGCACTAAAGTACGTCAACAGTATTTTATAGTAAGGTGGGGAACAATGAGTGGGTAGTATTTAAAATAACTCGACTGGATTGCTAGTTATAGGTACTATACGGCCAAATTGCGCCGTCATTATTTATTCAAGCAGGATTATAATTTTGCTGCATCTTTATTTGGCAGAGTATAAGTTTGTATACTTTTTGAAATTAAAAATGGCGCGTTAGAGTCGTGTACTAAGTTTTGTGTCGTGCATGCGTGCTCGTGTTGTAATAATTTAAATAATCTTAGATACATTTCTGTAGATAAACTATTTTGTTGTAATCCGTATCAGGGACTCGTGAATTATTTCTGTGGTGTTTGTTTGTGGTGGTTTGCCTCGGTAGCTAAGTGTTAATTAACACGGCATTAATTAGTTGCGACTTGCATTAATTAGTCAGACCAGTAGTCTCATCATCATCATATCAGCCGTAGGACGTCCACTGCTGGACAAAGGCCTCCCTCATTGATCTCCAGGAACTGCGGTTGGAAGCGGCCTGCATCCAACGCTGACCTGCGGTTCTTACCAAGTCGTCTGCCCATCTTGTAGGTGGACGTCCTACGCTGCGCTTGCCGGTTCGTGGCCTCCATTCGAGAACTTTCCGGCCCCATCGGCCATCTGTTCTGCGCGCTATATGGCCTGCCCATTGCCACTTCAACGTGCTAATCCGTTGGGCTATGTCGGTGACTTTAGTTCTCCTACGTTTCTCCTCATTTCTGATTCGATCACTTAGAGAAACCCCGAGCATAGCCCTCTCCATAGCTCGTTGAGCGACTCTGAGCTTATTCATAAGGCCAATAGTGAAGGACCACGTCTCGGTTCCATATGTTATCACTGGTAGCACACACTGATTGAAGATTTTCGTCTTAAGGCACTGAGGTATGTTGGACGAAAAGACGTTGCGAAGTTTTTCAAACGCTGCCCATCTGAGTTGGATTCGACGATTGACCTCTTCCTCGAAGTTGGACCTACCTAATTGGACTGTTTGTCCTAGGTATACATACGCGTCGACAACTTCAAGAGCCGAGTTCTCAACCATAACTGGGGCAGGCACGACATGGACATTCGACATAATTTTCGTCTTGTCCATGTTCATTTTAAGCCCTACCCGTTGGGAGACTCGATTAAGGCCTTCGAGCATCGTGCTGAGCTCTTCCATCGACTTTGCCATGACCACAATATCGTCGGCAAATCGAAGGTGAGTGTCCAGTCCTTTCCATTCCAGAAGCTTGAAGGCATCTTCCAAAGCGGTCGTAATCAGTTTCGGAGAGATGACATCTCCCTATCTTACGCCTCTTTTAAAGAGAATCGCCTTCGAGCTCTGTTCTTGTACTCGGACTGACATAGTGGCGTTTTTATACAAACACTTCAACACTTCGATGTACCGATAGTCAATACGGCATCGTTGGAGAAACTCAAGCACTGCCCATGTTTCCATCGAATCGAAGGTTTTCTCATAGTCCACAAACGCGAGACATAGCGGCAATTTATACTATTCGGTCTTCTGTATGACTTGCCGCAGCGTATGTATGTGGTCTATGGTACTGTAGCCTTTACGGAACCCGGCTTGTTCGGGAGGCTGGAAGTCATCAAACCTGCGTTCGAGACGGTTCGCGATGACCCTTGAAAACAGCTTATAAACATGGCTCAAAAGCGAGATGGGTCTGTAATTCTTAAGCAAGGTGTTGTCACCTTTCTTGAAGAACAGAACCACCACGCCCTCGTTCCATGCTTTTGGCGTCGTACCTTCAAGCAAGGCGGAATTAAAGAGCTTCTGAAGGACTTTAAGTACCGGTGATCCACCCGATTTCAGAAGCTCTGAAGTGATTCCGTCCTCACCCGGCGCCTTGTCGTTCTTAAGCTGCTTCAAGGCCATCCTGATCTCATAAAGGCTGATGTCCGGAATATCTTCGGTATAATGTCGGGTCAGTTTGGCTCTTGGGTCGTTGGCCGCACTGCAAATAGGTTTAGTGACCGAATCGTAGAGCCGTCCATAGAACCTTTCGACTTCCCTTAACACTTCCGCTTTACTTGACGCTATGCTGCCATCTTCCCTCTTCAGCTTCGTCATGCGGCTAGTAGTCTGCAGGAAACAAAACAGCCAGACTAGTAGGCTCACATCACTGGCTGTTTTGTTTTAATTTGGCGCCGATTAAGGCGCGTTCTGCTATTTTCGCGGAAACTAGTGATCCGATATTGATGTATGAGGGGTTAATGGATTCGTTATTAGGGTGCGGGTAACGAGTAAAGGCTTACCATCGACATAGGTATTACGTAATCGGGTTTCAGTTTTTAACTTATAGCAAGATATCGTCTCGCTAATATAATCTTTTAGAGAAAACAGAAAATGTTTTTGGAACACCCAACGATGTTAGTAAAGTAAGTTGTATGTATTGCAGACGTACATAATGCGTGCTCGGTGAAGCGCGGCGGATGCGCGGAGTTGTGCTTCGCTGTGAGTCCGAGCGAGCGCGTGTGTGCGTGCGGGGACGGCGGCGGGGACGAGGAGCGGGAGGGCCCGCAGTGCGCGCCTGCTCCCAGCGGACCCGCCATCGCGCCGTCCGCCCGGAGGGACCGCTGTCCCAAGGGACACTTCCACTGCGGCAGAGGGTAAGTCAACCTCCTTCATGTCCTCGCTACGATATCGGTCTAATTTTTAATTCCCAGTTGGTTAAATATCGTAGGTACCAGTCTTTTGTTTAGTCAATGCAAGACCATCAAAGTGGTCGAAGCTTCCATATGTTTTGAGATACAGGGTTTAAGAAAACTGTTGTAGAATTTGAAAATTGTTCATATCGAAGATTTGTTTCGTCCCCTGAAGGCATGTGATATTTTGTTAGTAAGTTTAGTTGGATGTAGGGGTCATACAGTAGGGCGAGGCGAGGCGATGCGACGTGACTAAATTCGTGTGCTAATCTGTATGTGAGTTGCAGGCAGTGCGTGGACGCTCAGTACTTGTGCGACGGAGACACCGATTGCCCGGACGGATCCGACGAGGACTCGTCGCCCACCGGACCCTGTGGTAATTTCTATCTTTCTCTCTCTCTCCTGAGCTATTATATATTTGCATGTTCTCTAACAGCTTCGGTCTGTTGGACGGTGTCGTTTAAGAAAATATCGCAGGACACATTAATTAGATTATATTAACAACGTCAGTTCATCAAATGACAAAACTTGAGAAAGTTTATAAGACAATAGGCATATTTTTAGACCTAGCAAAAGCTTTCGACACCGTTTCTATCCCTACTTTACTCAACAAGTTAGAAAACATAGGCTTACGAGGTAATCAGCGTAAGCTGCTTACCAGCTATTTGAGCAGTCGTAATCAATGCGTAAAAATAGACAATGTCATCAGCTCAAATCTGGGAAATACTTTTTGTAATTGCTTGGGGCAAACTAAAAGAAGTATTTTATCAAGTACCTTATTTTTAATATACATTAATGAACTATGCAACCTCCAACTAGACCACGGAAAAATGTTATCCTATGCTGATGACACTGCTCTACTTTTCTCAGCTGATACGGAATCGAAAGTGCATGAACTTACACAACGCGTCTTTAATACTGTAAACAAATGGCTCCAAGCTCACCTACTAACCCTTAATGCTGATATAACAAAATGCTTAAAGTTTACTATGCGGAAATCACGGTCAGCACCAATCACTAACATAGAAACATATTTTTGCACATCAATGCAATTGCCCTATAAACGATAACTTGTGTAACTGCCCTGTCATCTCATTTACTAATAATATTATGTACCTTGGCGTTATAATAGATGAAAATCTCTCGTTCAAAAAACATGTAGAAACTTTAAGTAATAGAATACGAAGATTAATATTTGTTTTCAAGAAGTTACGCTGTATTGCAGATTCAAAGCTAGTTATGCAAGTATACCTTGCTTTATGTCAGTCAATTATAACCTACTGTATAACGTCTTGGCGAGGAGCGTGTAAAACCTTTTTATTAGTCGCAGAAAGGGCGCAAAGAGCAATACTCAAGGTATCCACTTTTCGTCCCTTTGTCTATCCAACCAACTTATTATATAAGTCGTGTAAAGTTCTAACAGTTAGGCAGCTATTTATACCAAACATAATTTTAAGACAACACAGAGCACTTCCCTATAGCACTGAAAGTACTAACAAAACACGAAAAGATATCGTCCGCACTAACAACACTCCAGTAAAGCATGCAACATTGGAAATATTAGAAATATTAGCAACATTAGAAATCTGGATGCAAAAGCATCCAGATTTCTAATGTTCCTAGGACAATTGCTGTACAACATGCTAAATCGTAAATAGAGCATCCACTCAATGAATTTCTCAAACTGTAAAAGAGCCTTACAGTCTGCTCTATCCAATCTATCTTACGAGGAAACTGAGGAGCTACTAAACGTAATAAAGTAAGATTTTAAAGGTTGTATAGTACTTAAACTCATATTTGCGTATGTTTGCACTTCATTTATTTATTTATTTTTTTCATTATGTAAATAGATTCTAAGTTTTGTTAATTTGAGTATTCATAAGTTACCCCAGTCCAGCCTTTTTCGCCTGAGATACAGGTTTCCCTGGTTCAGGCAATGTATAAAATGTTACCTTTAAGTAGATATTAATCCCTAATGTTAATCTTAGCAATATGAAAAATGAATAAAGATTTATTTATTTAAATATGGCAGTTTGTATCCTGAGCATGTTGCGTATTGTATTGCAGCCAACGTGACGTGCAGCGAGGACCAGTTCATGCAGTGCGATACTAACCGCTGCATCCTCAAGAGCTGGGTCTGCGACGGACTGAAAGGTAGCGTTCGCAACGATACACGCGCATGCACGACGACGTGAGACGGTAGGACGTCCACTGTACATACACCAAATGGTCCATCTCTAACGTTCAAAAACAAAATTAGCGTTCGCTCGAAGAGCTCGTTCGCTAGGAAGAGAGACAAAAATTAACGAATAAAACTTTTCTCTAGTAATGGTAATTTTTGGTCCGTTGAGAGTAAAACAGTCTAGTAACCGTTATATCGATCGTGTGCGTAGATTGCTACGACGGCAGCGATGAGTCGGGCGAGGCGTGCGCGGGCACCGTGTGCGCCGCCGAGCAGTTCCTGTGCGCGGGCTCGCGTCGCTGCGTGCCCGCCGCCTGGCGCTGCGACAACGCGCGCGACTGCGGACACGACGACCCCAGCGACGAGATGGGATGCGGTAACCACCTCCCCTTCACTCCTAGCGCATATTTTCTGCTCACTAAACCAGTCGGTAAACATGTGGTGTTCGCGTGTTACAGAGAAGCAGGAGTGCACGGACATGATGTTCGGTTGCGCGGCCGGCGGCTGCGTGCCGTGGGAGTACTACTGCGACGGACGCGCCGACTGCGCCGACGCGAGCGACGAGCGCGCCTGCCCCTCCGAGCCTGCGCCCCCCGCACCCTCTCGTCCCCGGGACCGCCCGCACACCAACACACTGTACGTTACTCGTACTGATCCTCTAGATCCTTCTAGATTACCGGCATCCATCACCTATACGATCCGATACTACTACAATTTGAACTAAACTCTCCTATATATATCTTACTTCCATTAATGATAAAGCATCCTTGGAGTGAAACGAATCGATCGAGTCAGAAATACCGACCTACGATCCAAAACCGGCATAGCTGGTCTAGGCATTAAGACCGCCCGCATAAATGGGATTGGGCAGGCCATGTGGTTCGAATGCATCCAGAACGATGGGCGAATCTAGGCACCCAGTGGATACCGAACGGACGACGCAGCCATGGTAGGCCCAGAAAAAGATGGAGAGCCGACCTGGATGCATTCAAACCAGGATGGCTGTGGACCGTGATGGATGGAGGGGAGATGGGGAGACCTTTGCCCAGCAGTGGGACAATATATGTATGTAAAAAAATTGAATGATAAGTTGTTTGTTGCAGGCATCACCACACCGAGGTATCTCTCTGCGAGGAACATGAGTTTCAATGCAACAACACGGAATGCATTCGAAAGGCAAGTTAATACGCGGAACTCGCTTATCCTGTTTTGACCGAGCAAGCTGTCTAAACTAGGATTATAATATTTGTGTTATGTCAGGCATTCGTATGCGACTCGAGTAGAGACTGCCTCGACGGGTCGGACGAGTGGAACTGCAACATAAGCAGCAGCACCGCCCCTCCGGCGAGCATTCCCCCCGCCCCCGCCACCGCGCCCCACGACGAGTGCGTGTCGCCGGCGCTGCGCTGCGACAACGGGACGCGCTGCGTGCCGCTGCTGCAGCTGTGCGATGGAACTATCGACTGCGCAGACGGAGCCGACGAAGCCGATAGATGCGGTAAGAGATTTCACCAGATGAGACGATTCAACATTCAATATTTTACTAGTTGTCCCGCCCCTGCTTCGCATGGATTCCTATCAAAGTCTTTTATTTATTAAAATCACAAGGATCACTTTGAAACGTCAATTTTACTGCCTGTCCTTTCGCGACCAAGCCAGGAAAGAAAGGCAAGAAACAAGGCTGGTTGTTTTCAACTTATCAATGTGAGGGCCCCATTGAAGCTTATTATCTAGGGTTATACCTAAGAATACGGTGGTGTCCACAAGAGCCAACTCCTCGTCTTTGATTTTTATATCTGCTTTAACTTGTGTAACATTAGGTAGTGTAAATCTAATACACTTTATTTTCTTTTCATTTAGAAGTAGATTATTTACATTGAACCATTTTACGACCTTAGAGATTGCATTGTTTACATCGCCAAAATCGATTTGTCGTAGTAATTTAAATAAAAGTGACGTGTCATCTGCAAACAATACAACCACATGCTCGTCCCTTACAAGATGGGGAAGATCATTAATATATACTAAAATCAAATAGTCCCAGAATTGATCCCTGTGGAACACCCATTTTAATCAGAGACCCCGGAGAACGCTTCCCATTCACGTCAATTCTTTGCACTCTGCCACTTAAATAAGAAGTGAGAAAGTCTAGAGCAACGTTCCTAATACCATAATGTTGTAGTTTCCTGATCAATATGTCATGGTCTACGCAATCAAATGCCTTGGACAAATCACAAAAAACACCTAAAGCGTCATGAGACTTCTCCCAGGCATCAAATAAGTGCGATATTAACTCAATACCAGCATCAGTGGCTGAGCAACCCCTGGTAAATCCGAATTGTTTATGATGCAGTAAATTATGAGAATGGAAATGTCTATGCAGTTGATGATTTAAAATTAATTTTTCAAATATTTCACTAAATGTCGGAAGTACTGAGATTGGTCTAAAATTACTAGGATCACAACTAGTGCCTGATTTGAAAAGTGGAGTTATTTTACCGTGTTTCATTAAATCAGGTAATACACCAAATATCAAAATAAAATATAGCCGCGTGTATAGTGTACAGCGCCGGCCGTAGCCTTTGCACAGGGTAGAGCGAGATTGTCTTTCTGCTCCCTTTCACTTCACGTTAATTCTACTTTGGTTTTATGTTAAATATATACCGCTATTTATCATAACGTTATGAAGCCCTGATATCAGCTGTGCACAAAAGAGCTCACTCATGTTATTTTACAAGAAACGCTGTTTACGGACTAGGTTCAGTCTAGCCGCTACAAACAGTCAGTATAAGATTTTAAAAATGTCAGATTTAGCTATTAAAGAAAGTCTGTAGGTCTACGGATTATTCAGCGTCACCAAACGTATTTAAAAAATCTGAACTGGCAACATAACACTGCTCCCGCGCCTCTCAAAAGGCGACATCAAAATGTTATTTTGCTCTGGAAATTATTTTTCGCATTTGGCTTTTTGGCGAGCCTTGCCTGGAGCGAGCGCTCCTCTCGCTCTACCCCAGGGCCGGCGCTGATAATGTACATTTCTTTCCGTTACATAAATAATTTTTAGAGTCCAGTGAGTAGTTGCTGAGATTACCCTGAATGCGAACATACAAACAACAAACTTTACCTCTTTATAATATTAAAAAAATAAAATATAGATTAACTTTAATTTTCGAACATTGCAAAGGCTTTTGACTCATCACATGACACCTTTCGTATTTAACGATGTAACCGTTGCGTTAACTAATTATTTAACCATTATTATAAATACGGGATTTATCACGTACCGTCATATCGGTGTTTCGACCGACAATGTTTCGGTTCAATTCGTGAACCTTCTCTAGGGTGAGTGCGATCCGCTTGGGCACTGATAAGACGGTACGTGATAAATCCCATATTTATAATAATGATTGAAATCAATCACGAGAGTTTTCTAATTTTTTAACTATTAAATATCACCCATTGTAACGCTCACTTCTGTAAATATTTTCTATTATATTTTTTTATCTATCCTATGCTGTCCCACTATTGGACAAAGGCCTCCCCCTCATCTCCACTTATCTCGTGTCAAATCCCGCCAGTCCCTATAAAAAGCGTCCAAATCATCGCCCCAACACTTCTTAGGCCTTCCACGGTGTCGCTTTCCATCCACAGGGATCCATCTAGTTACGATCTTAACCCACCTATTTGGTTGCATGCGGGAGACCTGACCCGCCCAATCCCATTTTAACTTGGCAGCCTTGATACCGACGTCGGCGATGCCGGTCTTTGAGCGCAGCGAGGTGTTCCGAATCCTGCCTATTCTCTTGACACTTAAAATGCTGCGCTCCATCGTTCTTTGGCAAACCCAGAGCTTGGACTTTTGAGATTCATTCAGTGACCAAGGCTGTGGGCACCGTAGGTTAGGACAGGCAGAATACACATGTCGATGAGTTGACGTTTTAGTGATAATGGAAGGTCGCCTTAGTACCAGTAGCTCTTCCAGGCATCGTCGACATGACGATCGATTTCTTTGTCCTGCCTGTTTTCGAAGGAAGCTAACTGGGCCAAGTACTCGTAGATGAACTCGTCGACATGTGTATTTCTTGTCCGTCTACCACCACCCTTCGTTTCGTGCTATTGGTCATAATTTGAGTCTTTGATCGATTCATCATTAGTCCAAACTCGAGGCTCGCCGTGCTTAGTTCTTGGAACATTTCTTGCAACTCGGATGCATTTAAAAATGTATATAAGTATTCTATCAGTTATCTGGTTCCCATAGTACAAGCTCTGCTTAGTTTGGGGCTAGATAGCGTTGTGTAAAATGTCCAGCAATATTTATTTATTTATTTTATTTATTTGGGACAAAAAGAACTATGACATCGGCGTCTATGTCATCAATGTCATCATGTCTATCATCAGTGGCGGATTTGCAGTATTGGCCGCCCTAGGCCCCGGCCATGTTATATGTACCAGCCGCCCCTGTTTCTTTTCGAAATTCTAGTATATAAAATACTCAACTAACTCCAGAATTGAAATTAATAATAATTGATTACTGAATGGTTCACCATTCAAATACCCGACTGAAAAATCGCTGATTACTATTTTTAAATTTTTAATATACACGCATGTTGTAACAGATTCAGAATATATAATGTTTTTCTTCGTTCTTTTAACTATTATATCTAACATTTAGTAAAACTATCCAAATTGATTTTATTTTGTCATATTTTTAACTTTTTTGGCTTAAATTAAGCCAAAACCTAGTCAAGTTTAGACTTGAATATGACGTTTTTGTCCTATCCTATTGATCGTTATCTATCGATAGTTAGAAGCCAAATAAGTCAAAATAAAGTTAAATGTTACGACAATTTTATACTTCTAAAAAAGCAAAGCTTGACTTGACTTACAATATTCAGGTAGGGACTTTGTGTTATTTCTTGTTATCATCAGTGAATATTTTGTCACGATTGGCCGCCTCTAATATCTGGTCGCCCTAGGCCCGGACCTACGGGGCCTTAGGGCAAATCCACCACTGTCTATCATAATCATAATACAAAATATTATTTAAATACATTTAATTTTCAGATGTCAAAGATCCATAGTTGTTAGTAAAAAAATAATTAAACATGTCAAAAGGGTTAGTACACACGGCTACACATCAAACTATACATTACCAGTATAAGCTGACCTCGCATTGTGTAGGCCTTTCGTAGAATGAGAGGTCAGCTTATACTCGAAAAATATAGCTTGATGTGTAGCCGTGTGTACAAGTGTGATTTCTTAAGCATATATGAATATATACCTAGTCAGGCCATAAGTATTGTCACACAGTAAAAACTTTTTTTTAGAATGCTGGCCACAAAAAAGTTTATAGAATTCGAATTTCGAATTGTTCATGAAAATAAAAATGTATACACTTTAGAATTTTACTCATTTTTAAATATGGAGTGGACGCTTAAAGAAGACCGTGTTGCAGTTATTGCGTTGCATCGTTGCGGTTACGCGCCAATTCAAATTTTTGACATACTGAAAAATTTGAATATAACCAAAAGATTCGTTTATCGCACCATCAAACGATACAATGAAGACTCTAGTGTAGATGACAGGTCAAGAAGTGGTCGCCCTCGGTCTGTTAGGACTCCAGCAGTGATAAAAGCTGTGAAGGCGCGAATTCAAAGAAATCCCAAACGTAAGCAGAAACAGTTGGCCCTTCAGATGGGGTTAAGCAGAACCACGGGTGAAAAGGGTGTTAAATGAAGACTTAGGGCTTCGGGCATATCGAAGAAAAACAGGACATCGTTTGAATGCTCGTCTAATGGACCGGAGACTGAAGAGATGCCGCGCTTTGTTGAAGCGGTACGCGGGAAAAAAATATCGGGAAATTCTTTTTTCGGATGAAAAAATTTTTACCGTAGAAGAGAGCTACAACAAACAAAATGATAAGGTGTACGCACACAGTAGTGACGAAGCGAGCAACCGTATTCCGCGTGTCCAACGAGGTCATTTTCCATCCTCGCTAATGGTATGGTTGAGAGTTTCTTATTGGGGCTTAACAGAGGTACATTTTTGTGAGAAAGGTGTAAAAACGAATGCAGTTGTGTATCAAAATACAGTCCTGACAAACCTTGTGGAACCTGTTTCTCATACCATGTTCAATAACAGGCACTGGGTATTCCAACAAGATTCGGCGCCAGCTCATAGAGCGAAGAGCACACAAGACTGGCTGGCGGCGCGTGAAATCGACTTCATCCGGCACGAAGACTGGCCCTCCTCCAGTCCAGATTTGAATCCGTTAGATTACAAGATATGGCAACACTTGGAGGAAAAGGCGTGCTCAAAGTCTCTTCCCAATTTGGAGTCACTCAAGACATCCTTGATTAAGGCAGCCGCCGATATTGACATGGACCTCGTTCGTGCTGCGATAGACGACTGGCCGCGCAGATTGAAGGCCTGTATTCAAAATCACGGAGGTCATTTTGAATAAACTTTAGTGTCATAAGAATCTATGTTTTGTTAAGTTCATTTTGGTATATAAATGGTTACATAATGAATAAACTTATTTCAATTATTTTATATTAAACATGTGACAGAATTTATGACCTGACTAGGTAATATGAAACAATGAACAAAATTTAAATAAAAATGAATATTCGAAGTGAGTGGAATGAAAGACTTTCTAAGTGATTAAAGGCCAGGGTTGTCGGTTGGGTCCCGTAGTGTTCTATATGCGTGTGTGCAGGTGAGCCGATGTGCCAGGTGGCGGCGTGTTCGCACGCGTGCCACGCGACGCCGGCGGGCCCGGCGTGCGCGTGTCCGCCGCCGCTGCACCTGCAGCGCGACGGACTCACCTGCGCGGCCACGCACGTCTGCGAAGATTGGGGCGTCTGCAGCCAGGTGAGACCACTTCACTGACACTTTTCTAAATCTGTATGCGGTCTTTTTCTTTCCCTAAACTTTTTAACTACATCTTGATCACTTTGATCACTTTGTAGGGTTCCATACCGCAAAAGGTAAAAAAATGAACCCTTATAAGATCTCTCTCTTGTCCGTCTGTTTGTCCATGTGTCACCACATTTCTCAGAAACGGATGGACCTAGCAATTTGAAATTTATACCAGATACTGAGGTCTATAGTCCCTATTAGGTGTATAAAAATTAAGGTTCTGAGTCAACACGATAAATAGATATGGGCAAATTTATATTTTCGCTGCATGTAACTACCAAAATTTACCTTAATTTTCATCTTATTTTATTATTCGAAATTTCCTCTTGACTTGTGCTATAAGACCTTGCTTTTAACTAAAATTGACAATTCTAGGTCAACTGGACGTACCCTATAAGTTTTGGGTCGAAAACCTATAAGGTAGTTCCCGTTGACCTAGAATCACGAAATTTGGCAAAAAGAAAGAAAATTAAAGGGTGTCCCCATACATGCATAGTTGACGCCAATTAAGATAATCCTCTGAGTTGTACGGGTGCTCATAAAATTTAGAGGACTAGTTTAATCAGTACCAACCTCAAATAACGTAAATAAATAAAATTATGCTATTGAATAAAATAAATATTTAAGGGGGGCTCCCATACAACAAACATGATTTTATTGCCGTTTTTATAGATAATGGTACGGAAACTTTCGTGCGCGAGTCCGACTCGCACTTGGCCGGTTTTTTCCTACCTAATGTTTTTAAGTGGAAAATAAAACACTTGAGACTTTTTGATAAACTATTGAAACATTATCGCAATTATTGGGCTGCCTAATATCTGGCCAAATAAGAGGGATATCTAAGTGGTTTATCGGTTACAGACATGCCTCCCGCAGAAGAACCGCTACAAATGCACCTGCGACGAGGGATACCGACTCGCAGACGACGGATTCACCTGCAAAAGCACATGTAAGCACACTCACTGATCCATCATGATTAGTTCCCCTTGGTCAGTGTGGTTGTACCAAGACCGCGTTGCGTTCCAGCGGGCGTGACGCCGCTGCTGGTGTTCAGCAACCGGCATGAGGTGCGCGGCGTGGAGCTTCCCACGCTGACGGTGCGCGCGCTCATCTCCTCGCTCAAGAACACCATCTCGCTGGACTGGACGCGGCGGCAGCCCGGTGGCGCCGTCACCTTGTACTGGACGGACGTCGTCGACGACAACATATACTCGGGGCTCATCCTCGGGAACGGTAACTGTTACTGATTGTTGCTTCTTCACTAGAATATCACAGACCTTATTCATTATACCACGGTTATAAAATACCTGGCATGTGCCCTATGCTGTGCTATGTATGATCGTCTGTTCCAGCGCTCACTAACATCACGGTGGTGGTGCAGCAAGGCTTGTCTACCGCAGAAGGACTGGCCGTCGACTGGGTCGGAGAGAACCTCTACTGGGTCGAGAGCAGCTTGCATCAGATCGAGGTAAACCAACCGCAAGTACTTCAATAGATGATCATATTTGAACGGGCATTGATAATGATTATTGCTCGTGGTGGTAGGTGGCTCGACTCGACGGCAAGTACCGGCGCACGCTGCTCTCCGGGGAGATGGAGAGTCCTCGCGCCATCGCTGTCGATCCGAGAGAAGGTACAGCAGTACAATTGTATTGCTTTGATTTAAAGTTAATTTTGCTTTGCAAGGTTCACCGACGGAGGATGTTGTATTGTCAGGTTACTTGTTCTGGAGTGACTGGGAGCAGTCCGCTCCGCGCATCGAGCGCTGCTCTCTGGCGGGACGGAGCCGCGTGCCGGGGGGCGTGGTGCGGTCCGGGGCCGACGGGGCGCTGGCGCAGGGGGCGTGGCCCAACGGCATCGCGCTCGACTACAGGCCTAAAAGACTGTACTGGGTGGACGCTAGGAGCGACTCGCTGCACACGGCTACTTACGACGGAGAGGATCATCGGGAGGTAACATACGGTGGCACGGTGTCAGCTTCGACAGTTTGCAATAGTGTAGCGCCCGGGACGCGATTAAGATGGAGCTGGTGATGGTGCTGTACCATCCCTTTAGTGAATCCTTAGAAGTGTTACTTGTTACGATGGACATACACACCGGGGGGATAATTGTACACGCTAATCGTATTAGGGTGTGTTGTGCAATAGGTGAATATAGTTTGTGTGAAAGCTCGTTATAATTGTTAGGTGTTACGCGATCACTCAGCTCTGCGTCATCCGTTCGCGCTGACGGTGTTCGGCTCGCACCTGTACTGGACGGACTGGCGCAGCAACGGCGTGGTGCGCGCCAACAAGTGGAACGGCTCCGACGTGGCGGTCGTGCAGAGGACGCTGACGCAGCCCTTCGATTTGAAGGTACGTGGGATGTGGATCGATAGCCTGATAGTGTACTGGCACTAGGGCACTAGTGAGGTTACAGATGATGTAATGTGTGTATCGATCCAGGTGATCCACCCGAGCCGCCAGCCCCCCGCCGCCCGCAACCCGTGCTCCGGCAACGGCGGCTGCAGCCACCTGTGCCTCATCGACGCGCCGACGCGCCGCGAGTGCGCCTGCCCGCACCTCATGCGCCTGCGAGCCGACGGACTCACCTGCGAAGGTACCCTACCCTGCCTCCCCGGCGTGCAGGTACCAGCCAGGCGGGCGATCACAATGTTCATCGTTTGCTTTGCATTTGCAGCGCACGAGAAGGCGCTGGTGATCGGTCGAGTGGGAGAGATAATGAGCGTGGACCCGGAGTCGGTGTACTCGCACGCGGCGCCCACCGTGTCGGCGGCGCACGTGACGGCGCCGGCCGCGCTGCAAGCCGCCTGCGCCGATAACGCAATCTACTGGGCAGATCTGGAGGTACGCGCGGGACTCCGAGCCGGACGCGGTGTACTTTCTGAATACATCAGTACTGATGTTGCATCTTCTATTGCAGACGAGTGAGATAAAGCGCGCGGTGCTGGGCGGCGGGGCGGGCGGGCCGCGGGTAGTGGCGCTGGGCGGCGCGGAGGGCGGGCGCGCCCTTGCGCTGGACTGGGCGGCGGGCCTGCTCTACTATGGGGCGGGTGGCGCGCTGTGCGTCGCCGACCTCAGGGGCGAGTACACCGCGTATCTGCATCCCGGGACCATGGACAACCTCACCTCGCTGGCGGTCGACCCGACCAGGTACCGTATGCAGAATAGAACTAAACTTACAACTGGTATGACTTACACCGGTGGGATGGTAATGAATGTATAATCTACAGAGGCAAGCTATACTGGGCTCTGACGGTGAACGGCGAGGAGCGCATAGAGACCAGTAACGGCGACGGCAGCGCACGGCGCGTCATCCTGTCGGCGCGCGCCGAGCCGCTGCTGGCCGGGGTCACCAGCCTGGTGCTGGACGCTGCCGCCGACGTGCTCTATTGGGTCAACACAGGATCGCGGACCATGCAGAGCCTGGACGTGCGCACCGGCAAGACCAACACGGTCAGTCAGTTAAATTATTTCTAAATATCATTTAGACTACACTTGGACAGCTTATCTCTTGAACCTTGTTCCAGCGATGCTTAATATTGTATGTGATCGTAGTTGAGTACGGACGCGAGTCGGCAGCCGACCGCGCTGGAGGTGTACGGCGGGCGTGTGGTGTGGGCGGACGCGAGCGACGCCACGCTCCGCGCCTGCGCGCTGCCTGCGCCGGGCGACGCCGGTGCCGCCGACCACTGCAACACCATCATCAGGAACAGTACAGGTGCCTGCTCCTTAATGCTTAGTATTTGATTGTAGTTTAGCGAGATGCATATGTAGTAAAGTTGCAGTATTTGTGTCTGTGGTACAGAGGGCGTGATATCTCTCCGCGTGTACGACGCGGACATGCAGCGTGGCTCGCGCGGCGCCTGCACGCTGCGCCGCACGCCCTGTTCCCAGCTGTGCCTGCCGGTGTCTGAGACCGACAGCCAGTGCCGCTGCGCCACCGGATATACGAGGAGAGGCGCCGACTGCCACCGTGAGTATTGATACGCTGCTGGTGCACCGGTGCGTACCGTTCCGCATCCCTTAGACCTGTGTTTGTTCCAGCTATCGACGAGCTAGTAGTGTACTCGATGAGCTGGGAGCTCCGCGCGCTGCCGCTGCAGATGGACGTGGCGCTTGAGGGCAGCGAGGCGGCGCCCTCCCTGCTGCCGCCCGTGCCACAGCTGGCGCAGGCCGCCGCCGTCGACTACTACGCAGGTACCTGTCTATCGACAAAAGATATTCATTCACGCATTTTCTAGTAATTTCAAAATGGATTTTTGGGCTAGTCTTTATAGAGTTATCCTAATATAGTGCCATAACAGTTAACAAGTTGATTTTACATCATAGTGAAGTCGCAAAAGTTGATTAAACCCTTCTGAAATGTGATATGTTCCAGAGAGTTCGTGGATGTACTGGGTGGACGGCGAGGCGGGCGCCATCTGGCGAGTGGGACGCGACGGCACGGGACGGGAGCGAGTCGTTACGCAGAACGCGCCCATCGACGCGCAACCCGCTGACTGGCTCGCAGGTGCTTATTTTTTCTTTATCTTCTTTACACAGTATAAAATGAAGTCGCTTCTTCTGTCTGTTCGCTTAAATCTTATAAACTACTCAACGGATTTTAATGCAGTTTTAAGCAATAGATAGAGTGATTCAAGATATTATAGTGTATTATAGATATTATGGTACAGAAAATCCGAAAATTATATTTTTGTGCGCTTAAATCGCAAACGCTGTCTAATCCTTACGAGATAGATCAAATTAATGTACTACGGAATTGTATATTTTAAACTCTACCTACACATCTTTATCCGCAATACACAAAGGTTACCTGGAAGAGGATGCTATTTAGCATTAAGTTCGCTTTTGTACTATTTTTATAAGTGCTGTAAATTATTTTCAATTAATCAATCAAACGATTAGTTCGTGTATCGGATCACTGGTGTTCTGGTTACTCTAACATTAAATTAACCTGGTAACTCGAGGACTTATTCTTTGATTTAATCTAGTCCAGAACGAAATAGCCTCACATCTCGTTTCTCATGCAGTAGCGTCATCCATCCAGCTGGAAAGGCACTGTAAAATGATACGAAACACTAAAGATATATTAATCGATATATTTCCAGGTTTAGCGATAGACTGGGCGGGCGGCAACATGTTCTGGTCGGACCCGCGGCGGAAAGTAGTGGAGGTGGCCCGACTTGACGGCAGCCACCGCTACGTGCTGTTCGACACCGACCCCCTCGCTATAACTAGTAAGTTACAAGTAGTTCAACACAAGGAAGAGTAGCGGACCACGAATAGCTCCCTGGGGTGCACCAACTATTAAATACAGAAATGTGCAGAATAATTTCTAGTTCTCTTTTTGATGTTATAGGTGAGTTTATGAAACGCCTTGTACAAGTATATATTTAGTATGGCTATGCATATGTTAGAGGAAGCGTTGAATGCGGCTCGTGTATAGGTCTGGCTGTGGATTCCCTGCGCGGCTGGCTGTTCGCGGCGGGCGGCGGCTGGGTGCAGGCGGCGCGGCTGGACGGCTCGCAGCGGCGGATGGTCGTCAACGGCACCGCGCCCGTGCGCGACATCGCACTCGACACCCAGGTGACACACTCCACACCCATCCATGCACACCCTCTCAATACTCATGCATATATCTACTAACCGTGAGCGTTATTTACCCAAAAGCAAGGTTATTTATCCGACAGGGAGGTAAACATGAAAAATGGGAGGATAAATGAGTAAATGCCTGTGGCCTGCCATCTTCAAAACAGATGCTCTGATTTGAATGGTTATTTTGAAAAAAGCTTAAAATGCTGATCGTTCTGGAATAGTCGTCACCTTTATTTGGTGGAAATCGATTCAGCCGTTTCCAAGATGTAATGATTTCATCAGCTCTGAATACGTTTTGTAAGAAATTCATGGCTAAATTGAGATGGTCGGATATACGCAGTTTGAAACAATGATTTCACCTCATTATATATTTACAAATATAAAACGCGCCGCTTTCATTTAACAAAGTACGGCTAGTTGCAGTTATAACCATAACCAGTTATTTATTTATTTTATTAACCAATTGGGTATACATCCTAAAGTCCCGGTTATTAACTAAAGGTAGTTAACAACAAAACCCGTTTTAAAACAAGTGGTTAAAACGTTAATAACCGGTTTCGCGTCTATAGTCACGCATGTTGCTGGAGTTTGTCCTGTAAAAGTCGGCCTTACCTTTTTATTTAGTAATCAAAAACTAGTATAAGTAATCGTTCTACTCGGATATAACAGTACAGTAGCAAACAAACAAATAAACAAACATCCAAACTTTCACATTTATAATATTTGTATGACTAGCTGACCCGCCCGCGGCTTGGCATGCGTGGTATTTCAATAAAAACATTACCCTCCTTTTACGCACTCGGGTAAAAGGTAGCCTATGCCCTTCCCCAGGATATAATCTATCTCCTTGCCAAATTTCATTACGATCCGTTCAGCCGTTTAGTTATGAAAAGGTAACAAACAAACTAACAAGCAGTTACTTTCGCAGTTACTACGTATGTATTATATATATAAACCTTCCTCCTGGATCACTCTATCTATTGCTGAAAACTGCATTAAAATCCGTTGAGTAGTTTAAAAGATCCAAGCGAACAGACAGCGGAAGCGACTTCATTTTATACTATCTAAAGATTTGTATGTAGGTATTTAAGTTTATGTTTACTAGAATCAATAGGTATATTTTATGGGTTCTGTTTCTGTACTTATGTAAAAGGTACTCTTACACCGCCGTCTTTTGTTTTTTGTTTATTCTGTCCATACAAAGGTTGTCTGGAAGAGATCGCTTTTAGCGAGAAAACCGCCCATTGTACCGTTATTTATTGTTTGTTTCCTTTGTTACTGAATTTTTGTTTGGTGTGCAATAAAGAGTCTTTCTTTATTCTTTATTGTACACAAGAAAATACATTATAAAGTACAGAAATAGAGGACTTGTACAAAGGCGAGCTTAACCATATGAAGAGTTTTCTTCCGGCAAACCTTTGAGGCTAGAGAGAGAGATGATTTTAAAGGTAGGTACAAGAATCATAAATATGTACATATATCTTAAACAAACAAAACTAAATATACCAAAAGAAAGTAATAAAATGAATTAATATAATAAATAAAATAAATAGACTAATATATACAAAAATAAATATATACCTACAATAAAATAAAATTACAGAGAAAGATAGTGCTCTTTAACATTCCATTTGAAAATGTTAAACGACGGACTAGCGCGAACTTCATGGGGCAGGGCATTCCAAATTGTCACCGCATAAACGTTAAAGGAGCCACCATAGCGGCTTGAAGTGTGTTGAGGTGTTTTGAGGAGAAGGGACTTAGAGGACCGGGATGTCACACTGCGAGGGACAAGGAATTCGAAGCGTTCACGGAGGTAGGGAGGAGAGAGTGGACAATATAATACTTTGAATAAGAGTGAAAGAACGTGAAAATCACGACGAAGACGAACAGGGAGCCATTTAAGTTGGGATCTGAACGTGGATACGTGATCGAACTTGCGCAGTCCGAATATAAAACGGATGCACAAGTTCTGTAGACGTTCCAGTTTATTGAGAAGTTTCTCCGTGGCATCAAGAAAGCAGACATCTGAATAGTCGAGAAGGGGCAGCAACAGGGCTTGGGCGAGGGTAATTTTTGTTTCAAAGGGAAGAAATTTCTGACGACGTTTGAGGGATTGAAAAGAGAAATTCACCCTTTTGCTTATTGCATTGATGTGGCTGGCCCATGATAGCTGATTGTCAAAAATGACTCCAAGGTTCTTGGCCTTGCTCGAGTAAGGTATAGGCACCTGACCGAACTGAATTTGAGGAAGGGTAGACTGGTTGACAACACTCAGCATCTATAGACTTCCTAAAAGTAGAACCTGGGACTTTGAAGGGTTAACCAATAGACCAAAGGTTTTAGCCCATGTATTAATGCGGTCAAGATCAACGTTCATCTGGTCAACTCCCTCTAATATGTCCTCGGCTTTAAAGTGTCGATAAATTTGTAAGTCGTCGGCATAAAGATGGCAATTGGAGGAAATAACAAGAGTAATAGAGTTAATAAAAATTGAGAAAAGTAGAGGGGAAAGGACGCCTCCTTGCGGAACACCAGCAGATATATCGCACCAGTCAGAGCAGGACTCGTTCCACCGCACACACTGCGAGCGTCCGGAAAGATAAGATTTGAACCAAGAGGTTACTTGATGAGAAGGATTTAGGGAGGAAAGGATAGATAGTAGGATATCATAGTCAACAGAATTAAAAGCACCACTGAAATCCAATAACACTAAGACAGTAAGGCACTTATTGTCCATGCCCCAACGAATGTCGTCAGAGACTTTCGTAAGGGCGCTTACGGTGCTGTGGCCAGGTCGAAACCCAGATTGGAATGGACTCAGCAGGCTATTTTTAGTAAGAAAGAGAGAAAGTTGCCTATGAACAATGTTTTCGAGGACTTTGGAAAGAACAGGTAAAATGGAGATTGGACGAAATGGGGAGACAACGGTAGGATTAGAAATTTTAGGCAAAGGAAGGACAAAAGCTTTTCTCCAGGCAGAAGGGAAAGAGCTGGTTGTTAAGGAGTGATATATGATGTGGGTGATGAAAGGAGCAAGCTCAGAGGATTAAAGTTGTAACATTTGAATGTGAATGTCGTCTGAGCCTACAGCTTTGGTGGAGATGGATTTTAGGAATAAAATTACTTCTTTCTCAGTAACATCTCTGAAGACAAGAGGAGGGCACTCGGGCCTGGGTAAGCGAGAGATTTTGTCTAAGGTGGAAAGTTTGATGTTCTTATCAAGAGAAAGAGGAGATTTGGAGAAATGAGTGTTAATAGTATTCAAGTCAAATGATATGGCGGAATCGCTAGACAGTTTACCCAGCCCAAGAGATTTTAAAAATTTCCACATTTGAGAGGAATTGCAACATTTTATAGAATCGTGTATGTGGCGTGTCTTGGCATCTATGCACAACTTAGTACAACGATTACGGAGTTTCTTGTAGGTTGCTAAATTCTCCTCAGTAGGAGACAATTTGAAGGTCCGTTTAGCTTTGTCCCGGTTAGACATTGCCTTCTTAATAGATCCTGTCAACCAAGGAGCAGGTGGGTGTTTGACCTTAACAAGTTTAAGGGGTGCATGAGCGTCATAGAGTGTAGTTAAAATATTATTGAAAGCGGCTACTTTGTCATCTATCTCCACAGCATTGATGATCGGAGACCAATCAATGTTGCATGAGTCGGCTCTTAAACGCTCCAGATCAATGTCCTTAAAACTGCGAAGTAGAAGTGTTTTAGGTTTTTGTCGAGGGCAACGAATCTTATATGAGAGTAACAGAAGATCATGATAGGAGAAAGGGGCAGTGAGTTGTCCGTGAGTAGCCACGCGGTCAATATCTGAGACAATAATGAGGTCAAGATGAGAAGGAGTGGAGTGGGGAGCATGGTGGGTAGCGGAAAGAGGAAGGATGTGCATGTTTACAGAAGAGACCAAGGAGATAAGCTTTTGGGTACGCATATCCTTCTTTAAAAGGCATGTGTTGAAATCCCCGAGGATAATAGTGTGGTCATAAAGAGGAGTTAAGGATTCTAATTTAGACTCAAAAGAGGAGAAGTAATCAACGTTAAGAGACGGTGGATAATATACACCAAGTAAAATTTTAGAGTGATTAACGGTGATTTCAAGAAACAGGTGTTCAGCAAAATTATTATATTCACCCGGCGATTGATCAATAACATTACAGGGAATATCAACTCGGATGCAGATGGCTACTCCACCACAGGCTTTGCCGATCCGATCGTTTCTGATTAACCTAAAACCAGGTAGAGGGTAGGCCAGGCTTGAGAAAGGATTCGGAAATAAGTATAGCGTCAATAAAATTGGAATCAAAAGAAGATACAATATCGGAATAATGGGCAGGGATACTTTGAGCATTAATGTGAACAAGGTTGAAGTTTTTGTAATGCCCATAGAACTTATTTTCCAGATGATCATCTGGAAAAGAGTTGAGTCATCGTTGAATGCACTAGCATGATCATTATCAGAAGCACATGAGGAAGAGCACGAAAAAAAACTATCATCGAAGCCAATAGTATCCATAAAAAATAATAATATAAAAATAATAAATATATACCTAATAAAAGTGGCTTAGGTGCCAATTAATATATTATAAATATTAAATTTATTTTACAGTTAATAATATAGTTTGCCTGATACCAGACACTGACCTCCCAAGCACTCGCTAGTTTGCCGGGAGAGCAACGAAACACTAACACAATTTGAACCAGTAATTAAATACGTAGACACAATATGCCTCTTCAGTATATACAAGAAAAATAATAACAACCAACTTATTACTAAATTAAACAAAACAGAGATAAAAAAAAAAATATTGTGGGCCAGATTTTGCGGATGTGCAAAAAGCTATGTATCCAGGAAACAGATTTACGTTTCTGAACGTATTCACACAAAATAGCCACGAACTTCTGTCAATGTCAAAAGCACAAGAGTAAACAGATTCAGAATTTTTCTACCCTGTTCATTATAAGATAGAAGCTTTATACCTACAAATTAAAGAGTATGTTTGATACTCACATCCTTCAGCATTTATATAACATCCTGTTCAACCCTTCCTCACCTTCCTATCTTAAAGAACGCTTCCATTTCCTCTATCAATCCAATCCTCGATCCTTGTGTTCATCTGACACACTCCAACTCAGGACACCTGTACACTCCTCCTCCTACTTTGATAAGTCTTTTACAGTGCAGGCTGTCCGGTTATGGAACGCGCTGCCGGTGGCTATCAGATGTGCCAAGTCACTTGCCATTTTTAAACGTATGCTCAGAGAACACTATCTGAGTATTTGTCGCTAAATATATAGGTATTTATTATTAATTATTTGTTTCTTAAATAAGTCTAAGTATGTATCTATAAATTATTATGAGTAGTTATTATTTAGATTCATGTAACTTTCATTTATGTAAGTTTTATATTTTTTTTTTATAATTTTTATATAATTAGTATTAGTATGTACATGTAGTATGTTAGGTACACCATTACACCCCAGGTAATGTCTACACAGTCCATTCCATCCAAAGGTTGTCTGGTAGAGATCGCTAATTAGCGATAAGACCGCCAATTGTATCCATAGATTTACGTAGTTGTTTTATCCGACGTAGGTTGCACACCCGGGAATTCAGCCATCAGTGTCTTAAGCTCCGCAAGTGTTTCGATCTTGCGGCGTTTATTGTCAGGCAACATGATGACAATTTTGCCCTCCGTTGTCCAACAGTGACGCATACCGAAGTGCTTACGTGTTGCAGCGAAGACTTCGTGCCTAGACTTAGTAAGAAACTCAGAGACAGTGATCCCGGTATTCTTCAGTGAAGTTTTTGCATTCCAAACAAGTGTCCGAAGGGTGAAATTAACAAACCTGACCATTACAGGCCTAGGTTTGCTGGTGTTAATACCTAATCGGTGGCAGGCAGCCTGTTGCCCCGGAGAGATGTTGGGCAACTTAAATTGGTCGGTTAGTAGACGAAGAACTGTGTCCCCAATGGTAGTCCCTGCAGACTCAGCAATGCCGTGTAAAATCAGTACCTTCCTGCGTGTAGCAGTCTCCTGGCGGTCCAGTCCTTGGACAAGAAGCTCCAGTTGTGCTCTGATCATTGCCATTGACTTCCAGACTAATGACTTGAAGTCAAGGAACTCACGAGAAAGAGATTCCAGGTCCTTATGAGGAGCTTGTTTAGGGCTGGAAAGCTTCTTAAGGTCCTTTTCCATTTGAAGCATTCTGGATTCGAAAGTGCCTGCCATTTCCTCCATGTTGGATGCCAGCTTTGCAAAGAGGTCCATTGTTATTGCAATTGTGGTGTTGCAGGTGAGTGGAGAGGTGAAGTTATTAAACTAGTGAGTGTGAGAGGTACTGGGCTTTAATATTTCGCCAACCAGTGCATGAAAATAAACTCAAAAACTGTATAAATATTAATAAAATAGGGAGCTAATTACTAGAAGATGTTTACACTACGCCTACTCGCTGTATTGAGAGTATTTCATTCATTCATTTATTCACAATACAATAGACGCCCTTATCGCTGAAAGCGTATCTGGTATTTAATTAAATGTTTCGTTCGTAGCTTTGTTTGATAGTAAACTGTTAGTTTGTTTTGTGTTCAGTTTGTATAATATGTTTGTCAGCATTTGAGCAACAGTAGTGCAGTAGGTATGTTGTTGTAGGAGCAGTACCTGTATTACATCTCGGGGGGCGAGGGCGGCGTCGGGGGCGAGGGCGAGGTGCGGCGCGCTCGGTACGACGGCACGGGGCACGCGCTGCTGGCTTCGCTCGCGCACCCGGTCGCACTCGCCGTCTACAACCGCACGCTGTACTGGCTCGACACGTGAGTCGCTGTCACACACCAGTGCAACTATACTTGGTGTCGGAGTCGGGCCATCATCTAATGTGATGTAACGTGGTATCGCAGGAGCTTCAGCCGCGGGAGCTTGCTGTCGGCGCCGCTGTCGAACGTCAGCGCGCGCGTCGTGCTCAAGGACAACCTCGGAGACAGCCTCAAGGACGTACTGGTAACAACATGAAACACTTTTCTTCCATTTGAATTAACTATTTGCTAGAAAAGTTTTCCCGTGTAAATGTTAGCAGGTACGTTTGAAGAGTAGTCGTCTTTCAGATCTGGTCGAGCTCGCTGCAGCGGCTGCCGCAGCGCGCGCCGGCCGCCGCCGACGCGCACGCGTGGAACACGTGCGGCGCGCAGCGCTGCGAGGCGCTGTGTCTCTACAACGGAGCGCGTCCGCGCTGCGTGTGTCCGCACGGAGAGCTCGCTGCGGACGGACTCGCCTGTGTCCGTGAGTGATGCACAAGCGAATTACTGACTTCAATATGTTATATTTCATTTTATTATAATATCGTTCTTAGTTCCATAAGTACAACCAGCCTGTTTAGAGTTGCGTTTTCGTCTGTTGCAGCGTACACATCGTTCGTGATGTACTCGCAGGTGACTAAGATCGACTCCATACATCTCGACGACGACCAGAACCTCAACTCGCCCTTCCCGCCCATACACGACAAGTTAGTACACCCACGTCACGCCCAGCGCACTCAACTACTCTATCAATAAACGTACCATATTACTAACCGCTCCGCAATGTTGCGCTCATAAACAAGTAGAATAGACGCGTTGTTATAAATGGCGCTCGCTTACAAGAACGCACACAAGCATCAGGTAATATTGTTGCAGAGAGCTGATGCGGAACGCCATAGCTCTCGCCTACGAGTACAGCACGTCGCGCCTGTTCTACTCGGACATCCAGCGCGGCGCCATCAACGTCGTCCATTTCAACGGGTCCGGGCACGCCACCTTCTTGGACCGTGAGTCGACATCGTACGCGACGCGATTCAATCCGCGCTCGTATCGCCAATATCTGGAACGTGCGTCGTGTTCCAGAGGTGGGCGCGGTGGAGGGCATGGTGGTGGACCCCGTCGGGCGGGCACTCTACTGGACGTGCTCCAGCGCGCTCGGCGTGATGCGCGCGTCGCTGGCCCCCGGCGACGGGCGCGCGGCCGCCGCGCTGCGTGTGGTGCGCCTGGCGCCCGGGGACCGCCCCCGGGGGATCGACGTGGACCCCTGCGACGAGTGAGTCACAGTCCGCTCGCGTTCTACGCGTGCAATCTACGCGTTAGGTCTACATCGTTCGCATGATGTTCCAGACGCTTGTACTGGAGCAACTGGAACGAGTCGCGGGCGGGCATCCAGCGCGCGTACACGTCCGGCAGCCGCGTGGAGAGCGTCATCTCCACCGACGTGCTGATGCCCAACGGCCTCGCGCTCGACCACGCGCAGCGCTGGCTCTACTGGGCCGACGCGCGCCTCGACAAGATCGAACGCGCCAGATACGACGGATCGCACAGAGAGGTACAGAGAGGCACGCCACGCCAGTGTGGTGACAGTCACACGCGACGCGGTCGAGCGCGGTGTCTGACGTGCGCGTGTGCGTGTGTTGCAGATCGTGTCGCGCAGTAACGCGGAGCACCCGTTCGGCGTGGCGGCAGGCGGCGGCCGCGTCTACTGGACGGAGTGGGTGTCGCGCGCGGTGTACGCGCTGGACGCCGCGGGCGGCGAGCCCGTGCGCCTGCGCAGCGCCGACCACCGACCCATGGCACTTGTCTGCGTCACTCCTAACCTGCAGGTACTGCTACACTACACAAAGATCAAAAGAACACCAGCGACACAACTGCAACACTAACGCGTTTGATTTGACAGCAGGAGTGTGCGTTCGATCCGTGCGGCGTGCTGAACGGCGGGTGCGCGGAGCTGTGCGCGCGCGCCGAGCGCGGCGGCGTGCAGTGCGCGTGCGCGGCCTCGCGTCGCCTCGCGCCCGACGGACGCGCCTGCGAGCCCGTCGCGCCCTATCTCGCCCCGCCCTGTCCCAGCGACCACTTCCATTGCGCTGAGGTAACTGCTGTTGTACCGAATGAAACTGTTGTTAAATTATAAGTTTCAATATCATCATCAATATTATCTCGCTGATGATGCGCTGGTCGATTACGTATCCTTCGGTACATCTTCACGATATCTCCAACGATGCATATTTTGTGTGTTCGCCAAGTTCTAATAAGGCTTCGAAGGTCAGGTTGTGAGACAGGTCCTACCATCATGGTGTCATTCAAAGACTGTCTGTTAGAACCCTTAGAAGATGCATCGAAGACCACAATGATCTTTGTCGTATCTTTATCTTCACGTATGACTGCGTGGTGAGGTAGATAGATCGCGGTTTTATCTTCTGGTGTTTCTGATCTTTTCATATGACCCATCTCGTTATATTCTTGTATAACCTTCGTGTATTCAGTCTTGAGCTTCTGGTCTCTTAGAAATCTCTTCTCTAAATGTTTAACTAATTGAATTTTAATTGATTAGTTTTTTGTATCCCCACATAACTTTACGGTTTCTTCAATGATTGATTGATTGAAAATATTTTATTGTTCATATAAAACTAGTACAAAGGCGAACTTAATGCTAAAGAGCATTCGCTTCCTGATAACCTTTGTGTATTGTAGATGAAGATGTGTAGGTAGTGCACATGAAAGGGAACTAATGAAAATTTGCAGAGGACTAATAAAAATAGCATATTATAGGTACATACTATATAAATAAACCTACTTAAATACTTTATTATGATAGACTAAACTATACCAATATCAAATAAAAATACATACATAGCAATAGAAGAAATATTAAGTAAAGATTAAGTTGCTTATTTTTGGTCGGTTTGACCGATAAGGTGCCTATAGATTCTCAATCTGAATGCTTCCACTGAAGTAGCCTCGAAATAGTTTGGTGGCATATTATTTTAGAGACGAGTAGCGGTTATGGTGTAAGAGTCGGAGTAAGTAGCCGTGTTATGCTGTGGGGTAATCAATTGGAAACGACGAGACGATCGCACAGCTCTGTCCTCAGTTGATACTGATGCAAATCGCGCTTTGAGGTAGCTTGGAGATAGAGGGTTGCGAAGAATACTATAGAAGAGGGATGTGCGCATCTCGATGAGCTCTGATGTCAAGTCATTTTAGCTGCTGACGAATGTTTTGTTTTAAAGGTAAATATACAATGTACGTCATACATAATGTAACCGCAAGCAGATTCAAGTGAGCCCAAATACTTGTAGCCTGGTACAATAGTATCCACTCAGAAGTTCCATTGTCTACCATCCGTCTCCTTCATGAAACCACCTCCATGGTACCAAATTATTGCATTGTCACTTAGGTGACAATGCAATAATTTGGTACATTATATATTAAAAATATCAGCTCGCAGGTCAATTGGTTGGGAGAACTGGTTTAAATTACAACATACATCGCAAGCTAAATAAAAGCTTCTAAAAATTGGGTACATCATGATTACAATTTTAAAAAGTAGTTTATTCATACTCCTTAATTTTTCGTCATTTATTCATTTTTATCGATACTATTTTATCGACTGCACCAAGCCTCTAGTATTCAATTTACAGTAACTGTTAGACTGTGCCAAACGCTATATCCGGAAGTAAACTAGCAATAGATCACTCCCCGGAGCCCCGCAAAAAACGGTCGACGGTGATTTCATTAGTTTTTAGCACGTTACGCGTCCCGTGTATTGTCCATGATCTCCCTCTTGTTGTGTTGCATTCATCTTGTGTAGAAGGGAATGATGTCTCCTCCCGCAGACTCGACAAGTAGTTCTCACTTGAATCTGTGGTTTGGTATAAGGCACTAGAAGTAAATATTGATGTTCTTTACAAACTCCTCCCTTTTTTCCACGGATTGATTTACAAATTGTTTGCAGCTGTAAATGTAGTGCCCTATGCCTTTACAATAAGTACATGACAATGTTGGTTGTGTAACAGCGTGTGCTGATTGAAATAAATCGCCATCGGTTTCTTCAGTGTTTTCTTCTGACGTTGAAATGACGTGGAGCGCTTTGTGGGTCTGTAGTTTCTCTTTTGCACAAGTAGGGATGAGTTCGAGTGTGCGAAACTTACACGCAAGGAACTTCTTTAACTCCCATTTTGGCATCGCTTCATCGTCTTCCTTCTGCGCATACTCTTCCCAGTCGTTCAACGACTCAGTATCAAACTTCTGCCCAACCAGAAATATGATTAACGGATCTCAAGAATCGGCACTAACATTCAAATTATTTGCTTGTGTTATGTGCTTGTAATGCATTATGTCGTTGTATCTAGTACAGCTTTAATTTGTTTCGCTGACTGGCTGGTCACCTTCTTCTGACCAAATAGCATTTTTAAGAGAGAATTTACAATCATTTGTTTGTTACCAAATCGTCGTTTCAATGTTTCCCACGCTTGTGTATAATTACTTCCGGTAATTTGTATATTCTTCAATAACATTTCCGGTTCGCCAGAAACCGTGGTTTTTTAAGTAATAAAGTTTTTGCACATCACTGATTGCGGTGTTATGGACGAGTGCTGTGAACAAATCCTGGTACGATGGCCATTCCTCATATTTTCCCGAGAAGGAGGGAAGTTGGATCCGAGGTAGTTTAGCTAACGACGACTCATGACTGTCATTTTGTGACACAGACAAAGAATTCGTAGGAGTACCTTCCATCTTCAGATAAGATTCCATTTTCATTAGAAGGTCAGTCAAATCAGCTTGTAAACATAGGTAATCGTCCTCGAACTTGTAAAACTCCTGATTTAAAAAATATGCTAAAACGCCCCGATGTTCTCGCGGCGTGCATTTAGTTAGGCTGTTGTGTGCTTCTTTGAAACTGCCCCAATAATCTTCCACGGTCTTTAATCTAGCCTTCCAATAGCCTTCCGTCAGCCTCTGTTTAGGACATTTTTCTATATTGGTTTACGCCTTTTGTATCATGTTTGCAACATCTTTGAACGTAGTTAGATATTGACTTTGTTCTGCAGTCGGGGGTGACATTTTTTCCTATACAATTATTTAAGTCCAAGCGCAAAGTCAATAAAAGCTTTATAATTCACTCACTAATACCACTTTGTCAACTAAGGCCAATTATCCAAGACTTCACATAAATCAACTTCCGTCCAAAACGTAAACACTCGTCATTATCGCTCAGGAATGTGGCCGCTTTTTGTTCCCGAGCGCCAGCGAATACGCAAGATTTCCCACATGCACAACTAATCTGGCTTGATTTGACCATTATGTTTACTACTTTGATTTAAATTGATTTGATCTGTGGGAAGGTTGTTTGAAAGAACGAGTGCTCTGTACGATGTTTTATTTGCGACCTAAAATACGTGCAGGTATTAAGGTATCGGAAAATGCTCCCTTAGTAGCTATATTGTTAATATGTTCACGGAAATCTAGTTTTTGATCTAACGTAACACCCAGATCACGTATACTCAAGACCTTTTCAATGGGGCTACCATTAATGAAGTACATGGCAAAGGTTGGATTCACTTTTCTGCTAAATTTCAAGTGGAAGCATTCAATGCATCTAATGTCATTTTGTTGCGGAGACACCAATGGCTAATGGCATCAATATCGGTTTGAAGCGTAGATATGTCTTGTCCTGACTGAATAACTTTATACAATTTTAAATCGTCTGCGAACATTTCGAATCGAGAAGTGATATTATTGCAAAGGTCATTGATAAACACTAAGAAGAAAAGGGACCCAAGGTGAGAACCTTGCTGCACACTGGATGATACATATATAGGAGCAGATTTATATCCACGGATCTTTACAATTTGCGATCGGTTACGAAGATATGATTCACACCATCTTAAAAGCGAACCGCAAATATCTGCATGTTTTTGTATAAGAGTACTATGATCGACAACATCGAATGCCTTTGAAAAATCTGTATAGATGGCATATACTTCAAGTTTGTTTTCAAAAGCCGAGATAATGTCGCTAGTGTAACTAGCTAGATTCGAAGCAGTCGATATGCCTGGTAGGAAACCGTGCTGTTGTGGAATGAAAAATGACTTTAGGTGGTAATACAGTCGTTTTTGAACCGTGGATTCAAAAAGTTTGCAGGTAGCTGGCAAAATGGAAATAGGCCTGTAATTTGCTACGTTGCCCTGGTCACCTTTCTTATGGATTGGGGTTACGTGGTCTATTTTCCACAGACGGAAAGGTTATCAGTAAAAAAGTTTCTTGAAGATGAAAAATAACGGCTCGGATAGTTCTGGTGTACAGTTTATTTGACATGAGTGTTTTATATAGTTTTTATCCCGAAGTTCCCACGGCAACGGGAATTTTCAAGCGTGCGAAGCCGCGGGCGGGTTGCTAGTAATATTTAGTAAAATATCAAAACCAGGGACAAATATCTGTAGACCATGGCCATGCAAACATATTTTGTCCCGCAGCGGGAATCGAAACCGTAACCTCCTGCATCTCAGCCGGCCACTGCGGCACGGAGGTCGTCAAATTACAAGTTTAGGATGCAAGTATATTTGGTTTCGCGCAGGGCACGTGCATTCCGGAGGAGTTGGTGTGCGACGGCATCCGGCACTGCAGCGACGCGGCCGCCTCCAGCGACGAGGACTACGCCTACTGCAGTGAGTAACAACTATGGACTATACACTGGACACGTCACTCGGCCGTTCTCGCCTTTACCCCTCTTGCCACGAACCGAGCCCATTGGTCTCGGTAAACTAAATTATCTTGTCACTTTGGTTCTCGAGGACAATACAACTAGAAAAAAACGACTAATTGCGCTGTATTATTTTGTAAAAACTATAATGCGTATAATTTTATCCCATTAAAGCGACTAAGCGACACAGCTTGCAAAAAATACCTTCAATTAATTCCGATAACGTTCTTCGTTATCGGAATTAATTGAAGGTATTTATTTCGTCATAATTATTTAAAAAAACAACTAATCTATCTTAAAAATAAAGTAGTAAAATATTCATGTTAGTTAATTTCATATATACTAGGGGTGATCCAAAAGTAGTGATAATCAGTTATTTCTAGTGCACACAAAAATACAAAAAAATATCAGTCACTTGCTCAGTTACCTATTAGTTCAGAAAAAAAAATCATATAAATAGGCCACGATTCCCGGGAGCTACATTCATTTGAATACGGACTGTCAAGGAGTGAACATAAAAATGGAAAAACACGAAATCAGAGCTGTCATTAAATACCTCTGCTTGAAAAAAATGTGTACCAAAGACATACACAGCGACTTGGTGGAAACATTAAGGGACTCTTCTCCTCCATATTCCACAGTTGCACGCTGGGCTAAGGAGTTTAAGTTGGGAAGAACATCGACAGAAGACGAACACCGCGAAGGACGCCCATCGACGTCCCTCACTGAGGAAAATGTGAAAAAAGTTGTAGAAGTTGTATTGGAAGATCGAAGAGTGACTATCAGGCATGTAGCTGAGGTCACAGGGATCTCATATGGCAGCATTCAAAGAATCCTTGCCAACGAATTGCATATGAGAAAAGTCTCCGCGCGTTGGGTACCGAAAATATTAAACGACGAGCAAAAGAAGAAACGAGTCGACATGTCAAGAGCAAATCTCGAAAAGTTTCAGGCAGACAAAGATAATTTTTTGTCACGTTTTGTGACCATGGACGAGACCTGGATCCACCATTTTGATCCTGAAACAAAACAACAATCGATGACATGGAAACGATCCGATGAACCGACGCCGAAGAAATTCAAAGTGTCAAGCTCAGCAGGGAAGGTTATGGCGTCTGTTTTTTGGGACGCTAAAGGAATAATCATGGTGGACTACTTGGAAAAGGGGGCCACTATTACAGGCTCCTAATATGCAGAACAAATAAGAAGATTGCGGGAGGCTATTAAGGAGAAAAAGCGAGGCAAACTGCGGGCTGGAGTGCTGTTCCATCAAGACAACGCACCGGTTCACAAAGCTGCAATTGCCATGGCTGCCATTCAGGAAGCGGGCTTCGAGCTGGTGGAACACCCCCCCTATTCACCAGATCTAGCCCCCAGTGACTTCTATCTCTTTACACGACTCAAGGAACACCTCCGAGGCAAGAAATTTGACGATGATAGCGACGTGATGGCCGCGGTTGAGGACTTTTTTGAGAGTCAAGATAAAGATTTTTTTTCTAAGGGAATTTTAGGTTTAGAAAAGAGATGGACTAAATGTATAGACTTGCTAGGAGACTGTTGAGAAATAAATTTATTTTTTTATTTTATTCATTGTGTTTATTATTGATTATCATTACTTTTGGATCACCCCTCGTATAGGTTATGTTCCGTAAGCCATTTAGATATTCTACTGCAGCTCTACTCGTAAAACAAACGCTTAGTGTTAGGCAGCTTTACTTACAACGGGTTATCTTAGTGTATCACAAAGACACTTCGATCTTTGCCTGTAGCCAGTGCTCCATCTGATAATCGTACGTTGAAAGTTAAAGTACCAGCAGTTAAAACTTCTTTTGCAAGACGCTTCAAATACTTTTCTTTTCCCTTTATATAGCGCTGCGCATGCAAGCACTGTGACCTTTCCTGCTTATTATATGCGGTAAAGGTAATAATAAGAAAGTGGCTTATGACGTAACAGAACGTCTTTTGGAAATCCAATAAGATTTAACGATTTTATTTTATATTGATTATTTACCACTTTCATATGCTTAATCACAGATGGCGAGGGTATGTAGCATACAAAGTAACGCATTGTTTTTACCTAGACGGCGTTTAACACAACGTCCGAAACAAGGGGAACGAAAGAGAACCGTGAAGTGACTGACATTGACAGCCAGCAAGCATGCAAAGTCACGCTTTTTGTACCTAATTTTGTTACATGCTGTGTTGTCAAACCTCACTTCTCAAAAGTCGCGACTAGCAAGTCGATATTTTGTTGTACATAATGTATGTACATATTGTGTACGTATTGTGTTCATAATTTTAGTAGTTATGTTTCCAGTTCAAATTAATAGAACGTATTATCTTGTAGTAGGTATGCATTTGCCGGGTACTTACAAATTAATTTTATTTTGTTTCAAAAAGTGTTCTACTTATCAGTACACCACTATAAAAACGTATTCTTATTTTACAAATATGTAGGTATTTCCGCATTTAGGTGATCATAGACGATCATAAACGTATGTAATTAATAAAAGATATCTAACCTTTCCTTTCCTAAAAAAAATCCCTATTTTGACAGAAACTTTCATGTTCTGGCAATTCTGATAAAATGTGCGCAAATCTAAAAATTGCTAGAGACTGAAATTTTAACAAAACTGAAGAACGGCAACATCGCACAACGTACAAGCTTACAACGTCGCAATAAGATTATCGCGCACGTGAAATTGGAAATAGCGCCATCTATTTTTTTTCGTACCATTATGAGCGGTAGTAAGCTAGAGATTGGCTAGAGTTCACACATACATAAATATGTCGAGATAAATATGCGAGATGTCGCTAGGAATTACAAATCGTTAAATAACGATTTGTAACTCCTAGCGACATCTCGCGTCCTAGCCGGTAATCAAATATCGAGTTACATTATCTTGTTTGAGACTGTCAGTCTAATATATTATATTGGTCTGTGGTAATAGGGATATTTGTGTATATTTTAGCGTATTCGATATGTCCTGCGACGCACATGTCGTGCGGGCGAGGGGGCGGTGTGCGCTGCGTGCCCGCCTCCGCGCGTTGCGACGGTCGCAGCGACTGCGCGACCGGCCTGGACGAGCAGGGCTGCGACTGCACCGACGCGCAGTTCAAGTACGTACTGTATCTATAATATCTAAATGTACTCATACTAAAGCTGATAAGTTTAGGTCTGCAATAGTATCGCAATAAAAGGTGACGGCAACTGTGTCTTGTGCAGATGCGACGACGGCACTTGCATCGACATCGGGTCCCGCTGCGACGGGCTGGCCAACTGTCCGGACGGCAGCGACGAGCTGCGCTGCGTGCGCACCGCGTGCGCCGTGCTCGGGCCCGCTGCGGTGCCGTGCGGGGGGGCGACGGCAGTGGCAGCGGAAGGGGAGGGCGCCTGCTACCTGCCCGCCTGGCGCTGCGACAACTACACCGACTGCCCGGGGGGCGAGGACGAGGCCGACTGCCCGAGATCAAAACCTATTGAAGGTACGTAGAAAACGATGACGAAGATTAGCCAAAATGTTACAAAACTCACATGAATTTCATAGAGTACCTAGTAGTAATTCTTGACTGAAATCACTTTGAAGATTTGTACAATTTTTTTGTGAAAGAGCTATATCCGCTTGTCAACATAGTTTTAGTGCATGTTGTGTTCACCTGTAATTGGTTGTGCATGTGGCTATAAGATATAGACATAGAACTCTAGCATCATATCATGCAACAACTTTTGGTGGACCTAACAAATAAATGTAAATGCAAGATCAACACTCACTTCCATATTATCCGAACCCCATGCGGTGCTAACGTGTTCGGTTATAAACGCGCTTCGAGTTCCAGATGCGACGGACGAGAGCGTGGCGTGGTTCGAAGACGCACTCTCCGACTCGTGCGGCCCAGCGCAGTTCCGGTGCGGAGGCGAGAAAAAGAACAGGAACTCTGCGGAGTGCATCCCTCTCTCGTGGCGATGCGACGGGCGCGCGGACTGCAGCGACGGCAGCGACGAGTCAGCGCAGTGCGGGCACGCGCGCGGCGGGAACTGGACGTGCCCCGCGGGGCAGTTCCGCTGCGGCGCGTGGCGCGTGTGCGTGCCCGCCGCAGCGCGGTGCGACGCCGCGCCGCAATGCCCCGGCGCGGAGGACGAGCGCGGGTGCTGCGCCGCGGGAGAGATCGCGTGCCAGCCTCAAGAGAACGGACGGTGTTTGCCGCAGGTACACTATGCGTTGCTAACAACAATTATAACCCCTCCTGGAATATGGATTGGATATAAGTTTGGAGCCCGTTTCCTAAAAATGATATCATTACGTTACTTGAAAGTGTTGAAAGAAAAGCGACGAAGATCCTATGACACATTGCACGCATTGCGCCTGACCACTCTTGAGGATAGACAACTTCAAGGTAGGCTATTGAAACTTAGAATGTTGTATTACTCGCATCTACAATCTCCCAGATATACACAGCATCTACACAACGAAACGTCACTAATACCTACCAACTTGAAATAAATAGTGTTCCTTGTAACACAGAACTACCACTGCACAATATAGGTAGTACGTTTGTTTCTGATGTACACCTGTATTATTAGGAGATGTTCTGCGACGGGGACGTGGACTGCCCGGATGGGTCCGACGAGCCTGTGGGCTGCGCGGTGCTCCCCGCGACGGTGGCGCCCGCTCCTCCTGCACCCACCCCTGCCACCGGGGAGGGCACGGCGGGGCGGTGGTGCGGCGCCGGCGGGGGGGTCTCCTGCTCCGGGCGCTGCGTGCCTCGGGACCTCGTGTGCGACGGCAGGGACCACTGCAAGGACGGAGGGGGCCGGGGGGCCGGCACAGATGAGGATCCAGAGATGTGCTGTAACTATTGCTTTCATTTGTAATGACGTATTTAGTTATATCTTGCGACTCTATCAATCTCTAGTCTCAACTATATGTCGTTTAGAGGTTATATCCCTATAGTTATATCATCATGTGCAGTAATGAGTTAAACTGAGCCGGGTCGTATGGTGTATAGGCCAACACTGGCCGGTGCTGTAATGAGTTGTATGTTGTGCAGCGTCATTTGCGTCCGCCTTCACGCTGGGCGGCACGGGCATGCGCACGGCGTGCGGCGCCGGGGAGTGGCAATGCCGCAACGAGGCGTGCGTGCCGCGCGCTGCGCTTTGCGACGCCATCGACGACTGCGGGGACTACAGCGACGAGTGGAGATGCAGTAAGACTCCTTTACCGCTTTCATCGTACGGAACGCGAGCTCCACTCCATCCTCCACCCATGTTCCAGATGTGGCAGAGTGCGCGGTGCGCAACGGCGAGTGTCCGCACAACTGCACGGAGCTGAGCGTGGGGCGCGCCTGCTGGTGCCGACGCGGCTGGCGCGCGCTGCCGCCCCGCGCCTCCGCGCCGCCCGCCTGCGCCGACGTCGACGAGTGCGCCGAGGACGCGCCCTGCGATCACTACTGCAGGTACCGTATAGGGGGGATAACAGCACGATATTTGATTTGCTTCATTATCCCCACTTGTGAGGCAAAGCGGCCGACCCGGACGAGATGTGTTATTATCTTTTGTACTGCAGGAACACGGCTGGCAGCTTCGTGTGCTCTTGCGCTAGAGGATACGTGCTGATGGAGGACGGCGTCAGCTGCACGCCGATATCTAGTGAGTGCGCGTACAACTCACTCTTCTTTCACTAGAAATAGAGAATCGTTTGGTGCCTAATCGATATCCCCTTGAACGGGGTGCTCAGGTTCGAATCATCTTGCGAGCGACAAAGTTTGGCGCTAGACTATCGGTCGATATAGCTTGTAACTGTACGATGATTTAGTGCTCTACATTTGAATGTAAACTGTCGTTACGTACAGATGTGAAAGCGTCCCTGATCTTCACGAACCGCTACTACATCCGCCGCGTGTCGCTGGAGAGCGAGGGCGAGGGCGGGGGCGGGTCGGGGCACACGACGCTCATTACGCACAACCTAACGAACGCGGTGGCGCTGGACATGGACTGGGAGCGCGGCTGCCTCTACTGGAGCGACGTGACGCGCGCTGGCAGCGCCATCCGCCGCGCCTGCGCACTCACCCTGCGCGACCCCATCCCCAGCGACAACTACCAGGTAACATACGTAACGAGGACGCATAGCCCTCGCCTTGACCGACTCTGCTGCTCTGAGTTGTAGAGGTCTGTGTGTGTGTTGCAGCTGGTCCACGGCGCCACTCTGCAAAACCCGGACGGGCTGGCGGTGGACTGGGTGGGCGGCAACGTGTACTGGTGCGACAAGGGCACCGATACTATCGAGGTGTCCCGTCTCGACGGCTCGCACCGGAAGGTGCTGCTGCGGCACGGGCTCAGCGAGCCGCGGGCGCTGGCGCTGCTACCGCAGAGAGGGTGAGCTCGCGTACTGCCACGCCACGGGTTGGTCGTAGCCTACGCTTCCATCGTGCATCGGTGAGGTGACTCGAGACGCGCGTTGTTACAGCTGGATCTACTGGTCGGACTGGGGCTCGCACGCGCACATAGGACGCGCCGGCATGGACGGCGCTGGCGCGCGCGTCATCGTGTCAGAGCGGCTCGGCTGGCCCAACGCGCTGACAGTGCTGCTGCCGCAAGCGGAGCTGTACTTTGCCGACGCCAGGGAGGACTACGTGGCCGTCGCCGAGTTGGACGGCAGCCGAGTGCGGGTCCTCTTCTCGAGAGGTTATTCATAACTCTTATCTCGACGGCTTAATGTCTAATATGGCTCACAAACTGGCTGGACGAATTCAAACTATCAAACCTATCAAACTATTGTAATATAAGAAAAAACTATGAAACTTTGAAAGTTTCATTATCAATACTTAATTATTGATGGTGTTTTCTGTCGGCACAGAGAGCATGCCGTGGCTGCGGCTGCACCACGTGTTCGCGCTGGGCGTGTGGGACGGGCGCGTGTACTGGAGCGACTGGGAGACGCGCGGCATCGAGTCCTGCCGCCGCCGCCCCGACCCGCACTACAAGGTACACTCCACTCTACGCACAGAGCACAGTGCATTGTTTGGTGCTTTAGTGATATTTGTCTATTGTACAGGCAAATGACGCGCCTCTAGAGAGTGGCGGTGCGTACGAGTGTCGCACGCTCGCCACCACCGTGCACAAACCCATGGACCTGCGTGTGTTCCATCCCGCCAGGCAGCCGCCCGTGCCGGGTGAGTCACACTCACTACACCATACCAGTCAGCTGGAATAACACTTTCTGATTGCTTTTTCTCTTATTTATTGCCCGTCAATTTGAAGAGACAACACTTTTTACAACAACTTCTCAAGTCTGGCTCAAGTCCACCGTATGGCTTGTTGGTTGAGGTCGGTTGGCGTTGTCCGCACCTAGATCAGCGCTGAACGCGCAGAACGAACGAGAAGCCGACCCCTTTTCGCACAATTTGCACAGATTAGATGAATTTGGTTAGCGAGAGCCGACAGCCTTGCTGATTGATTGACAGTGACAGCACAGACAAAGGTTAAGATAGTTTCCACAAGGAGCTGTACCGCTACTAATGTCTCCGCAGAGCTGTCGTTACTGTGCACGCGTCTCAACTGCTCCGGGCTGTGCTTGGTGACGGGTGCGAACGAGACGCACGACGCGTCAGCGCGCTGCGCGTGCCCCGAGCACTGGCTGCTAGCGGAGGACGGCCGCAGCTGCCGACACAACTGCACGTCGGCGCACTTCGTCTGCCACACCGCGCTCAAGTGCATCCCCTTCTGGTGGCGCTGCGACACGCAGGTCTGTACCGCGCCCGTACTAACTATTTGGAACTCATATTACAACAAGTATATTGTAGCGAAAGAGAGGGTTCAGCGAAAGTACCTGTGTTCTATGCCCTACAAATGTTTCCATCAATACAATTCATGCCCTAATTTACTCTCCAGGTATAAACTCCTCAGCCTTGAATCTAGGCGAAAATTCCTTGAAGCTGTTACCTAGTATAATGCTGTGCATAATAAATTTGATTGCATTGATCTTGTCACAAGACCATGCTACGTCGTCCCGAGAACCCGCACCCCACGAGCAACTCGCTTTCGAACTCTGTTTGCGCTTATCTCCTGCCACACTAACTCGGGGCTTCGTGTCCCCATTCCTCGTATCGTTGAGTCCTATAATATATACTTTGTAGATATAGATATTTTTGCTTGTAATATCTATAAATTTAAAAATCTAGTTAATGTTATCTTTTTTAGTGCTGATTCTGTCCTGTATTTATCTTAATTACTTTAGTTGTATAATTTCACATTGTATCCCTATTTTCTAGTACCTGAGTAGATCTTTATTTTACTTACTCCTGTAAGCATGAGAGACTTCGACACTTGTCGTGGTACTCTTAGACTCTCTAACAGCTCCTTATTTATAACAAGTATTTGTGTCAATATGTGGATAACGTTGTGGGCTACATTATCAATAACTTTTACATTCCCAGAATGTACGTACATGGATTGTATTTAAACAGTATAATGTAGTTGTTTGTTGTTCCTTAATAATTAAAATTAAAAAAAAACAATACGCTGGAGACCGAGACTGATTGGATTTGCGTGTGTCAGGATGACTGCGGCGACGGGTCCGACGAGCCGGCGTCGTGTCCGCAGTTTCGCTGCCGCCCCGGCCAGTTCCAGTGCGACAACGGACGTTGCATCCACCCCGCGCACCTCTGCGATGCCACACAGCACTGCGGCGACGGCAGCGACGAGCGCGACTGCGACCGCTTCGCCTGCCTCGCTAGCCAGTGGAAGGTGACAGCTCTCGTCGCATTCGGTATCCTCATCGTTATAAACACGAGGAGATAATATCGACAATACTTTTCATCAGTATTGTAGTAATGTTGTGTAATGTTTGCGTGCAGTGCCGCGGTAACACGTCACGCGGCGTGTCGGCGCGTTGCGTGGCGTCGTCGCTGCGTTGCGACGGGAACGTGGACTGCCCCGAAGGAGACGACGAGCAGGACTGTCCGCCGCGCACCTGCCCGCCGCATCACGTGAGTCGCACACAACCCCCTCTCCACCGACGCGTGGCGCGTGGGGTAAACATTATTATTGTTTCATTGATTGATTTGATTTGAAAAATAATTTATAAAAGTGTAAAGTAACGTGGTTATTGTGTATCGGTTGTTAGTTCCTGTGCGGGTCGGGCGGCAAGTGTCTGCCGATGGTGTGGGTCTGCGACCGCGACTCGGACTGCACGGACGAGTCGGACGAGGGCGAACACTGCGCGCAACGCACCTGCGCGAGTGACGAGTTCCGCTGCGCCTCGGGCCGCTGCATCCCCGCCAGCTGGCGCTGTGACGCCGAAGCTGACTGCCCCGGCCTGGAGGACGAGACGGTAACCTAGGGGAATTACTAGTGTGTCTACACTGTTTGGAATGACGGGATTCTAGACACGATAGAAATTTTATCCGTTTGTCGTTTGTAGGAGTGCGGAGAGGCGACGCCGCAGCCGTGCGAGCCGACCTACTTCCGGTGTCCGGACGGACGGTGCATCCCGGGCCGATGGCGATGCGACTCCGAGGTGAGGCTGCTCCGACGTGATCGGGGCAAGCGTTGCTCGCATCCTATCGCACAGTGTATGAATGTAGTTGTATGGTTCAGGACGACTGCGGCGACGGCGCGGACGAGATGTCGTGCGTGCCGCGCGCCTGCTCGGAGTCGGAGTGGCGCTGCGCGAGTGGCGAGTGCATCCGCGCCGCCGCGCGCTGCGACGGACGCGCGCACTGCGCCGACGCGAGTGACGAGCTGTGCACACGCTGCGCTTCCCACGCTACGCTGTGTCACAACGCGCAGCGATGCATCAACAAGTGAGTATCGCACCGTACACGCGTCCGCGAGCCTGGTCGTGCGGCGCCAAGTGTAACGCTGCGTCGCGTTTCAGGGAGTGGTGGTGCGACGGGTCCGTGGACTGCCCGGACGGGTCGGACGAGGCGGCGTGCGCGGCGCCCGAGGCGTCAGAGGGCGCGTGCGGCGCGCGGCTCGGCTGCGGCAGCGGCGCGTGTCTGCCGGCCGCCTGGCGCTGCGACGCGCGCCGCGACTGCCCTGACGGCCGCGACGAGCGAGCCTGCAGGGAACACGCCTGCGCTGCGGACACCTACCGGTCACTCACATACACTATACCACTAAGATACATTCATTTCCATATAGCGTTCGGAGCTATTTTGTAAACGATCGACCAATTTTGAGAGCTAATTGTATGTTTGTGTTGCAGATGCGACGACGGCACGTGTGCGCCGGCGCATCTCATGTGCGACGGCTTCCACGACTGCCCCGATGGCTCAGACGAAACACCCATACTCTGTGAGTAGTCGACTATGCTTAACTTTCATATATTTATTTTATAAAAAACAAACAGCTTCAAAATAAAAGTAGAGTAGACTAAAAGATTCCACATGATGACATTAAGTTGATGAGTTTTGAGAGGTGCAGGCTATGGAGCTGAACAAATGGGGTATACAGTGGTGGTCATCTAATTAGAAACACGGTATCAGCGTCGGCGTCGGCGACATCGCGCCCGGCGGCCAAACGATTGAGCAACACCAGCGATGAGCGAGATTATAATGATGATGAAGAATTTATCGTCGTGAAGAGGAAGTCAAGTCGTGCTGTGGCCGGAAAACAAAGACATTTCACTGATCGAAACACTATGAGAGGTACTGTTAATAAATTAAATATTAACTGTTTTGAGGTTTGCGTCTCTTCATACCAGTTGCTGCCAAAACAAATAGGACTGGCTATGTTATTGAAGGCTGAAGGGATAACGAATGCGACACATATAAAATATAAAAGCCCCTACAGAGCTGTCATTAATGTTGAAATAAGGAAGACGCAAATAAATTAGTTGAAAATAAAGCATTTATGGAATCGGGATACAGATGTTATTTAACAAGTGAAGTTGGTATTACATACGGGATTGTAAGGTATTTAGAGCTTGACGTAAAAGTTGAAGATTTGATGGAGTCATTGCAATGTGAACAGAAGATAGTATCAGTAAAAAGGTTGAATAGAATGTCGGAGGAAGGTAAATGGGTCAGTAGCGAAACTGTACGCTTTGGCTTCAAGAGCTCTACTTTGCCTTCCTATGTGTTTGGATATGGTTGCAGATTCAAGGTTGATCCTTACACTTTCCCTGTAACGCAATGCGCCGTGTGCTGGAAGTACGGACACGTGACACGAGCATGTCCAACAAAAATATCGTGTTGCCCAAAATGCGGAGGGCGCCATGAAAATTGTGAGAAGACGGAGTATCAATGCATCAACTGCAAAGGCAAGCACATGGCCTTGAGTAAGTCGTGTCCTATTTATTTAAAGGAGAAGAAAGTAAGGTCGATTATGTGTCAAGACAATTGCACTTACAAAGTTGCGTTATCAAAGTACATCGAGAACAAAACATGCAAGGTTGACGAACGTATACAAAACATACCAACCGTGTTCTCTTTTGGAGATGGATATGTAAAGCCTTCCATGTCTTACAGTCAAAGCGTAGGTGCAAAGATGAGGCAAACAGAGACTACAATGCAACTGACACCTGTTGTTATAGAACCTGATGATGGAGGAGAAGTTAGTGAGGATGAATCGAAGGACAGCAGTGAAGATAATTTGATAAGAAAGGCCCCTTCAAGTGGAAGAAGAAAGAAAAATAAGAAGAAAAAGAGACAAATAAAAGTGACAATGCGAGGACTGAAAGTTCTCGAGAGCCTCCTACGCCTGCAGTAACAAGTGAGAGTACTCAGTTAGATGGCGACAAAAAGAAAAAGGGTAATCTATTTTGGAAAGTGAAAGAAATAGTGTTTTCAAACCAAAGTATTGAAGAGAAAGTTAGTCAGGTGATAAAACACCTTTTTAATGAACTAATATCATTTGTAGGGGCGATGATAAGCAAAGGAGATGTCATAACTAAACTGTTAGGCCTCTTTTATCATGGATAATACCATCTTAAATGTAACTGCGGCCAGGGCGTCATTCCCTGTGGGTTCCGTAGCGCAATTTTTAAATTTTGCGCAATGGAACTCGCAGAGCCTGATGCCCAAGAAACAAGAATTTGAACTTTTATTTAGCCAAGAAAAGATAGGTATTTGTATATTAAGTGAAACATGGCTTCACCCTGATACTAATTTGCGCATAAACAATTATAATGTTTTCAGAAAAGACAGAAATGATTCATATGGAGGTATAGCAATATTCGTTCATAAATCAATTAAATCACAAATATATTCGGTAGAGGTTAGCAACAGAGGAATACAGATTTTGTGTTTAAAAATTTTCAATTGTACATATTTACAATATGTTGTATCAGTATACTGCCCTTCATCTGTAAAAACTACACAATGCGATTGGGATAACATTTTTTCTAAATTTTCATCTAAATCAATAGTGGCTGGTGATTTCAACGGTCACCATTCTAATTGGTCATGTAAATCCGATGCTAGAGGATTGCAGTTACTGGATGCCTCTTTAGAACATAATTTTGTATCGATCAATAATGGGGAATTTACGAGGGTAAAGTTAGTTAACGGACATTTACAGGAGTCTGCGCCGGACATTACATTTGTGACGACAGATATAGCAATTTATTTTGAGTGGCAGGTGACACGTGAGAACTTAGGTAGTGATCATTTGCTAATTAAATATTCTCTTCGCTATTGTGACTCACGTAGGTTTGTAACGCGCCGAAACTTTAAACTAGCTGATTGGCATTTGTATCAGGATATTTTAAATGATAGTTTAAATGATATACTTATTGACGATGATATCCAATTGAGTTATGATTTATTCATAGATAAAGTTAATTCAGCTGCACGCAAAAGTATTCCTTTGATTAAAAATTGCACAGACCCTTTACAGTCATTCCAACCCAAACCTTATTGGTGTCCATCGATATCTTTGGCTATAGCTCAACGTCGTTTGGCTTTGAAGACCTTTAGGCGCAATCCTACACCTGTTAATTTCGATGAGTTGAAAAGAAAAATTGCTGAAGCACAGAGGGTTCATCGGCGGGCTAGGTCTGCAAATTGGCAACAATTCTGCGGAAATGTAGATGAATCAATGACATCGTCCGATATGTGGCGGCGCATGCGCTGGATGAAGGGTCTTCGCAGAGATTTTGTGCGCGCTCCTAGTGACAAAAAGAAAGAACTTTTGTGCAGCTTAGCCCCAGATTCAGTGCAAACTTCACAACCAACGTATACTTCTCAGAATAGTCTTTTAGATAGAGAATTTGCATTTCATGAGTTTCAAAATTGTTTGAAAAAGAAAGATACGGCCCCTGGAGATGACGATATTACTTACTCAATGATTTATAATCTTCCATTGAAAGCTAAGTTATATTTGCTTAAAATGTTTAATCAGATATTTAAACATTCTTTGGTTCCAGAACAATGGCGTAGTATTAAATTTGTACCTATTCCTAAACCGAATTCTAATACAATGCCAAAATTGCGACCTATATCATTGATATCATGTGTATGTAAAACTTTTCATCTCATGATTTGTAAACGTATAGAATGGTTTGTAGAAAAGAATAAAATTTTAGCCCCAGTCACTAGTGGATTTAGGAAAAATCAGTCGTGCATTGATTGCTTAGTTCGCTTAGTTACTCAAATACAGATAGGGTTTTCTCAAAATATATCTACGCTAGCAGTTTTCTTAGACGTTGAAAGTGCCTATAATAATGTGTTGACCGACCAGCTCACTGTGATGCTTGATAACTTAAATATAGGATCCAAAACATGTAAATATTTGTGGTCTTTCTTAAGCAAATCTTTGAAAATAAAGGATGATGATGAAGATCAAGCAATGGTTAGATGGACCGGTAGAGGCTTAGCTCAGGGTGATCCTCTTGCTCCTCTTTTATTTAATATAGTTACACATAAAATTTGCACAGGATATAATAATGTCAACACACTACAGTACGCCGATGATTTTGTCTTTTACACACAAAATATAGATCCTGAGCTAAATGAGATATACATTCAAAGGGCTTTAAATTCTGTAGTAGTTAAGTTAGGGGAATTAGGCTTGGAAGTCTCGGTACCTAAAACCCAATGCTGTTGTTTTAGGAGAGGAAGGAAAATGGATCGAGTTAATCTATTAATTAATAGTAGTCATGTAACAGTAGTAAATAATGTCAAGTACTTGGGCATTTGGCTGGATAAGTCTTTATTGTGGAGTAAGCATATAAATGAGACCTCTGAAAAAACAATGAAAATAATAGCTTTGTTGAAGGTCTTGGCTGGTGGTTCATGGGGTGTGCATCCTAAACATCTTCGCCGGTTGTATATCGCCTTGATTCGTAGCAGAATAGATTACGGATGCTTTCTTTATGATACTGCTGCAAAGACGCATTTATCAAAGTTAGATAAGATACAAAATATAGCAATGAGAGTGATTGGTGGTTTTATCAGAACCACACCCATACATGTTATGGAGTGTGAGGTTTGTCTACAACCACTGCAGCTTAGACGACAATACCTTGCTACCAAATATTGTCTTAAAACCCAGTCCATTGCTAATAATATTACTATCGCTTTATTAGATGAATTGCAGAACCAACATCGGCAGATAAAAACTTTGCTTCTCGCTATTTTTGAAGAAACTAAATTAGAAACTATTAAGACTAGTAATCTATATAACATGTTTTCGCTAAATACTTGGACATCCGATATAAAAATGAATTTTATTGAGACTACGGTAGATGGAATTGATCATGCAAAAAGCAATTACAATGTAAATGAACTAGAAGCTCATACATTATTTATGATAAATGAAAAGTATAAGGATTGGCATAAACTGTATACCAACGGGTCTAAAACTGCTGATGGCGCTGCTGGTGCAGCTTTTTGTGATCCCAGTCGCAATGTGAAGGAAATATACAATGTTATATCTAAGTTTAATACTATTATGTCAGTGGAGCTTTTGGCAATCTCAGAGGCAGTATCATATGCAGCAGCTTTGAATTCATGTATAAGTAAGGTAGTTATATTGACAGACAGTCGAAGTTCCTTACAGCATATCGCTCGTTGCGTGTCTGGTACAAGGGGTGCTTCAGTGGCGTATACGATAATTAAAAATATATTTTTTCTATTAAACAATGGTGTGGATGTGATATTACAATGGATTCCTTCTCACGTTGGCATGGTAGGTAACGAGCTGGCCGATAACTTGGCAAAACAGGCTATTATAGAAGTTTCAGAAACGTTTGTTATCCCTGAACATACAGAAGTGTTGTTAAAATATACATATAAAATATATGAAAAATGGAAAAAACATTATTTGGTGCATCAGAATCAAAAGGAATTTGGTATAAAGTAGTACAATGTGAACCTCCGCGGTATACCTCGGTTTGTAAATAGTAAACTTAGAAGAAATTTGATTGTAATGGCTCACAGACTGCGCTCGGGAGATATTCCACATAAACATCTTAAACATTTAATGTTTAAACATCTTATGAAGATATCCGACTCCCCCAATTATGCTACATGCGGAGTTACAGAGGATGTTCATCATCTTCTGGTGGAATGTGTTCGGAGCCAGTCTTTGAGAGTCCATATGCAGACTCAATATTTTTTTTTTTTTTTTTATGTTATTTGTGGGGAAACAGGCTTACGGCCCACCTGATGGTAAGTGGTCACCGTCGCCTATTGACACCGGCAACACCCGGGGTATTGTCGATGCGTTCCCTACACTGAAGAAACCTCTTTACATTTCTCTTGAAGCGTGCCATGTCGTAGTCTAATGGGAAAACCTCAGATGGTAGCTCATTCCACATCTTGCAAGTATGGGGTAGAAAAGATCGCGTGAAGCGTGTGGTGCGCGATACCCAATTGTCGATTATATGTGGATGAGCTTTATTGCGTTGTCGAGAAGTGCGGTGGTAAAATCTCGACGACGGGATGAGATCAAATAGCTCCTCAGAACATTCCCCATTATACAGGCGGTAGAATACACTGAGCGATCCGATGTCACGGCGTTGACTCAGCGGTTCCAGCCTGTCGGTGAGTTTGGGATCACCGATAATTCTAATGGCTCTTCTCTGAAGGGAGTCAAAACGAAGCAATTGGTACTTTGGAGCTCCGTGCCAAAGATGGGAACAGTATTCCACGTGCGGCCGAACTTGCGCTTTGTACAGCAATAGCCGTTGTTGTGCCGTAAAATACTGTTTGGCACGGTTAAGGACTCCAAGTTTTTTGGAGGTGAGCACAGCTTTTGCTTCTAAGTGACTCCCATACTCTCTCATTAGTGACTCCCTCATTAGAAATTTCGACTCCCAGAATCCCTATACTCGCCGAGACGGGGAGAGGAATGCCCTAGAACCGTGGAGCTATTATGAAAGGGGCCTTCTTTGTGGTGAACGCACAGACTTGCGTCTTGGTTGGGTTAAAGGTGACCAGATTAAGGTTACCCCAATCTGACACACGCTCCAAAGAGCCTTCAACCTGAGACACAAGTCTTTGTCTGTTGTCTTCCACTTCCGACCGAGAGACATTAGGGCGACCAGTGTAGAAAGTATCACCCGTACTGTCATCCGCATAACAATGAAGGCCGCTTATGTGCAGCATATCATTGATGTGAAGAATAAACAGTGTGGGCGATAGCACTGACCCTTGGGGTACACCAGAGTTAATGGGCATTGAGTCCGAGCAAGAACCATCTACAACGGCTCTTATGCTCCGCCCGGATAAGAAACTGGCGACCCAACTGCAAAGTCCCCCGGGGAGGCCGTATGAGGGAAGCTTCGAGAGAAGCGCCTTGTGCCACACCCGATCGAACGCCTTCGCGATGTCTAGACTAACAGCTAGAGCTTCCCCCCTACTCTCGACGGCTTCCGCCCAGCGGTGAGTGAGGTAAACTAGAAGATCACCAGCTGATCGCCCATGACGAAAGCCGTATTGGCGGTCACTGATCAGCTGGTGTTCCTCAAGATACCTAAGAAGCTGAGTATTAATTACTCGCTCCATCACTTTACAGAGTAGGGAAGTAATTGCTATAGGCCGATAGTTAGACGGATTGGTTCGATCCCCTTTTTTAGGGATTGGGTGGACATGGGTCACTTTCCAAGAAGACGGCACGATACCAGTGGTATAAGACAATTCAAAGAGGGACGTAAAGACAGAACACAACTCAGGCGCACACTTTTTGAGCACAATGGCTGGAATGCCATCCGGCCCACTCGACTTTCTCACATCAAGGGAAAGGAGTTCCTTCCGTACCGATTATAATGTAAATCTGTTACATGTTGGCGTATTTCAAAGTATCCTGTCTGCCCCGCTATGCGATCCGGCCAGGATACTTTATAAAATGGTGTATGGTATAATTAAGTCTAGTTGTTAAGGATTTCATTGTAAGAATTAACAGGGCTGACATAGTCGCAAACGACTCAAAGTCCTTAATAAAATAAATGAAAAGAAGAAAAAAAAAAGTATACTAGTTATTCAAAGCCTCGTTTATTGGTCGTCGTACATATCGTTTTGCATCGCAATTAATCAAATTAATTTTATTTCATATGAAAAGTAAACTTGTTTCCATTGATAAATAGTCCAACTGCCATATTTGCGAGCGAATGCTAGACGATTTTCTCTATGTTGCCTGGTTAGTAGTGGTACTTTTCTAGCAATCCTCCCTAACAATTTTCCTTCAACCAACCGTCTACGAACTAGTTTAGTGGACACGCGTCGAGGATAGTCTTCTGAAAATACCTCTTTTCTTATAACATTAGATGTTTTGAAGGGGTCTGCTTTAGATAATCTAATCATAAGTCTGTCTTCCTTGGCCGAAGTTTACTGGGTACGTTATCTGATGTTCCGTGTAGTTGGAAATGTGCAAGGCCGTTAAATATCATATTTACGGAACATTCCAAATAATCGGTGATTTTTCTGTAACTCCATTTATGTTTTAAATGAAAATTCTCTTATTTTTACCCATTTTTAAAACTACATTAAAAAGTAGTAACCGTAATGAGTAAGAAACGGCGGCAAAATGCACAATGAGAGAACATTTGTAAGAACTGTATTTTAATTTAAAAATTTGAATTTCAAACCAAGTCATACCTACAATATTTCTAATTAGTTGTCCACTCTGTCAGCCCTAACGATATTGATACTTTTTGTTTCACTGATATTTCTTTTTAATTTCGTTTTGGTTGTCTAAATATTATTGCTTGTATTTAAACTTGAGATATTAAAGTACATTGTGAAGTTGTGAAAAAAAATGATCTATAAACGCTAATAATTAGTGTCCGACCGAAACATGTTTTTCAGCCGAAACCGAAACCTACCTAAACATATGCTACTCACTTCAAAAAAGTCTAAGCAACACATAACTTTTTGAAGTAAAACTTCTTTACGCACGCTTGACTTGGGTAGGTAAGCTGGTGAATGCGTTACGTAAAGTTGGAACGGAAGTTGAGAGGGAGATATACGTTAGTGAAGATAGAAAGAGAGAGAGTTACGTTTCGTATATTTTTAAACGTTAATGTGAGGGTGCGAGTCGCGTCTGTCCAGAATGAACATAGACTGATCGACCTACAGACGTGTGAACAATTTTGTAATTGAAAATTTTTATAAAGTAATATTTTAAAAAAGAAGTTTCAGTCGTGTGGTCAAGCACACACACACGCGTTTTTGTTAGTATTATTATTTTTTACTTCGTTATACACTTTCATGGAATATCAAACTTTCCTTGGAATAGACCTTTAAATAGTCAACCTCTTTGATAAGCAAATAAATACTGACATTTTTTTTCAGTAAATTATGTTTTTATACATTAAAAACATTATTTCGGCGTTTCATAGATGCGGTTTTATTTCATATTCACGAAAAAAATTTTGAAACTGCAGTAATCATTGGTAGTGTATCGCGAATAATAGTCCATGAGTTCTTACTGCGTAATGGAGCGTCGTCATCTTACCACGGAATAGATGCAACGAGCTGTAGGGGTGCTAGAAATTGAAAACAGTCAAGCCTATGTTGCCCGGCATTTCGGTGTTCATCGAAGCGTAATTTGCTGATTCTGGAGGCGTTATTGTGACACAGGTGATCCGCCTGAACATCACCCAGGCTGAGGGCGTAGTACCACTCGTCGTCAAGACCGATACATCCAGGTAACATGTAGACGTGAACCAAAGCTGACTGACCAAGAGATCGCATCAAGGCCAGCTCAATCGCCTGACTTGAATCCCATTGAGCACGTGTGGGATATGGCTCCAGAGAAAGGTCCTGAAAGATCTTGATGGGGTTTTAACGGAACAACATCTAAAAACCTGCTCAAGTTCCACTGGGACGAATTGCCCCAGGAGGAAATCAGTAACCTAATTGACTCCGTGCAGAATCGTTGGCTACAAGTTTAAAACAACCGAGGAAGAAACACGCTGTATTAGATTTAATTTAAATTCCCAGAAGAAGGTTATAGATCGTATAGATGTTATAACTACAGACTCTCAATTGAATGTTATAATTAATGTGATCACAATATTTTTAAGATTAATCTAATGTTTATTTTTTGAGATTTTTATTTAGCGCGGCGGGCGAGCACGAATTAGCCGCGAAGTTCACCGAACGACGCACATTATTCACGAAATAATTCAAGTTTCGGCAATTTGGACGAAACTGGCCGAAACCGAAACCGAACTTTCGGTCGGTAATTAATAATAATGTTAGTTACTTATAAAAATATCAAGTGACTAGGTGTTTCTATTTAGATGACCACCAATGTATGTGAGAATTCCAAATAAAATAAAAATTGGTCCGAAAATTAATACATATAGTATTTGCATACCAAATTGGTTAATTAAATGAAACGTGATATTGTACACCCTTTCTCTACGAATGAATAATTGATGATTGAATTCAGGTGAGCGTCGACGCGGGCTGGGCGAGGAGTGCGGCGCGGAGGAGCGGCTGTGCGGCGACGGACGCTGCGTGCTGGACGACGCGCACTGCGACACCGGTCACTATCCTTGTCTTACACGTACGCTTGCGATAGTTAGCTTTACACTGTCGTGCACTATAACCAGAAGCGTCGTGTTACAGAGATGGACCGCGCCTGCCCGCACGCGGCGTGCTCGCAGCTGTGCCTGCCCAAGCACAACAACCACACCTGCAAGTGAGTTCCTCCTCATAGTCGCACCTCGCGCCTCGTGAACACATTGTCCCGCTTATCGATTGAATATATTGTTGCGTGCGCAGGTGCGTGGCTGGATTCAAGCAGCGCCTGCTGCCCGACGGCACGCTGACCTGCGAGGCGGCCGGTACGTACGCTTTAAACTGAACTCCACTTGCTAGTGTACCTACCGTCTGCTCTGTGCTGCGCTGCGGTAGGCGCTCAGTGCAAGTGCTGCGGAAACACTATAACATGTAGCTAACAAATAGTATTGTTGTCAGGTGAGCGCGCAGTGCTGGTGGTGGGCGGCGGCGGCGCGGTGCGTCTGTGGGACGCGCACAAGCACGCGGGCGACGCCGGGGCCGACGGGGACGACGGCTGGGCGGAGCTCGACCATGCCAAGTGAGACTAGTCTGCCGCCAGCGCCGCTCGACACACGCACCGGCCTAGACGCCGCTCTTGTGAAACCTATAACCTTTGAGGATGAAACAGTCGGTGGGAGTTTAAGCCGTGTAAATGTTTTGTTTTTGTGTTGATAGGTCCGAGATAAACAGCATAGCGGTGGCACTGATCGAGGGCGAGTGGTGGGTGTGGTGGGGGGACGAGGGCGGGCGCGTCACGCGGCGTAACATCACGCGACACATGCGCGCGCCGCACGCCCCCCGGGACCTCACCTCCGCCGGCGCAGAGACCGTCGTATGTAACCAACCAGAGCAGAGTGGTGTATGTTCTCGCGGGCGGGGAATCAGCATGCCATAATTAGATATATTATAATGTCGTTAGATCGAATCGTCTGGTCCGATCCGCGGCGTGGCGGTGGAGTGGTCGGCTCGCCGGCTGTACTGGACGTCGGTCGCGGCGTCCGGCCGCGGCGGCGTGCACTGCGCCTCGCTCGACGGACGCAAGCGGACCACGCTCTTCGAGAGGGACGACGCCGAGCCGGACGACATCGTGCTCTATAACGACACGAGGCAGATGTTCTGGACGGACCGCGGCGCGGGCGGCGGGCTATGGGCGTGCAGCCAGCACGGCGGCTCGGCGCGCCGGCTGCTGGCGCGGCGCACGCGCCGCCTCACCGCGCTCGCGCTCTACGCGCCGGCCGCGCGCCTCTACGTGGTGGACGCGTACGCGGATGCGCTCGAAACGCTGCGCGTGGACGGTGGCGGACGCGCCACCATCGCGCTCTTCACGCAGCGCCCCGACGCGCCGCGCGCGCCCAGCGTCTACATCAACGGAGGTCAGTGCTTTGCGCAGCGCGCTCGCCTGAAACCTATTCTGGAGTGAGTGTGCAGGGCGCTCATCATAATGTTGTACGTGAACAGAAGCGGTGCCGGCGACTGCGAACAACACCGCGGGCATCAGCACGGTGCACGGGCGCGCGTGCTCGCGCCTGGCGGCGTGGGAGGAGTGGGCGTGGTGCGCGGCGGGGCGCGGCGTGATGCGCGTGGCGCGGCGCGTTGCGGGTGCGGCGCGGCGAGTGCGTGCGGCGCCGCATCCCCTCACCGCGCTGGCGCTAGCGCACCCCGCCATGTTCCCACCGCCACCAGGTAACTTAACTTTTCACATAGTGTAATGCGCTACATACAGACATACGGTAAATGTATTGTATTACAGGCGGAGACCCGTGCGCGTCCGCGTGCGATAAGAGCGCGCTCTGCGTGCGCGCCGCCACGTCGCGCGCCGTCGCCTGCCTCTGCCCCGATGGACTCATACCCTCCGACTACTCCACTGACGTGAGCTACAGTACATTCGTTTGGTATCGCCGCGCCGAGGCATACAATCTAAATGAATAAACAGATTTGAAGAAGGGTTTTCTCCTTTTTACCATGACGGTTGCAAAGTTTTAGCCGAGTCTAGTGGAGACTTGCGTCCAACTTCCTATTGACTTTTCTAATCCAAAATATAACGGCATCTAGTTTGAGCTCGTGCCCCTTGTAAAGCGTTACTTTCGCACCATACAGAGGAACCTGACCTGTGTGATATCTCGAAGCGGTCTCCCCGCCGGCGCCGGCACTGGCACCGGTAACTCGTCCTGCTCGCTCTCGTGCGGCGCGGGCGTGTGCGAGCGGGAGGGAGGACGCGAGCGGTGCTCGTGCGGGGCGCTGTACAGCGGCGCGCGCTGCCAGCACTACCGCTGCGCGCGACACTGCCAGCACCGCGGCGTGTGCCTGCTCGACCCGCAGCCGCCCCCTCAGCCCGCGGACCCGCCGCCGCTCAAGGTACTCTACTCGTCGCACGCACCCCTCGCTTCCTTCCTTACGCACAGTTAAACATGTATATGAAGCTCGGCTGCCGAACCGTGTTCGGTGTACGGAGCTCCTTTGACATTGTGCGTGTATTGTCGCAGTGTATCTGCGTGGGAGGGTACTCGGGGCCGAGGTGCGCGACGCCCCCGGCCCCGCCCGCGCCCCCTGCGGCCGGTGCTGAGGACGGGTGTGCGGCGCTGCGCTGCGCTAACGGAGCCACGTGCCGGCAGCCCGGCGGCATCGCGCACTGCGTCTGCGCCGACGGGTACTACGGTACGCATACCCTCTCTTATTACACTACTTTGCCATTATTAGCCATCTCTCGATCGATGTGCCCACTTAATCTATCGTTGCTGCAGATGTCGCTACTAGCAACACACAACTAATTTGTCATCGACCTAACCTACCTACAGGCAATGTGTCATTGCAAATAGAACTAGTCGTAGATCACGCAAACGATGCTCTCTGAGAATCTGAGCGTAAGTTCACCTCGGCGGACATTTTCCAGTCAAAGCCATATATGTTACGTGCACCCTAGAGAAAGTTGCATCGGCATTAGGTAGAAGAGGAGGACAAACATTATGTATATGATTAGTAGCGGTATCTTTGAGTGCGGTCTGTAACATGAGTTGCGTTGACACTGTGTTGTGTGTGCGTGCAGGTGTGCGCTGCGAGCAGTGCGCCGCCGGGCCGCGATGCGCGGAAGGCGCGGTGTGCGCGGGGGGGCGCTGCCGGCCCGACTGCATCTACTGTCTCAACCAGGTACCGCACCACTCTCTCTATCTATCTATCTTCATGCTATATGTAGAAGGATCAGTATCGATCGACTTTCACTAATCAATAATGCCTTTAATGCCTGCAATATGTGAAGATAGGAATATTGTAACCAGTGTAACAATTTGTATGTATTTTTACTAAGTCGAGACTATCGATTGTTACAACCCTGTTTTTGTAAATATGAATAAATAGAACATCTTGCGAAGGTACAGCCAGAATGTACTTTTTGTTTTGTATATATTATATTGTATTGTAAAACGAAATCAGAAATGAGGAGATACGTAAAAGAACTCAAGTCACCGACATAGCACGACGGATTAGCACGTTGAAGTGGCAATGGGCAGCCCATATAGCGCGCAGAACAGATGGCCGATGGGGCCGGAAAGTTCTCGAATGGAGGCAACGGATCGGCAAGCTCAGCGTAGGACGTCCACCTATAAGATGGGCAGACGACATGGTAAGAACCGCAGGTCGGCGTTGGATGAAGGCCGCTTCCAACCGCAGTTCCTGGAGATCAACGAGGGAGGCCTTTGTCCAGCAGTGGACGTCCTACGGCTGATATGATGATGATGATTGTAAAACGCTTATCAAGTGGCTAAACCAGCATCACCGCGGACAACACAGCAGGCAAACAACTGGCCGTGTGCTCTCTGTGCGCCTCGCGCCGCCAGCCCTCGAGCGGACTGGGATCAGGCGACTGAGAATGTGCTCTATTGGTAGCTGCACTCTGGGTGACGCGAGAAGAAGCCTAAAGTTTGTAGCAAGAATTGTCAAATGAGTTGGCAACCGAATAATGTCAAGATAGAGAACAGGTAGCTGATGAATAGAGTATAGCTGACCAGCGCTATATCCACTACCTACACTGCACACACCCCATTCCCCCATTCATTTACATAACATCTAGGAAATCTAGCTGAACCTACATTCATTTAACTTAAATTTATCTTATTATGCTTAAACTCTTAATTTGTTAATTTGACAACGGTTAAATAACGAAATGGTGGTACTGAATCTAAATACAGGCGTATTAGGAAAGAGCGAGAGCCTCTTGCACAGGTATTTCTAGCAATAGCTTTCCATGTAATCCAAAGTAATGCGAAGAAGAGGTGCAGAAGCAATCGTCGCTGTGTGTTGCAGGGCGCGTGCATCGTCACGGAGACGGGCATGTCGTGCGAGTGCGCGGCGGGCTGGAGCGGCGAGCGCTGCCAGCGCCGCGCCTGCACGGACGCGGACTGCACGCCGCACGGTCGCGGCCGCGGCGCGCCCAGCACGGACCTCAGCAACGAGTCGCGGAACGACGACTTCGACAACAGGATACGAGACGACGAACATAAATACAATCAGCAGACCAGTGAGTACATCTCCCTCTAGGCAAAGAACCGACTCGACTGCAACAGAGAGCGACCACCCCCCGTCTGAACTCCGCCTGTCCGGTTTGCTATCACATTGCTCGCAACGATGGTAATGTGTTGGAGAGTGTATGTTTACGTTCGCTTGATGCATCCTAAACAGCTTGATTGATGGTGATGACAAATAAGTTGTCATTGTATTCGTCTGCGACTGTCAAAATGTGCAAGCTTGTTTATCTCCTTTTTATTTTGCAGTAAGGTTTATAATGTATTTTTATAATGCTCTGTGACCTAACACATTGTACAAGCACAGATAAATGTTTCTCATTGCATTATTTTCCTCAAAGGTGTTATTAAGTGTCGTATGACTCGCCTGAATTTCCGAATCGTATTTCCCAGATGCTGTACATACTAAATAACTGACAGGTTCATAAATGTCTAGAACAACTCTATACCTACGCCGTCCATTATGCTGTATTTTCAAAATATATAGGGCATGTAGGTTCAAATTATATATATACGAGGAGAGATCAAAAAGTAGTGAGAACGACATACTCCTTGGTAAAAAAAATACTGGCAGGCATAGCTCAAATACATATTTGTAATATTAATAAAGAAAAAGACCTTCGATTCCCTTTTGTTTTTTTCTGAATGTAGTCTTTTGTTTGCTTCGTGTCGAAACGTGTTCTCGAAAATGGAGAAAAACGAAGCGCGAGCCGTTAATAATTACCTCTGTTTAAAAAAGTTAACGACGCAAGAGATTCATTGCGATTTGGAGGCACCATTAAGAGAGTCTGCTCCGCCGTATTGCACTGTCGCAAGGGGGGCTTCTCAATTTCGAGTAGGGAGAACGAGCACGGAAGACGAACATCGTTGCGGCCATCCATCGATATCAGTCACCCAAGAATATGTTGCGAAAGTCGAGAAAGTTGTATTGAGCGATCGAAAAGTTACCATCTTACACTTAGTTCAAGAAACGGGCATTTCATATGGAAGTTTTCAATCCATATTGAAACAATCTTTGAATATGAGAAAAGCCTCCGCAACATGGGTACCGAGAATGTTAACCGACAGTCAAAAACAAAATCGACTTGACATTTCGAAGATATTGTTTACAAGTTTCAAGAAGATTCTGAAAACTTTTACTCGTTTAGCGTAACAATGGACGAAACATGGGTCCATCATTTTGATCCCGAGACAAAACAGCAATCTTCGCAATGGAAACGGTCATCATCACCGACCCCGAAGAAGTTTCGTGCCGTGGCATTGGCTGGCAAGGTTATTGCCTCAATATTTTGGGACTCAGAAGGGATATTGTTGATTGATAACCTGGAGCGTGGAATCACTATTACAGGCCAATATTATGCAGCTTTAATTCCCAAGTTGAGGAATGCCATCAAAGAGAAAAGGAGATGGAAATTTCGAAGAGGCGTGCTGTTTCATCACGACAACGCACCCGCGCACAGGTCGGCAGTTGCGATGGCTGCCATTCAGCAAGCTGGCTTCGAATTGGTTGACCACCCCCCTTATTCACCAGATCTGGCACCTAGCAATTTTTATCTGTTCCCCGAATTGAAAGAATACTTAAGGGGAAACAGGTACGAAGGCGATAACGAGGTGATGGATGCCGTGGAGAGCTTTTTGCAAGGACCAAGACAAAACTTTTTTTTTTGAAAGGGATTGAAGCCTTGGAAAAGCGCTGGACTCGGTGTGTAGAGAGACTCGGAGACTATGTATAAAAATAAATTATTAAGTTATCAATAGTCATTATATTCTATCTCATTCTCACTACTTTTTGATCCCTCCTCGTACACAGTAGGGTCATACACAGCGCTATCTAGCCCCATACGAAGCAGAGCTTGCGAACCAGATAACTGATAGAAAGTATGTAAGTGACATACTTTTTTTTTGTAAATACATTTTTTTATTAGCTTTAGCGGTTTTAGTTTCCCTGCGGCCACGAGGCCTATTGTGATCGCCACTTGTTTATGTGTGGCCCCTAGGTTATGAAGCGACTAAAGTTCACCATTAAGCCCTTCAGCTGTTAAAAACTGTAGAATATTCTTAGGGGTGATAACTGTTAGCTCCTCCGGGCTAAGAATGTGTTTGTCCAGATAAAGGCTACGTTTGCGCATTAGTGGAGCACACTCGCTTAACAGATGTAGGGGCGATTCTGCAGGTTTGTGTATCGAATAGCCCTAGCTTGAACATGTGCTTATTAAGCCGACAGTGTCCAGTCAGGGCTCTGACTATAATGCGGAGATTGTTTCTGTTTAGCGCTAGGATTCGGTTTGTATGAGGTTTATCAAAGGCTTTATTAATCAGTGATTTGGAATAGTTCACGCCTGAGGAATTGATCCAAAGTTTGGACGATTCCTCAGCGGAAAAGCGGAAGTTCATAAGTGTTCTTTGTGCCAGGCTTTTTGATATACCACAGAACAGCTCAGAGGTCTGTCATCTTCCATGTGCCCCAGCTCGCGGAAGCTCGTCTGCACATTCGTTACCGTCGATACCTGCGTGTCCCGAAAGCCATATTAAGATAATTCTGTTCTTTACGCCCAGAGCGTTTAAACGTGACAGACAGTCCTCGACGAGCCTGGACGAGATGACCTTCGAATCCAGTGCCATAAGAGCTGCCTGGCTGTCAGAATGGTTTCCGCACATTATAGAATGGCGTACCTGTGTAAATATACATACTTATGATAAACTAGCTGACCAATCCGCACCTTCGCACGCGAAGTTTTTCAATAAAAACATTACCCTCCTTCTGCGCAGTTAGATAAAAAGTAGCATCAAGGATAATGTAGCATTCTAATGGTGAAAGAATTTTTGAAATCAGACCAGTAGTTTTTGAGTTTATTCATTACAAACATACACACACACAAAAATACAAATCTTTCCTCTTTATAATATTAGTATAGATAGAAATACATCCAGACCCGGAAGAAATATCTGTAGATCATGCAAACCTTTGTATTGTATTGAATTCATTTATTTCAGATAATCATAATCCATAATCACAATCACAATAAATTAAACCAAATTAAATTAAATTATGTACAATCAAACAAATTAAATCAATATTATATAAATATGTATTAATCAATTTATAAATTAAAATTATGTATCGGTGTACGCACATGCTGGAGCAACACACCGGATAAACCGGATTTGTGCCGCGGCAGGAATGGAACCCGCTACCTCCTGCGCCCCGAGGGTAGTCAGTATTGCTAGTTCACTCGGTCGCGGTCGGTCATAGTTTTAAGTGTTTAAGTTAATTTTTTGTTTTGTATATTGTTAGTAATGTATGCTTCGTCACCAGACATTACACTACTATTGTAATTATATCTTATGTAACTGAACTATGTCAATTCTTATGTGAATAAAGTTTCTACATTGCATACATAAGAGCTCATAATCATAGACTTTACATTTCCCGATTTACCACAACCCTAAATTGCTTTAAAGTTGACGTAGCCTTGTGATGAGGTTATGCTATAATAAAACGTATTTGTATGTATATTTGATAGACGTTGTATTAGCAACCTTCAATGACCTGTCAAAAAGCAAACAACATAAAGCACAGAGTATAGTTGGGTGAGGTGACGTAGCGCGGTGGATCCGGTTCCATCGCTTGCGCCGAACAATGCGCTCCTCTACAATACTGGTTGCTGTACGAGTATGTGCTCCACTCGCCCGCTTACACTACGCCCCTGAGTCTATGCTGCTACCGAGCCGAGCACTGCATACTGTCCTCTCAGCTTAATCTGCAGGGAACATATGAAAACTAAATTAATGCACCAATTTAAAGCAAGTCCTTTTCAGAGACCTTCATTCAACTACAATAAATCGGCCACTTGCTTGCATTTATATGGACATGTTGATTCATAAAAAAGCAAGTTCACTCCGTTTAAAGATACATGTTGGGTTTTCCTATGACATATCAGAAACATTTACTTCCTCGATGAAAAAATTTAATCAAAATCATAAATTGTTAATTAACTTTTGTCTTCTATTCTCTTACACTTATATAATCAGTGAGTGAAGACGGGCGTTAGTCTCGCCACTCGTCCGCACGTGAGCACGGCTGCCGCTAATTATTCATACAACAGAACTTGCTTACTGCGAACTCGTTTCCAGCTGTGACGTCATAAACATACGAAATTGTTTTATTGTGATTATCATAACCCACTATACATAAAATCATATTTAGACATTGAATAAAATCATATAAATACGACCTCCGTGGCGCAGTGGGCGAATAGCCGACTGAGACGTAGTGGTAGTGGGTTCGATTCCGGGTCTGGTTGTTTTTCTATATATTATAAGTATGTATTTACAAAAAAAATGTATATACATAAGTATTCTATCAGTTATCTGGTTCCCATAGTACAAGCTCTGCTTAGTTTGGGGCTAGATAGCGCTGTGTTAATTGTCCAGCAATATTTATTTATTATTATTTTAACTGCTCAGCAGGTGCCAGGTAGGGAGAAGTCTTGTGATTTTAAATGAAATAACTATCATATTTAATGTTTTATCAAAATATTATTTTAATGATTCTTATCTCTGCAAAGCATTTTCATGAATACGAGTTAATTCGAAGGGCGTCCATCTCTTCACGAAATTAGGAAAAAAAGATCTTACAAAAATACGCTGAAAACTGATAATATAAAACTTATCAGCTATTAGACACTAGTTATGTAACGAACATTCGGATTCGCATTTGCTAAAAATTATGCAAAATGTTGAGCAAATGTTCAAGGGATTAAAATGTAATATTTACTGGTAGAGTTCCAAGCGGGGAATGCTTTGGGCATCGAAAAGTCCTAAACCAGCATTAGGACAAGAATGACAAATGGTATTTGTTGGGCATGCTTGAAACGAACGGCGCCTCGCGCGAAAAACCGGTCAAGTGCGAGTCGGACTCACACACGAAGGGTTCCGTACCATTATCTATAAAAACCGCAAGAAAATCATGCCTGTTGTATGAGAGTCCCACTTAAATATTTATTTTATTCAATAGCACAATTTTATTTATTTACCTTATTTGGTTGTTGCCCTCTAAATTGCATGAGCGCCCATACAACTCAGAGGACTATCTTAATTGACGTCAACTGTGTATGTATGGGGACATCCTTTAATTTTCATATTTTTTATTTTTTGGAATTTTTCCTTTATTTGTGCCTTGCTGTTTGCCAAATTTTGTGATTCTAGGACAGCGGTAACTACCATATAGGTTTTCGATCGAAATCCTATAGGGTACTTCCGGTTGACCTAGGAATTGTCAATTTTGGTTGAAAGCAAGGTCTTACAGCAAAAGTAAAGGGAAAATTACGAAAAATAAAAAAAGTTGAAAATTAAGGTAAATTTTAGTACCTACAAGTTTTCGCGAAAATCTAAATTTGACCATATCTTTTTATCGTGTTGACTCAGGACCTTGATTTTATGCACCTAATAGGGACTAAATACCTCAGTATATATGGTATAAATTTCAACTTGCTAGGTTCACCCGTTCCAGACAAAATCGGTGGTGACACACGGACAGACAGACGGACAAGAGTGATCTTATAAGGGTTCCTTTTTTACCTTTTGAGGTACGGACCCCTAAAAATAATTTTGTTCAATTTTTAATTTCAATCTTTAAAAGCGACGCTGTCCGTACCTATATACCTATTATGTAAAAAATCGCGTATGTTGGGGTAGAGTGTTCGTATTCATTGTTGCGAATGAGCCAAAATCGATATTCGTCTTATCACTGATAGATTTCCCCATCAGCTAACACCGCAAGATACTCTTACCTACATAGCATAGGAAACAGGCAATCACAACTTCACAGCTTTAACACATTTTACCTTATATATAATGAGTTATTATCACGATGCAGGAAAAAATATAATTAAAAAAACCCAGAACGTCTTAACACAAAATAGTGTGCATTGTGAGTTTGGTTTTCCTCATGCCGAGGTTATTTACATAGTTTTTTAGTAACTTTATGTTGAGTCAGATTGCAAACGAGTTCTTGTAATCACGGTAATGTTTTGTGTATAATTTACCTGGTGTTCGCTGTCCGCAGCGCCATCGCTCTGTCAAATAGGCTCATCGTGGACATCAACAACAACAGTTTGCTCGTCAGCTGTGTCACTGCTATTTACCAGAAGACTATGTCCCAAACGGACAATTCCTTTAGCAAAATCTAGTCAAACATGTTTCGATCTAGTCTCGATTACGTAATTGAATGGTGACGCTAACTCTATCTCGTTATCTACACGTGATCGAAAGGTGATTGAAATGAGTGGCCACGAGGAAGTGTCACATTGCAGAGAGTACTGCGAGGGCACAAGGCCCTATCTAAAATAGAAATAAACATCCAAAACAAAATATAGTTCTAAATCATAGTATTGTGTAAATAGCGTGAAAAGTAAAGTACTTTCCCAACTCGCTGTGCACATAAAGGAAGAAGACGAGTCGAGTCGCGAGCCGCACAAACAGATCCATTTCATAAGCCCTATAGATTGTATGCATCCACAGGAGGTACGTCAAGTTACTCTCCACTCGATTACCAATCCTAGCTAAAGCCGCTACGATTGCAAATCGCAAGTTATTGTTGCTCAGGCTTAATAGCTACTGGATTTTAGTTCTTATACTGATGATTTAGGGTTAAAAGTTGGTATAAGTTGTGGGCGTGCAAGGCTCGCGTGTGCCCTTGACCTCCTGCCTCCGCGCCCCCGGCTCGTCTCGGCGTTCTCAGCCGATGTCGGTGCGGTCGCGGGCCTGACTCAGCAGCTTGCGAAAGCTGTCGAATCGACCGGTCTCCATATGGCCATCGGCCGGTTTTATAGTTTCAATATATTACTTTAATTTACAACAATAACCTCGAACATCATTTAAAAGATTATGTAAATTATAAATGTTTGATTTTAAAACCCCCTAAAGGGATCATTAGATGGTATCGACGTTCTTTATTACAGCGCCACAACAAGGAAGGTTGATAAATAAATGATTAATACTCGTACTAATTAATTACTGCATTTACTTAGTAGATAATGGAACAATTACAACGTTTTATATATTACTTATGAGTTGGTTTATGATAATTATCATTCTCGTATTAAAATATAAAATTTGACAAAATTGTTTAATCCCCGTCGCGCAGTCTCGCTGACAGCTTCGGCAAACACTTACCCTTTTATATTTGATTTGATTCCTTAAAAATTAATAAATGTAGTGATTGTCAGATGACTGATATATTATTATCTGAGAGTCGTTATGTAGGCACAACTAATCAAATACAAACCTTAACTTCAGAACTAGTTTTTAAATCTTTTAGGGTCTCTTTGTAGTTTACAAATAACATATTTTAACTAATTACTTTTTAATGAATTTCGGTCAGTTGAGCAGCATTAATGCCTATTGCTGTTCAACTGGCCGAGGTTAATTCAACGAGACTCTTACAAGTCTATACGAAATGTCGTTATGGAGAGGACGCATAAAGTTAGTTTTAGCACAGAGGAGAGTAGAAGACACGTGCCCCTCCCTCTCTCCCCACTCCCCCCAAATAGCGGGGAAAAGGAAGGAATTATGATAATCTGTTATTATAAATACGGGATTCAAAACGTACCGTGATATCGGTGCTACGTTTGACAATGTTTCGGATCAATTGGTGAACCTTCCATCAGGGTGAGTGCGATCGTATAATATGATTGAAATACGTTAGTTACATACGTTATTTCACTGATAACAATAAGCATTTTTAATAAACCCATTCGTTGCATGGAATTTGTCAAGGAATGCCGCGACCCGGACGAAATGAATAGAGGACAATGACTATTCAAACTTGTAGACTGTCAAATTTATGAATGTTATCACATCTAATATCATGCATTTCAATTTAATTTTATTATGTACTAGCTGACCCGCCCGCGGCTTCGCACGCGTGTTTGTCTATAAAATATTAACCTTCAGCGCAGTCGGATAAAAAGACGACTGTCTAAATTCCGGTTATAATCTATCTATATACCAAGTTTCATCGAAATCGGTCTAGCCGTTTGTTTAGTCTTGAAAACGTAACAAACAGACGTAGAGTTAGTTTGTAATGTATAATATAGTATGGTTGAGTTGCCGAGCCAGCGCAGTGCGTGAACTCAGCCTGTCAGCCGCATGACGTTGCTTTAATTGTGTACGGAGAACATCCAAAACAAATAAATTATCTATATCTATAAAAAATTAAAATTACTTCGTTCGTATTACTTTGAAAGTTGCAACACATTTTGCCGCTAATACTTAAGAACTATTGCATAGAAGGTAACAAAGAAGCCTTCTGACGGCGAACTGTAATCCCTTTAGGCTGAGTTACGCTCGGTCGCGGCACTGTGCCGGGCCGGTGCTCCGGTTACGTAACGTGTGTTACCGCGCTCGCTGCCCGCATCTCTGCCGCACTGCGACACTGCAGCCCATCTCTACTACAGCCTTTAAACATTCACTAACGATTGATTAGTGTCCCGCTAAAACTAACCACAAGATGGATAGATAGATAATGCATTCATTTACCTCTACAATTACACAACATTAAAAAGAATATAGTTTGGTTGCTTGATTATATTTTCGAGGGCATTCGGATCTCGCCTCGTGAGCGAGAAGTCTTCTGTGGCCGCTTTGGCGAGGGGCGACATGACACAGGGTACCCTATAGTATAGTGTGGGCTCGCAACTATTGTATGTATTATTTTTTAATTATTCACAAGGATTATTTTGGATCGAAAATTTAACTGACATTGCTATCACTCATCGCAAGTATAGACCGGTGTCTCTCGTTTGCCGTGGCGACGGCGCGACGACGCGACAACTTGGGCCCGTGCCAGTTAACGAGGGGAAAGAATGGAGATAGAGTAGAGATAATTCATTAACTGGCCATTACTTAAATGCTCAAATTGTTTCGTTCCGGCGAACAAATGTTGTAAAATGTTCTGTTGCTAATCTCAGTTGTATTATGCGATTTGGTGCAGTTCAATGGCTCATTGCCAGACTTAAGCTTACGAACTACTTATCATTCGGAGAGTACCGGCTGGTAAATATAGGGTTTCGGTGAAACTTAAATCTAAAAGAGCTTCTGTATAATGTTCTTAGCTTTGCATTCTAGTTTGTATCAGTATTTGAATGTCAAGTGCACTGTGCCGGCGCGCGGCGCGGTGTGATGTAAGCGAAGGAGCCCGGTGCGAAGCTCTCTGCTCTAGCTAGACTAGAGTATGGGCATTGGGCAGTCGCGCTCGCTCGCTCGCTATCAACTAACGTCGGGCTTTTCTCTTGTTGTCTTACGGATGATACGTGAATCGACTCGTAATATAATTCTTTAAAAATTACTTTTCAATTGAACTTTCTGTAAATCGTGCTCGTTTTTTTTAAAATTGTATGTTTTGTGTATGGATTACATAAAAGAAATGGATAATCTCCTTGTTTTAATATTTGGTGTGATCAGTGAATGTGAAGTGACTGAACATAAATAATAATAAATAATATTGAGTGTATTGTTTGTGTGAACGTTATGCGATGGGGCGCAGAAGGCGCGACAACAACGGTGAGCATTATTTATCGCGATTCAAACAAACAAAGTTTTGAATGATGTACCATCCAAGACCATCTCCACAGAGCTAGAGCTATTCCTAGCTAATATAGCGCACTCCTCTGCGTCTACTTGGAGTTTACTCACAGTTACAAGTTATGAAATGATCCTTATGAATGCAATACATAATAATTGTTTGCGGTTGATGTATCGAATAGTTTGGCGCGCTGTTTTGTCGAAGCGGTCTCGCTCAGACATTATTTGTAAAATGGAAAGCTAGGTACAACATGAATGAAGCTTTTAGCTCTACTCTAAGATGACAGTAAAGATTTATTGCTGTGATTGAAACCTTTGCTCAGGAGTACTCCTGAGTATTACATTTTTTTTAAATATCTTAGTTTTTCGCAGAGAAATACCAGAAATGTCAAGGTAAATCAAGCTTGCAAAACAAAAGAGGACTTCATTGCAACGTTACCAATAAACAAACCTGCATTAGGTACAAGATGTTATTTTGGGATGAGTCCAAATGTAGAATGTAGGTGAAGTGCTTGAATATTGTGCAACACTTCGTCTGGGTTAGCCTTAGGTCACATATTTAGGTTTTCCTCATTTCGTCAGAAGAGCATCTATTCTTAGAAACTGTGCACTCCTTCAAAGATTTTATACAAGTGTGAGATACCAGAATCGAAGCAGCCACTGCAGGTTCAGGCATCTTCTCTATTGCGTTACTGAGATTACCACTTTTGATCTTGTTTAAGTGTTACCCACTGGTGTCCCACACGTCCACTGCGAGACGGATGTGTGCCCTGCGCTCGGCGTCATCCCTCTACCACCACTCTGTTCGTCTCGCTCCACTGTAGCCAGGAATATTGTTATTGTAATTGAATTAGATACGCCGAAATTAAATCAAACAAGCGACCTTGACGCTTAACGTTCCAAAGTCGAATCATTGTTCAAGAATTAATACGTAGCCTACATGATACCTACTTAGCGGAATTCAAAATGACTTTACGAAATCATATAATAACATTGGGATCACCTTCACTTGATCCAAAGCGAATTAAACTTGTAAAGGTGCGATATACACTGTAATAGACTAATAATTATTTATTAAAATGGGTATTTATCGCGTATGTACCTTTTTTATTTGTTATTCCGACGTTTCGGCTGACTGTTGCAACAGTCATGGTCTCGGCTTGACTGGAGTACTTGGAGCTACCGCCCGCCGGGAAGTAATAGACTAATTGATCAAAGTAATGGACGTGTAATATGTCCATTACTGACCTTTCCTAACTTGTCGTCTTGTTAAAGTTTGCTAATTGAGGGTTTAGGATTCCAATAGTTGGACAACTTAGTAAATAGTTTAATGAATAAGGTACAAGTGTCTGTTCCTATTGATCCTATTGTTAGGAAGATAATTAACTGTTATATGGACAAAGTTGAAGATGGATCCGTGGACGCCATTAAGGGTACTGGCTGATACTGACAGGATCCGTGTAATATGGCGCTATGTTCTACTGATACGTCATACAGTAGAACTTATAGTTCGTGTGGGATAAGTTGGCAATAGAGGTCATTCCTTCACCACGATATCGCAAAATAATACAGATGTATCGCTATTTTTTGTTTGATGTGTGGTCTAAGATGAAGCACGAAGATCTAGAAGAAACCTATTTACTACATATACTCTTACCTTAAAGAAGCCCGGATTGTATTCATTAGGAAAAACAAACGACGGTAAAGTGTTACATACCTTAGCTGTACGCATCAAGAACGTAGTACCAAAACGGTGTGTGCGAATGGGTGGTATATCAACTAGGTACGGATGGTACTGAGCCGTGCGCCTGCTTGTCCTTTGATGGTAGGGGGATGGCGGGATCAGATCGTTTAGTTCCTGGGCACATTCCCCAAAATGTATTCTGTAAAATATCGATAGGCTTGCAACTTTACGGCGGTGTTCGTGACTTTGGGTCTTAGCCTCCGCCATATATAGCTCACCGATAAGCCTAAAAGCCCTACGTTCTATCGAGTCTTAAGGTAGCGAGCTGGTATTTGGCCGAACCATCCCGAAGATGACAGCAGTACTCCATACCAGACCGGACTTGAGCTTTGTAAAGACTAAGAAGCTGTCCTGGTGCGAAGTATCTCTTGACCTTGTTGAGGATGCCCAGCTTCATGGCAGCTATTTTAGTCTTAGACTCGATGTATGAGCTAGAGTTAAGAGTAGGCGTGAGCGAAACCCCTAGCTCGAGGTGACCTTTTACAGATACCGGTACATCTCGGAAAATGGGAACTTGGGGAAACTGACTCGTTTTCGCCGAGAAGAGACATGCTTGCGTTTTTGAAGCGTTGAATTTGACGAGATTGGCATCGGCCCAGTCAGAGTCTGCCTTGAGTGTCCAATTCAATCGCTGCAGCATCTGAATTTCTCGAGCATCAGAAGTGTACCTCTCCACAACTGTTCTGTCGTTTGCGTACCCAATGATACCGGGCATGAGCAGATCATTGATATGCAGCAGAAATAGCGTGGCAGAGAGTACTGACCCCTGAGATCCCGGCGTTAATAGCCAATTGATCAGACGAGCGGCCATCAATGACTACCCGAATTGATCGTTCCTCAGAAAGTCTGCAAGCCAAGAGCCGAATTGAGCAGGAAGTCCGTATGAAGGAAGCTTACCAATAAGGCTGGCATGCCAAACCCTGTCAAAAGCTTTCGAGATATCTAGTGAAACAACCAGTGCTTCACCATGCTTCTCGATGGCTTCACTCCAAATGTATTTAGCATACGAAAGAAGATCCCCAGTAGACCGTTTCTGGCGAAACCCATTTGTCGGACACTAGGAAGTCATTGTTTTCAAGGTATGCGAGGAGTTTCCTATTCAGCACAAGGAGATGACCGTGATAGAGCGGTAGTTTGACGGGTCGGCACGGCTACCTTTTTTGGGCACAGGTTGCACGTTAGCCAGCTTCCATGACTTGGGGACTAAACCAGTTTTCAGAGACAGGCGAAAGTCTTGTCAGTCTTGGAGACAACTCGGGGGCACACTTTTTATCACTACGCCTGATATTCCTACCGGTCCACTAGCTTTATTCACGTCAAGACTACGCAGCGTTTTGAGCACTTCTTTTTGCTGGACACTACGAAGGACACGTGGAAGGCTAGGTGGTGTTTCGCCAGAGGTGTCAAGACGCGAAGCTTCCGCAAATTAAATTACAAACAAATTTGCTTTCTCAATAGCAGTGTGGGCTAGGGAACCATCCGGTTTCAGTAGTGGGGGGAGTGAAGGGCGGTTGAAATTCGCTTCCACCGATTTAGCCAGAGACCAAAAAGCTTTACTTCCTGTGGGGTACGCGGCAAGCTTAGACCCCATGCGGCCAATCCGATCGAAGTGAGCTTTCCGTATCACCTTCTTGCTAGACATGGCGGGTTTATTAAAGCCTTTCTTCTTTGACCGCACATCCGAGGCTTTACTGTTACGCGCGTCTACCCAGGCACGGTGCCTGAAGGTGAAGCGTCGGAGAATAGAATAAAATATTCTATTGCCTTTTTATCGCCTCCGTAACGGCATCAGCGCAGACGTTGGGTTAAAGCAAGAAAAGGCCTACAAGAAGTCAACTGGGCAAACTGTACAACTTAAGAATATACAAAATCGGGGAAAATCATTGCATGAAATTTTATGTTTGTAATATTCTATTCACTTATTTTATTGTTTTAAAATACTAAATATATTTTAAAACAGTCATTTTATATTGCATTTATGAATAATATTACGGTTCCGAGTACCAAATTACATGCACATGTCCGATGATAGGTATAAGTAATATGATTTGTGAATTATTATTAGAAACATTACAGAAAACATTTTTAAATTCAAATTAAATGGTAGCGACAGAAATAGCGATACATCTGTATCATTTTGGGATTGGGTGGTGAATGATCTTTATTGCCAACTTATCCCGCGCAAACTATAGAACGCGTGTGAGTGACGAGTTCCTATAGTTTTGTGGGAGCATCGCATAAAATGTAATGTATTTAATGTTGTTTTTATATTGATCGTGCAACCTCTTATGTTGGACGAGTGGGCAGCATTTAAACTGTTTTGTCAAAGCGAACTTGGGAACGGTTCTGAATTGCCTCATTCACCGCTTCCGGTTCGGGGTCACCGTGAACCTTTACGGCTATCGTTGTAGATTCTGCGTGCTATATTCTCAACCAGACTTGAACTTGACATAAATGATTAGTATTGTGTGTTGTATTATTGCAGAGACGAGTGCAGCGGGCGGGGGCGCGGGCGCTGGCGGTGTGCCGTGCGGGGCCGTGTCGTGCGTGCACGGGGGGCGGTGCGTGAGCGCGGCTGGAGGCGTGGCGCGCGTGTGCCTATGCGCGGGCGCGTGGGGCGGCGCGCGCTGCGCCGTGTACGTCGGACACGACCACGCCTGCCTGCGAGCCTGCGCCAAGCCCATGCACTGTGTGTGGGGACCCGACCGTACGTGACGTCTCTCTTAACTACTTCTACTACTCTATACTCTATAGCCATGTCACGGTCCTTGATGCCTCTTCATTTAAATATTATGCTACATGGTGTAAACATAACATACTTGATTTAATAATTATCCCACTTTATTTAAACATTATGCCAGTTGATTTGAAAGTGCAGTGTCACGCCATTTTGCCCTGTATCTCCCCAGTGAGTGAAACCGAAGTGGGGTCTACAAACTGCTTGTGCCCCTCGGGCGCGACGTGCGCGGAGCCGGGCGCAACGCCCTCGCTGGCGGCGCGCGGCGCGGGCGCGGGGGGCGCGTGGCTGGCGGCTCTGCTGTCGCTGCTGACGCTGGCGGCGCTGGTGCTGGCGGTGCTCTACCTCATACACAGGAGGCGACAGTGAGTACACACGCCGATGCCGCTTCACTCTCTACAAAGCTAAAGTTATATTGTGCAAGTGTATGCATAGATGCGATTGTACTCGTATGTATTGCAGCGGCCTGTTCGTGCACGCGCGCCTGGCAGACAACGTGGAGATCTCCAACCCGATGTACCTGGCGGGGGAGGACGACGACCCGCCGCCTCCCGCCTCGCCCTCACCCCGAGACCCGCGCGCCTCCCGCACGCCCCGGGGACACACTGTAAATATATTAACTCTTTTATCGTCTATGGCTAATTAGTCTTTTATTGTCTTTTATCTTTTATCCTAATCTAATCTAAGATCGGTCGCTTTGGAAATTTATGGGGGAGAGAGTGTGCTCAGCAGAGGACATGCTACGCAGAGCTGTGCGAGACACGATATGAATCTGAACAGTCCATTGACGGTAGGTAGTTGCGTGCGCTGCGTAAGGAACGGGTTCTTTGTAGAATTGCGACGAGTTACGACAACTGATTATCTCAGATTAAAATGTCGGACAGAGGCGATAGATTATACTCGAACAATAGACCGTATCAAAACTCATAATAACGGATGATTGTACAGTACAGGGCGAATATGTAAACAGACGACACCTTGGAGGAACGGCTCCGTACATCATTCAAAATATCATTCTGTATTTATTTTAATCCAATAATGAAAGTTGTACGGAACACCGGCGAAACCGAATGATAGGCTAGCGTTTGAGCATGATCTCGCCTGATGACCGTGCAAGCTGCGATGGAACACGCTTGCCTTGGTTGTAGTACGGGCAGAGCCGAGCCGAGACTCTTCACGAGTTCAGTCTGTAGAGTCCTCGCGCAGTCATCCGGTATCATGTCAACGCTATGGTGCGACTCGAAATGGAGACGAATGGAAAATGTTGCGGTTCAAATGTTTGTATGATCAGCTACGCTACCTGGTCACCCAGACTAGATGCATAGACTTCGAGCTCGGGTTAGGGGAGGGGGAGTGTGTGTATTTGACAACGCACAAAACTTTAAAAGCGAAATTTGAAAGTCGGCATGTTTCTCCTTTTCTAGTTTTAGAAGTTAAATACAACAAGAAGACAGACAGACAGTTACTTCCGAATCTATAATATTAGTATATAGTATACTGCGTGGGTGGCGGTAAACAGCCACGCTCTAAATTAGCTTTACAGTTTATTGACGATTTCAACTAAGTATTAATATTAATTTCAACTACCTATATATTATTTTTGTTTAAATAATTTATGTATAACTTAATATATATCCGAGCCTTTATTTTTGATCTTCATTATATATCTTTCTACTGTAACCTTTCCGTCTCTGTGAAAAATAGCCCACGTAACCCCACTCCATAAGAAAGGTGACCAGGGCAACATAGCAAACTACAGGCCTATTGCCATTTTGCCAGTTATCGGCAAACTTTTTGAATCCATGGTTCAAAAATTGTAATTGTAATTATCCGTGGATATAAATCTGCTCCTAAATATGTATCATCCAGTGTGCCGCAAGGTTCTCACCTTGGGCCCCTTTTCTTCTTAGTGTTTATCAATGACCTTTGCAATAATATCACTTTTCGATTCGAAATGTTCTCAGACGATTTAAAATTGTATACGGTTATTCAGTCAGGACAATACATATCTACGCTTCAAACCGATATTGATGCCATTAGCCATTGGTGTCTCCGCAACAAAATGACACTCAATGCATCTAAATGCATCCACTTGAAATTTAGCAGAAAAGTGAATCCAACCTTTGCCATGTACTGGGTGGCGCAGATGGATCGGGTGGTTTTAAAATACTTGCAAACTGTCAATTTTAAAGGTATTGGATTGAAGTAAAATGCAAAACGTGTAGTTACAATGGAAGTTTATTAACAAAAAATTAGTAAAATTATTTTTTAAAATTATGTCCATCAAATGCCCTCCTTCTCGAGCGACGCATTCTTGGAGTCGGTCCTTAACGTTCCGCATTGCCCGCTCAAGCACATCACCAGGAATTCCTGGTGATGTGATTTCGTTGTGAATTGCTGCCTTCAACTCCTGAATGGTCCGGGGTTTGTTGATGTAGACCCTTGCTTTTAAGTAGCCCCATAAGAAAAAGTCACATACCGTGAGGTCGGTCCGGTGAGCGAGGGGGCCAATGGAAATCTCCATTACGAGAAATCAAACGGCCAGGGAACAGAGCGCGTACAGCTTGCATTGATATCCTAGCGGTATGTGCAGTTGCCCCGTCTTGTTGGAACCACATATTGTCCATGTCGTAATTGTTCTCTTCAAGTTGTGGGAGAAGAAATTCTTCAATCATGTTCACATAACGCTGCGAATTAACAGCAACCGCCTGCTCCCTTTCATTTACAAAAAAGTAAGGCCCAATTATCCCTACCTTAGAAACCCCACACCAAACCGTCACTTTGTCACTATGGAGAGGCCGTTGGTGTAGCTCTCTTGGGTTAGTGTCGGTCCAGTAACGGCAATTTTGCTTGTTGACGTAGCCGTTAATGTGAAAGTGAGCCTCGTCAGACATCAGGTTTTCATCTTCCAATAACTCCAACATCCGTTGGCTAAACTGAAGCCTTCGAAGATGGTCTGTTGGGAGAATCTTCTGGACCACCATTATTTTATAGGGGTGGAATTTCAGTTCTTTGTTAAGAATCCTTTGAAGGCTCCGACGTGACATTCCAAGAGCTTGAGCACGACGTCTCGTTGATCGACGTGGGCTCGTATTGACATCGCGTCTCACACGCTCCACGTTCTCAGGCGTTCTTATTGTTCGAGGTCTAGGCGTCCATTTTGGAGCACATGAACCAGTAGTGCAAAAATTATGCGAGGTGGGATGTTGAAATGCCGGCGAAAGGCACGTGTCACAGCAACAATTGACTCGTTATTTCGTATAAACTCTTCCACTGCGAAAACACGATGCTCAACGGACCACGTAGCCATTGCGACTGACTGCCAGTCTGCAACTGAAACTTCCCGTCCCCCCACCACAGGACGAAGACCGCCGAACACCTGGCTCCTCCCCTCCAGGCGTACAGTCTACTTCAAAACCACCCGATCCATCTGCGCCACCTTGTACTTCATTAATTGTAGCCCCATTGAAAAGGTCATGAGTATACGTGATCTGGATGTTACGTTAGATCATAAACTGGATTTCCGTGAACATATTAACAATATAGCTACTAAGGGAGCACGTATAGCTGGATTTGTCGTCAGAAAAACTAAAATGTTCAAGGAACCTGATATTTCAATACTTCTTTTTTCAATTGTTTTGTCCGCAGCCACTTAGAATATTGCTCTCCAGTCTGGAGCCCATCATACGCAATACATATTATACGTTTCTATGTCCATATAACTAGTCGCCTAGCAAGATTGCGCTTGCCACATACGCTAGTTGAACTAACCCAACTACGGGTGTAGCGCGGGTGTGAGCGATCAACAATGTATGTATGCTTGAGTCGCGGATAACTAAACTAGTGGTTCGCCCCGAACTGAGATCTCGCGAGTCTCCCATAAAAACAAAAATACAGTGTAAACTCTATATAACGACACTCAAGGGACTGAGCATATTTTGACGTTATAGAGAGTTGTCGTTAAATGGAGAGAAGTAAAATCTGTATTAGAAAAAGAAAACGTTTATTTCTGATTTGTATTGTTAAATAGTACCTACAATAAAAATCTGTTTTAATTTGTACGCTATTGCGTTTTACAGTTTATGTTTACAATTTGAAAGTTTGTGAGCTACTAAGAATATGACAACGTATAGATAAAATCCATCACTTCTACTAACAACAGTCTGCAGCTACACGTGCAAGCAATCCCATTTTGTAAACAAAAGAACGGATTTCTTAGAAAGTTTGGTGTGTATGATGCCGACAGTCGAGTTTATTATGGTCTAGGATAATAAAACGACAAAAGGATATACACAGCTGCGCAGTTTTTACTAATTTGGCAACTTAAAAAGAACTTTTTATTACAAATTGTTGTCGTTATTGAGTGGGTGTAATGCTATACAGAGTGTACCATTGTATGCAAGACAAGCTAAACCAACCAAAGCCGAGTGATTTCGACGCTTTAGAGAGTTTGTCGTTAAAACGAGTGACGTTACATGGAGTTTACACTGTATATTATTCGTAATCTTTGGCTATCAAAATAGTGCCACAAAATAAATAACCAAATAACTTAACCTACAGTTTCATTAAAATTTTTATTTTATTTAATTTAATAAGGCACACATTACGAATTACAAGCAATAAAAATATAACTGTAAAATAACAATTTGATCTGGCTTGAAACATAGCTTATGTGCGCACAGAAAAACAGAAATATACCCGTCGAGGAAACTAAAAGAAAAGCATGCTCAAGGACATAACTACTGCTAAGTAATTAAAAATTGGTAGCCCACGACGCTACTATGAGCGTCTGAATCCCCGTTAAAATGGAGGATATCTTTGAGTTGTGTGACAAATTTATGTTTTTTTTTTTATACTTCTTATATGGCAAACGAGCATGCAGTCCACCAGATGTTAAGTGGCTACTGCAGCCCATGGATATCCACATAGAATTCAAAACAAGGTATTATGTTGTCTTGATCTCTATGTTATTTAGCTTAGAGTTAAAGATATCCAGCTCTACATTCGCCTTTGCTAACTCATTGTACTGCCGAGACATTCTTGTTATTGGATTATAATAAGATATATTGTTTATATAAGTAAAGCAAAAATATTAGTTAGATTAGATCTACGAGCACTAATCATAACATTGAAAGAGATTTGCGACAATAGTGCTGGGGAATCGATTAGGCAGTGTACCAAAACAGATATACCAAATCGAAGTATGTGTGACGAATTTCCAAAGTTTGAACATTACATTTAATTAAACTCTCTTCATAACTCAGACCAGAACGACCAGGCTGATGACGATAGCTTAATAATCTGAGACATTTCCTTTGAATTCTTTCGATTGCATCAACATGTACTTTGTAGTTTGGGGACCATATAGAACTACCATATTCCAAGACACTTCTTACCAAGGCAAAGAACAGGTATAAAAGGCTACGAGCCTCATTATATTTGTAAAATTACCTTAGCCTTACCTGATGCGTAACTCGCATTTACGCACCAACTTTCAGAGCACGAGTGATGTAAAAGAATGATAGTAATATTGTTGTTTGTATGTTTCAGAACGGAGGCGGCAGCGGCAGCGGCAATCACTTCGCGAACCCGGTGTACGAGAGCATGTACGCGCCGCAGCCGCAGCAGCACACGCCCATAGAGGTAAACACGCACCACTGCTCATATTCATACTCTCCCTTGTATGTATCCGAGAATAACGTTCCAAGCGTTGATCCGATCGTCCTCTAAAAATGACACGCCACTATTTGAATAGTTAAAGAATAAGGATTTTTTTGGGAATGTCACGAGACTCGGTTCGCGGCGAACCACTACATTATAAATCAGAAAGTAACTCTGTCTATCTGTCTGATTATAAATAGCAGAAAGTAAATTGGTATGTAAGTTTGTTATTGATTACGTGTTGGACACGATGGCTAATAACTGGGATAGCTGCTTCAGACGCAGCACTGCATTCGAGTGATGCTGACGTACGAAAGTATTTCGTCCTCATTCGAAGACACCTTGTGGGTTACCTACCATTGCCTATTTAATTTTAAATAATTTTATTTTGAAAGTAAGTTCGCGTCATATGGTAAGTATGGATCGCTTGGTGTCTGATATAAATGCATATTTAATTTAATTAGAATTGGGTATAAGATTATAGTTTAGTATTATGAAACGTTACGTTGGTGAGCGCGGCGCCGCTCACATTCCAGACGAAGGGGCTGACCGCACAAAAACAAAAGTGCTACAAAAACCGTGTAGTTAAATGTCGCATGTGGCCAAATAGCTTTTTTGTACAAAAAGACACTGTTTTTGTGGCTCCTTGGCAACTAGTGTCAGTGTTCACGATACAAACCGGATATATAAGTAGCTGTAGCGGTCACCTTCAGATCAATATTTCAATTGGGAAGAGTCATTGGAATTGAAAGTTGATTAATGAAATGTATATTGTGGATGGAAGCATCCGCGCGTCCGAGATGTCCATGTTCTAGGTAGAATGAGACGTTCTATGATCAACCTCAAGTGCGATGCTCAACTACTCATCATGTTAAGGAGCGCGAACTTTAAGGAGCGCGATAATATTGCATTTAATGTATACGAGTGTGGAGTGGTTCAACATCGCACCTACATCACTGACGCAACAGATAGACAAGTTGTTCATGTACAGGAAACAACAACTCGCCCAAATATGATCTTGCCGCGTGAGGTTGTAAATGAGGAAGGAGGGAGGCTTTTGCTTTGCACTGGGACACCAACAGCTAAATATACAAATAATGAAGTTTTAAAAGTATATAATGTATAAGATTTTTAAAACTATCTCGCAAATGTTTCAAGCCTAGATGGAACTATTTTGAGATTGTATTTAAAATGTTGAAATTGTTCGGTTATCACTATAAAAGTATACTATTTAAATGTATAGTTTAGAATTAGATGTTTATTTTGTATAATGCATTTCGCGCAGCGCTGCCTAATCTCAAAGTAAGCAAAGCCTGTTCTGCGCTGCACTCGCCTTCTCCATACTAATATAATAAGTATTATTATATTTCCTATATTTAACTAGTTACCTAGCCAATAAGATTAAGATGTATGTGTGTGACTCTGCTGTAAATAATAGTAGATTATTAAACGAGGGGATAAAACAGTGCCTTGCGTCAGGCACTTGCGTCATATTGAAACCGGAACGTAACGAACAATTCGCTCGTGAGTTACTACAATCTTGCGTGCAGAGGAATATAATTTATTTTATTTTATTTCTATATTTCTCAGACATTTAATCCATTTTGTTAGTAAATAATAATATCATCTTAGAATTACGTTAGTAGACAGGTAGGTAATTGAAATTAAATATATATATAAGCACGCCCAAGATGCAGATCCACGAGGAGAATACTCTACTTTTCACACTTTCTGCGAGGCAATAAAAACCAAATCTAGGTTGGTGCATTCTGTTCAGAGGTTAGTTCGATTTACGAATAAGTTCTTATTGTGCGGGTCTCTTTGGTTCAAATTTTAATACAGATAAGGTTCAAAATTCATATCACATTATGCCCGCGAGGTCATAATAAAATTCAGTACGACTTTACTCCCGGCTCAGTTGTAGGGATTTAATCACCTGCTTTCGGTGAGGTTTACATGACATATAATTTGACAATTGTCGAGCAGGTGGTGTGAGAAATAATTTTAATTTTGTAATGTAATTTCAGGAGCACGCGACCCTGCTGGCCGAGGCGGCGGGCGACGGCTCGCCTCCGCCGGCCGAGCGCGCGGCGCTGCTGTAGCCAAACCAATGTATACTCTGCACTAAGCACGTAAGGTTGAATGTACGCGACGCGACCACAGGGAAACAGACTCTAATGCGTACGAATAATATGTGTTCTTGAATGAGATGCGGACCAGGCTCATGTATAACATATTTTCATATAAGTATTATTGGTAGCTGTACGTATGTAGTCAGTGCGCGCGCGAGGCTCGATGTCGAATCATACTATATCAACTTTAAAAATATGGAGTCTAAATGAGTTTAATGAAACGTATCTTATTTTGGTGATGATCGGCGCCGACTTAAATCATTAATTACTTACTATTTTACTATTAGTTTATGAAATGTGATCCTGATAATATGCAATTTCTCAACTCTCTGAGTTTAAGAGTATTTTCTTGCATTCTGATTTGTATAGGTAGTTCATTGAATCTCGATAATTAACTCTCACATTATTAATCTATGAATTATGTTGAACGCAACGATACCACGAGGCAGCCGCAGTTGCGCGCGATGCGGTACGTGCCTATAGGTGTACGGTACACTAGTGCTTGGAATATAGTTGCTTATCTATTCACTTGTTAGTGAATCATCTTAATTAAATAAATGTGATGTATTTAATTGTAATACAATCTCTCGTAGAATAAGTAAGTTCGATATAAGAACACCGTAAATATAAGCGATCTAAATATATTTGATCCTGAAGTACTCGTTTCGTCTCAAATGCTGTGCCATATTTTTTCTAGAGATCAAAATTTTAAGCTAATTTATTGAAGACTTTGTTTCGTAGCAATTTGAAGGTTGTGCATCTAATTCAAGTTTAGGTACTTAGATAAAACTATTTTAGAAAAATTTGTTATTTTGTATTTGTTAAGTGAAATCGACAACAACGGCCAGTTTAGTTATTTCATGACAATTTTTCGCAAATGGCAATGTATTTAGTTAATACAAGCCGTAGTTAAAGTAATATTACTAAAGTGAACATTGTGGCAGCTACTTTAACTACTCATAGTTGTGATCGAAATGGTATCGATTCTGTGTACAACTCTCTAGAGATTACACTCCAATTGAAGCAACCAACTCTAAAAAAATACTGCATTGAAATAGATCCATCTTACCGATCCTCCTCTTTTTGCATAGAGGGTTAAAATTATACCGTTTTATAACCTTTTAGAAAAAAAGATTTTTTGGTGAGATTGTGTTGAGAAAGCTGCAAATACAGAGTCGATGCCATTCTAATGTTATTTGTCGCAACGAGGACATATCATTGACTATCAATGCAAATAGTACAATTATTGTTGTAACTGTAGGAGTTGTGATATTTGTATGATATTAGTACTCATTGTGTTAGTATTTTGTTAGAATTAATTTAAGTCAGATTATCCTGTCGACGAGGAGACATTATCCTAAGCCCAATCAATCATCTATTCTTTACTGTATGCATAATTATAAGTACAATCAATACAGAAATAAATTAATCTTGGATGGACATATAGGTATGTTTTATTTTTAAATATTAGTTTATTTCTTCGAAACTCACTAAATTTAGCAATAAGGAAGAATAACTAACTATCTTAGTTAAGATTTTTAAAACTTTCAGTTTAACTCAAAACTTTAAACGTAAATACGTCATAAGTCATTTATTATTTGCAGATAATATGTTACAAAATAAGGTCTTAAAATGAAATATGATAGTGCTTAAAGATATTATCTGCCGGTTAGGACTTGCTAACTTATACAAATTCTTGTCATATTTGAATTTTCTTGTCGGTTTCGTAACATACAGTTTTTCCGCCGCACAATTTAAAGAAAATACGGAATATGTTCAGGTGCGACGCGCCAGAAATCTCCGACAAAGACAAGCAGACCTGGTAGTTGGCGACACGACCTATAAAGGAGTTGACAGATTCCTAGGCTGTACTGTAACGAACACAAGAGAGGATGCAATAGATATGTGGGTTCAAAATACTCCGGTGCAGTGCAGCCCTACATAAGATCCTAGTGTCAAAGCTCCTTTTCCGGTGCACCAAGATCCGAATCCATAAAACTGTTAATCGGCCTATCTTGATGCACGGATGTGAAGTCTAGACGCTGACCCAAAAAGAAGAGCGCAAACTTTTAGATTAGATTAGAAAATTCTTTATTGCACTAATAAAAAGATACATAGGCGAACTTAATGCTAATTAGCATTTTCTTCCAGCTAACCTTTGTGTAGTGTGGAGAAAGTGGTAGTGCCAGAAAAAGGAAATTTAATCAAGCTTTAGCTTAGAAATAAACTTACAAAAATTTAAAATAATAATAATACACAAATATATCTACATAAAGTGCTCAATTTTGTTGGGTATCTTGAAGAGAGATGAAGTATTTAAAGAGTTTGGATTTGAAGATTCCCATAGAGGCGGCCTTGCGGATTTCCACTGGAAGAGAGTACCACAAGCAGATAGCAGTCACAGTGAAAGAGTAAGTGAAGAAAGAAGTTTTATGCTCAGGCGTCTTGAATAACAGATGTTGAGAAGAACGAGAAGGGCGAGAAGGGCGATCAGGTGGAAAAAGAAGAGAAAAACGTTCTTTAAGATAGCAAGGGGACAGAGGATTTTGAAGGATGTTATAAAGAAGACAGAGTATATGAGTATCCCGACGAAACCGGATTTTGAGCCACTTTAACTGTGAGCGGTACTGTGAGATGTGGTCGTACTTTCGTAACCCGTATATATATCTGATGCAGAGGTTTAACAACCGCTCCAGTTTATTAAGTTGCTCCTCAGTAGCGTCGGGATAATACACATCTGCATAATCTAGGATAGGGAGTAGGATAGAATTTACAAGAGTAATTTTAGCTGCAAAAGGAAGGAAATTATGCATGCGCTTTAGAGCGTGCATTGATCCATACATCTTCCTGCTGACTTCAGTAATGTGCTGTTTCCATGATAAGTTCTCAGTGATGATTAGGCCAAGATTCTTTACTTCAGAGCAGTAAGCTAAGGGGACATCGTTATACGTAACATAAGGGAGAGAGTTTAGATCAAGCCTAGAAATAAAGCCCCGGCTGCCAGTAATCATCACTTGGGTTTTACTAGTGTTGATCTGTAGTCCAAATTTATGTGACCAAGAAGAGACAGCACGTAAATCCTCAGTTAGGAGGTGTATGGCATCATGAATGTCCTCGGGATTGAACGAAAGGTAGAGCTGTACGTCATCAGCATATAGGTGAAATGAAGAAGAACGGAGACCAGAGACCAAAGTATTTATGAAGACCGAAAAGAGAAGAGGGGACAGGACTCCACCCTGCGGAACGCCGGCAACAACATCGCACCAGCCAGAGTACGTATCGTCAACTTGAACACGCTGCTGGCGTCCACTAAGGTAGGACCGAAACCAGTCACAAGCAGATAGGGAAAAGTTTAGGGAGCGCAAAATCGCAAGAAGTATGGAATGATCCACACAGTTAAAAGCGTTGCTGAAATCAAGTAGAGTTAGAAGGGTGAGCTGCCTGTTGTCCATAGCAAATCTAATATCATCAGTAATTTTAAGTAGAGCTGTGCTAGTGCTATGAGCGGAGCGAAAACCTGACTGAAAAGGGTTCAAGAGCGAGTGTGATTGGAGATAAACAGACAGTTGACAATATACAGCACGTTCCAGAACTTTAGACAGAAAGGGAAGGATGGAAATAGGACGAAAGTCTTTAAATTCTGTGGTAGCTGACTTTTTAGGAATTGGGATGATCTGAGCTTTTTTCCATAAAGAAGGAAAGCAACCAGAGGAGAGAGAGAAATTTAATATGTGAGAGATATGAGGGAGGAGATGATTGAGGATGGGGAGTAATAATTTTCGACCGAGGCCGTCCAGTCCTACTGCTTTACTTGTTATGCTAGTAGCAATCCGCTTTATTTCATCTTCGCTGATAGGACAGAAGGAAAACGGTGTGAAACTATGCTGTGTCTGGTTGCCCAGCTCCGCAATAGTCGTTTCTCTCACGACGTTGCTGATAAGGTGTGTCACTGTTGCAAAATGCACATTCAGTGCATGTACATCTACCGAGAAACTAGCAGAAGTCTTATTTCGGCCAAAACCAAGACTGTGAAGAAACTTCCACATGTTATTTGGAGTACTTTCACTAATTTTATTATAAATATAACGCCGTTTTGCGTTGCGTATCATTTGGTTGCATTTATTACGAGCTTTTTTGTATCGCAGAAGGTTACCTTCACTAGGGTCTCTCCTATTCTTGCGATATAGATAGTCCCTTCTGGCCATGCATTTACGGATTTCATCTGATAACCATGGTGCTGGTAATCGCTTCATTCGGACTGGGTGCAGAGGTGCATGGATATTGAAAACATTGTTGATCGAGCTGTTTAACCAATCCACTTTGGCATCCATTTCGGTAAGACTATACAACTTGGACCACTCAATGTTGGCAACATCCGCACACAAGCTTTCCCAGCACACTCCAGCAAGATTACGTTGGATTATCACCTTGGTCTTGGGTCTAGGGACACTAATTTTAAACGAAGCAAAGAGCAGATCATGGTTAGAGAAACCAGGAGCAGGATACTGACCATGTCCATTGATACGATCTGCATCACTAGTCAGTATGTGATCAAGCCATGTATGGGTATCATTGACATGATACGTTGCCTTTAAATCTAAGAGTGAAATATTAAGAGAAGAAGTAATATTTAACAATTTCTTGGCTCTACAATCTTGCTTCAGTAAACATGTATTAAAGTCTCCCATGATTAAAAAGTTATCATACTGAGGCAGATATGTCTCAAGTAGTTGTTCAAAGGTGCTGAAATAGTCTATGGTCGGTGGAGCATAGACTACACCAAGTAGAAACCTAACAGTAGGATTTAAGGTCACCTCAATAAATATATGCTCCATTGAGCCAGAGTACATGCTCGGAGACACAGATACAATTTTATGTTTAAGCTCAGATCGAAGATAGATTGCAACTCCACCAGCTCCTTTGCCTATGCGATCATTTCTAATGAGATTAAAACCAGGAAGTGAGAAAGAAGCTGAGGGAAGAGTAGGTTTTAGGAAGGTCTCAGAAACAAGACAAGCATGGAGAGGACTGATGGTGAAAGTATTAAGGAAGTCTGTAAAGTGTGCCGGTATGCTCTGTGCATTGATATGACAAACGTTAAAATTCTTTTTGGAGTTAGGAAAAGATTCCACAAGCAGGTCCCCAAGCGGTTTAGCTACTAGACTGTCATCTAACGCATCCGAGAAATCCTCAGAATCCAAAGAAATAAATAAGTCCGAACAAATTGAGCTATTCATAAATAAATATATAAATAAATTATACCTAAATATCTACACAATAGTAAGATAAACTACAATTAATTCAATAAAACAAACTATCATTAAATCTTGCCACAAAACACTGCCGGTTAGATGGGAAACACATGCTTTCCATGTCTATTAAACAAACTAGAGCTTAAATTTAAAACGTTTTACCAACCAATTAATACAGGCTAAATACTAACTTAAAATAAAAAAGGCTAGAAGAAGAGAACTTTTGGTGACGGAAAGGAAGGTGCTAAGAACCTAGGCCTGGTGCGACGAGAAGATGGCACTCTGTGAGTGAGGAAGAATCGGGAGGTAGCGTTACTGGTGACCGAGCCCAACATCATAGGCGAAATAAAATCTCATCGATTACGCTGGCTCGGCCACGTTGAGCGAATGCGGGACGATCGTGCTGCCAAACGTGCCTACCTAGGAATACCAGTCGGCCGACCCAGATATCGCTGGAAGGATGAGGTGGAGAAAGACCTTCGCACTCTTCAAGTGTCAGACTGGCAAGTGGCGCAGAATAGGGACCAGTGACGTCTTTTAGTGTCGGAGGCCAAGACCTGCTTTGGGGTTGATGCGCCAGGATAGTAAGTAAGTATTTAATTAATTTTAAAAAATAATAATATTATAATCTTAAATTAAAAAATTCATCAACCGAGAGTTAAATCAATGATTAAGGAGCCATGTAAATAATTTATATTTAAATTGATTGAGTGGTAACTCCATAACGTCATCAGGTAACTTAATATACATTTTTATACACATATGTAAGTATTCGGATAACACTAAAAATAAAAATACTGTCGTGGTTAAGTAGTTTTTAAGTTATTAGCCATCATAAAAACTGACTTTTGACAAAATACACGGTACGCCAGTGACCCCAGTGTTGAAATTTGGTATGCGCGTAGCTTTAGTGACACATATATAGGAAAAAGTCTGAAATCTAGAATTACTGAAATTTCTACCCCAAAAAAGTATAACCAATTAACATCAACTCCCGATACCTGTAATTTGAATGACACTGTAGGTCTTGTTAGTTCTCAATTCATGGCACTATTTTGATAGTTTTATTTGAAGTGAAAACTTCTTTAGGCGCGTTGAGCATTTTTTGAGGTGGGAACAAAACCATTGAACTCGCGACATTGTTACCGAGACCTGACACTGACTGTTACTGATAGTAGGTATTATATTCTCTTTGGTTACTGACACCTCTGTATATAAGTATCTGTAGTGTAGTCTGCTTTTATTCAAGTTTTCATTTCTATCGACACTCCCAGAGTGCCAGTTTTAATTTTTGTTTGCATGTTCCACTTTTTGCCCTCTAACATGAAGATCGGAGACATTTTGTATAGATATATCATACTCAAGATTACAAATAATATTTTATTGTTTCTATGGGAGACTCGCGAGATCTCAGTTCAGGGCGGTCTACTAGCATATAAACATTTTACACTGGATTGTACCATCATCATCAACCTGTAGCAGTACACTGGTGGAGGGAGGTCTCCCAGGGTGCGCCATTTAGCCCGATCTTCAGCTCTTCTCATCTAGTCTGGATTGTATGGTGAGCGATATTTATCTTAACATAAATTATTATAGCATTTTCAACGCTTTGGTTGGTGGCGGACGCAATGCAATGCCATTTTATGTTTTTGAAAATAATGCGTGATATGAAACTTTTCGACAGCGTGCAGTGTCATTTAAAAGCAAATCTCTTAAACGTAAACGACGATTTTATAGAGATTGCTGGGAGCCGTCGGGTCTTGCACAAACAACAGTGCTCGTGTCAAAATGTACGAGTTGAGCGGTGGACTTTCCACAGCTGATGCGGACATTTAACAAATAATACTCACAACTTCAATATCATAAAATAATTGTATTCCTTAAAGTTTGTTAATATTTCAATAGAAATCATCCATGTTGTAGTTGTGTTTAGCGGCGCTGTTCTTGACCTGGTCCTGCGCGAGGTACATCTCCGCAATCTGCTGCGCCGACGTCGCCTGCTCCGGGCTTTTGTCCTCGCGCACGCGCACGAACCTGAACAAAAACATATACAACTACAACCTGGGGAAGCGCAGCTAAATGCCCGCGCGGCGCACCTCCCACACGCACGCCGGCGTGAACCACGCGTCCGGTGTGTGCTTCACGCCGGCTGACGGTTACAGCGAGGAGTACACTGACCTGGGGAAGCGTAGCGAGATGCCCTTGTCCGGGTCGACGAGGCCGAGCGCGGCGCGGTGCGCGGGCGACAGAGACAAATCCGCGCAGCGCACCTCCCACACGCACGCCGGCGTGAACCACGCGTCCGGCGCGTGGCTGCTGTCGTATCTGCAGATAACCATTACACATTTAACTCATTCTAATTATAGGGTGGGGGGCATACGGGTGTATTGTGCATCATCCTCCGAGGTTCGTAAAACGCTGCGGTGTTTGGACATGAATAAAGCTAATGGCCCTGATGGGATTCCAGCAATGAGACCGATCGATACCGAGTAATTGTTGATGGCTGCTCGTCCCATCAATTGGCGATTAACGCCGGGGACCCTCAAGGGTCGGTTCTCTCTGCAACTCTCTTCCTGCTGCATATCAATAATCTGCTAAAGCCCGGTACCGTTGGGTATGCAGACGACAGCACAGTTGTTTGAGGAGAATTACACATCTACTGCACAAGCCAGTGGGGCGCAGATTCAGTCACTTAGAGAGGCCATGGTTGAACGCTTAAACTTGTCCTTGAAGGTGATCTCCGACTGGGGGATGTTAAGTTTATTGCAAACAAAAGCCAGGCGTGTCTGTTTTGCGCGAAACGGAGCCAATTTCATCTGGCACTTTCTGTAATGTATCCGTGCCGATTTCTGACCACCTCGAGGTTCTTGGTATAGCATTAACACCGACTCTCAATTTCGGCTCCTACATTGAGTCAAAAGCCCAGCTGGCCGCTAAAAAGCTTGGTATACTTGCAAAGGTGAGGCAATACTTAACACCAGGACAATTGCTTAACTATACCAAGCACAAGGCCGATCATGTCTGGAGTACTGTTCTCACCTCTGGGACGGATCAGCGAAATACCAGCTAGAGGCTCTAGATTCAATTGAGAGAAGAGCCAAGAAGCTCATTTGCAATGACGAGTTAGCAGATGCAAGGCTCCACAGCCTCGAGCATCGCCGAAAGGTTGCAAAACTCTCTGTTTTTATCGGATACTATTCGGAGAGTGTGCTGCGGAGCTTTTCAACCTGATCCCACCATCCCCACTCTATCATCGGACAACCAGACGCTCCGCGATGCACCACCGCTACATGGTAGACATACCTCCCATACGCACAAAGCGGTACTCTTCCACCTTTATTATGCGCACCGCTAAGGAGTGGAACGCCTTGCCTGAGTCTGTGTTTCCTGATAACTACAACCTAGGGGTCTTCAAGTTGCGAGTGAATAGGTTTCTTCTAGGCAAGCGTGTACCATCGTAGACTGCATCATCGCTTACCATTAGGCGAAATCGTGGTCAAACGCTGGCCTATAATTTATAAAAAAAACCCTCTCTAACGTGACCCCAGCCATCCCCTTTAAAGTAGCGGAGTAGGAGTTTGGGTTGATGGCAGCACACTGCTGCCACACATATATCTATCTGCCGTGGGATTCCGACCTAGGAAAGCTTGTTAACAAACGCCTAATGAACTTTTTGGAATCACGTAACCTCATCTCACACGGGCAATTCGGTTTTCAAAGAGGCAAATGCACGGAAGATGCAGTGACACTTCTAACATCAGAAGTATCATTACAACTAGACACTGGCAAATGCTGCCTAGGAGTCTTTTTAATCTTAGCCAAAGCCTTCGACACTGTCTCCATTCCGATACTCCTAAAGAAACTGGATGGCATGAGGTATCGCTGGTAACTGGTTTATAAGCTACTTATCGGAACGGAGACAGTGTGTCAGGATCATGCAGACAGTGCGTGGACCACAAAATGTATCCTTTGGAGTGCCACTGGGCAGCATTTAGGAGACCACACTATTCAATTTATATATAAACGATATGCATAATCTCAACATTAAGAATCCCGAAATAGTATGCCATGCCGAACAAAATCTCTTTATACATTAAAATCACAAGGATCACTTTGAAACGTCAATTTTACTGCCTGATCCTTCACGACCAAGCCAGGAAAGAAAGGCAAGAAACAAGGCTGGTAGTTCTTTTTAATGATCCTTTTAGAATACATACAATAAAGAAAATAAATTACGTCTAAATTGTAACATTTTTGAATGAGTTGGAGCAATTTCAATCCCAAGCTTCTCTATCATCTAAATAATTCCGATGTGTTATACTAGGCTTTTTTACATAGATTTTGTTTAATTACGTTTTTAAATTTGTTAATTGTAAATTTTTGTATATCACTTGGGAGTTTGTTATAAAAGCGTACACCTTGCCCTTTAAACGATTTACTAACTTTATGGAGTCTACAAGGGGCAACAGCGAGTTTATCTATATTTCTAGTATTAAAATTATGATTATCGCTGTTTTTTTTAAAACAAATAAATATTTTTTGTAAACATACATCAGATTTTCATAGATAGACAAGGGAATTCATAATATTTATTTCTTTAAACTTATGGCGTAATGAAGATATAGTGCGATTGTTTTTCGCGCATCTAGTTGGGAGGGACATTCTAACAGAACCTCCTTGCACTGAACACGGGCAAGGCGATGTACCTTTGCTGTCATAAAACAGCTGCCTCGGCTCCACCAGCACAAAATGATGATAATATGGAAATAAGAATTCACGACTTTGCGTGTACTGATGATACATCTTGTCATTGTGAACCTATCACTGGAACCTTTATAAATTTAACTGGGAGTTTTGATAGATGAAAATTTAACTTTTAGGAAACACATAAAATATCTGTCAGGTCGAGTTAGGGCCGGCGCTGACTGACGGCATACCATGGCAAAGGATTTTTGTACGCGGAAATAATTTTGAATCTTATTTTAACAACCATATCATACCAACCATAGCACACATTAGCAACCATAGCCGCGGCACCCCCCGTTCTCCGTGTGATATCAACGGAATGTGAGTGCTATGGTTGTTAAAATAAGATTCAAAATCATTTCCGCGTACAAAAATCCTTTGCCATGCCATGCCGTCAGTCAGCGCCGGCTCTTAGGAAAACTATTAGTATATTAATAGTTTTCCTAACTCGACCTGACATACATTCTATGTGTACGCAATCTTAGAGAGATTGCAAGTAAGGAACTGCTTAAATCAGTATACCTAGCTTAGTGTCAATCTCTTATATTGTATAACTTGTTGGGAAAGCGCTGCGAAAACTTGTTTGGTACAAGTTGAGCGAGCACAACGGTCTGTCATGTACAATAAACCGTTCAGGTCCCATTACAGATTTATACAGGGAGGGTGGCGTTTCTAGCGTACGTCAAGTTATTATATTAAGAATTTCGTTAAATGTGCACGAGACCTTTCAGACACAATAGCCAAAAACAAGAGTCTATAAAATTCCTATTACACCAGTAAACACCTCATTTGCACAGCGCTATAATAATTGTAACCAACTTGTCAGTGTTGTGCACTACACTAGTTACCTAGACAATAATATTACAGTTTAAGATGTATCAAGTGTTACTCTGCTGTAAATAAAATAATTTTCATTTTCACTGTCACTTTGAAACGATCGATTTCGATCAGTAGGCAAAAACCCCAAGCAATTTACCAATTATATATTATTATAGCAGGAACCATCTACAACAACTAACAAATTTGAATCAACCGTATTATCCACATTTACCGGTTTCATAAGATACATAATACATGAATAAATACAACACCGATTCGTCCAAGTGGATTTGGAGATCTCGTTTCGCTTCATCAATAAGACACAGTCACATTTATTCAAACTTTAGGATTTCTTAGTTGCGTCAGGTTACAGAAAAGAAGTGCTAACAAAAAAGCACCGCAGTGAAGGATGCAGCTGTATAGAGGCTTTAAGATATGAGTGTTGATACTGACGCGTAGTAGTTCCGTGGCTGCGGTATCTGGTGCTGCTTCAGCAGCTGCGTGAAGCTGGCGAGCTCCTCGTCGCTGAAGCCCGTGCCGAGCTTGCACAGCGCCTGCAAATACATTATCATTATCCACTGCTACTTCCTGGTGTCTGTTCACGTGTTCCTTCTTTCCAGTACAACTGCCACAATGGTAATTTCTATTACTCAGTAGTGATACTATGATTGCGGATTAATCTGTCAGACTGGCGCGCTCAGACAATCAATGGTAGGGACCGTTATGTCCTAAAGGCCACTATTCACACGCGCGCCCATCTAACAAATCTGCATGTGAATGTCACAGTAGAAGCGTCTGAGTTCAATGGTGGTAGTGTACGGTGTGCTAACCTGGTAGGAGTCGGTATCGGGGTCCCGGCAGGCGGCGAGGAAGCCCCCGTACCCCGCGCGCCGCTTGCCGCGCCCCAAGTACGCGCCTATTATGACCACGTCGATGGTGTCGCCCACACCCTCCAAGTAGTCTTTCTTCAGCTGAAAACATCAAACATCGACCGTTACATCCTGACCTATGCGCGTGGTGTCGTGATAACAACTGCTGGTATACACAGCTATTTGTAACATGCGCAAAGTTGCTTACAAACGAAATCAAAACTGTAAATAACGTAACATTTTTTTTTATTTATATATTTTAAGATCAAAATGTATCTAGCATCCTAGGCCACTATATATTACGCGACGTTGCTAATCTGTTATCGAAATAATGAATAACGAGGAGGTGCGTGTGCGGCCGCTTCGCACCGGCGACAATGTTTAGTGAGGAGGTGGAGAAAGGTTTGGCATGTGGTGTTGCCACTTCGCAGAGGCGGCAATGTTTAGTGAGGAGGTGGAGAAGGGTTTGGCATGCGGTGTTGCCGCTTCGCACCGGCGGCAATGTTTAGTGAGGCGGTGGAGAAGGGTTTGGCATGCGGTGTTGTCGCTTCAATTCATTTATTTATTTCAGACATGTCATCCATTTTGTTAGTAAACAATAATGCAATCTTAGAACTATGTTAGTAGGCAATTTCAATTAAATTAAATATAAAACAAAAACAAAATAGCATAATAAAATCGGAACATACTACACTGAACATACTGAATTTTAATTTATTATTATTTGTTTGTTGTAAACAAATAATAATAAATTAAAATTCAGACAATAGCTTGGTCATACAAATAAATAAATAATACAATTTAATTATTGAGTAACAAGCTGGGCTACTGGCTGGTGTTTCAAATCCCAGCAGCCAATGATGCCGGAATTAAAATTAAAATTATCTGCCCCAACGGCCAGCATCCTGTTGGAGCTGCCTCGGACGCGGCTCATCAGGGACGCGGTTCTTTTGCGTATGATCGCATAAAAGTCGTCAACTCGCGCGTCTGCAAACACACCTGATGCGCTGCAGTATCTCCGCAGCCCCAGCAGCACCCTGAATCCGTTGGTGTAGTGGACTCGTAGAGCATTGTAGGATTTCTGCGTATGCCGGACCCACAGGCTGCACGTATACAGGTTTTGGCAGTAAGCCCTGAACAAGGTCACTTTGACCGGGGCAGAACAACGTGCGAACCTGCGAGCCAACATATTGCATCGAACCGACAACGCTCTACGTTCCCTCTTATGTCCGTATCATCACTCATGTCCTCAGTGACCCAGTGGCCCAAGTACTTAAACTTCTTAACCCAGGTGAGGGGTGTTCCATTGAGCAAGACCGGAGGAACAGTGTACGTCTTACTCCCCGACTTAAACAACATTACCTCACTCTTTTTTGAGTTGTACTTGAGTCCATGGGCGACTGCATAGGACTTACAAATATCTAGTATCCGCTTCGTACCGGCGGCAATGTTTAGTGAGGAGGTGGAGAAGGGTTTGGCATGCGGTGTTGTCGCTTCGCACCGGCGGCAATGTTTAGTGAGGAGTTGGAGAAGGGTTTGGCATGCGGTGTTGTCGCTTCGCACCGGCGGCAATATTTGTTAACGTTTATGTAACTCATTAAACTTAAAAAAATATTTTGCCCAAAATATCTAAATGTTTTAAAAGCAAAAGTTGCTTCTTTTAATGTAACCCTCTCGAACTTAAATTAACTGGCGCATTTTACAAATATCCCTGTAGATTACATTCTAAATAATCAAAAAACTAAGTTTCCTTCCACATCTATAAGTAAATGTCGGTTTCAATTCCCGCGTCGGCGTCTGTATTTTAAGATGATTGTAATTGGTAGTATTTGCCGGGAGTGCGAGTGCAAATACCTTGAGCCAGTTGTGCGAGCGTCGTGCAATGTCGTACTTGGCGTGGTCGCCCTGCAGCGCCTTCACCATGAGCCCCTCGCACGAGCCCTGCACCGACTCCTCCAGGAACTGCTGCACCTCCTCCATGTCCTTGCAGTCTTTGGAGGTCGCGAACTGCCATTCGCCTAAACATACACTATTTATTTATCAACAAAACAGAAAAAAAATACTCAAACTATTAGATATCGGGTGCACAGGGTCGCTCGCTCTACAACTCTACGGAGGCCACGTACGTACGTGAGGTATTTTTTGAAGTTATACTTTTTTGGCGCGTTATGAGAAACAAATGAGTGTATTCAGCACGTTATACGGAAGCATTTAATGTTTTTCCGGTGTGACGTCATTGAAATGGCGCGCAAAGGGGCGCAGAGCGCAGACTTTGTGCGCAGCACTTGACGCAAATTACAGTAATATTTATGCGCCACAAAAACTTACAACTCTTACTGAGGCTTTCTTTACTGAGAAGTAGCTTTCGCCCACGGCTCTGCATGTGTAGTTTGTCAATTAAAAGTAGCCTATGCTTAAATCCAGGTCATAATGTATCTGTACACCAAATTTCATCGAAATCGGTTTAGCCGACACGACGAGATCGAGTAACAAAATATATAAACTTTCACATTTATAATATTAGTGTGTTAGTTCACATGTCACGTGGCGATGACAGCTGGAGCAGGGCAGCGACTGAATGGTGGCCGACGAGGAGCGGGTATGGAAGGGCGGGACGTCCGGCAGCGAGATGGTGGACGACATCGTAAAAGTCGCGGCCCGTCAGTGGGTGGATGAGTTGAGTCCTTGTGTGCAATGCGAATACCTTCGACTTGGTTGAAGTTGTCCCTGAGGAGCGCGCGGCGCCGGGCGAGCGGCTCGCGCACGAGCGCGCGTCCGTTCAGGAACAGCAGGTCGAACACGAACACGCACACCTGCACCTTGATGTCCGCCTCCGCGGCGTCCTTGCGCTTGCGCGTCGACAGGATCTAATCACGAAACAAATCACGATATCAATACACAAGAACCCGCTTGCTCCGACAATCTGACAGAGGTTGTTAAGTCATATTTTTAGTTTTTTTATATTTTGTACATATTTTTCAGGTTCATTCCATAGCTCAGGTTTTTTTTAAAATGTTGTATATAATTACTGATTAAAACTGGTACTCACTCGCGACCATGGCTGTTGCAACACACTCTAAACATCGGGTAAGAAATAAATAAAACCGGCCAATTGCGAGTCGGACTCGCGCACGAAGGGTTCCGTACCATTATATGTATATAAAAACGGCAAAAAATTCAAGTCTGTTGTATAGGAGCCCCCCTTAAATATTAATTTTAATTTAATTATTTATTTTGAAAGTGAATATTATAACTCAATATTCTGTAAATATTTCAAGCGTCTACCTGTTGCCGTTATTAATATCGAGCAAAAAAATCACGTTAGTTGTATGAGAGTCCCCCTTAAATATTTATTTTATTCTGTTTTTAGTATTTGTTGTATTTGCAAGTATTTATTTTTGTATTTATAGCGGCAACAGAAATACATCATCTGTGAAAATTTCAACTGTCTAACTATCATAGTTCATGAGAAACAGCCTGCTGACAGACGGACAGACAGACAGGCAGACAGCGAAGTCTTAGTAATAGGGTCCCGTTTTACCCTTTGGGTACGAAACCCTAAAGGTACATACGCGATATGGCTGTGGAATACCAAGGCCTAAAGCAGAAGACCCCCAAAGCTCAATTCTACCTCGAAGGCTTCAAATAAAAGGAAAGCCTATCTTACCGCATTCAAGACCTTCATCAAAGCGATAGAGTCATCGCAACTAGCAGTTAAAGCCTCATTCGCAGAAATGGTAAAAAAATAGCAGCAAGACCCTAATCCGCCCTACTAACCTTAGCTCTGTAGCTATTTATCCCAAGGATAAATTGCAGACCAGTGACGACACTAAGTCATTGGTACAAAAAAATATCAGCCCTGAGGGAATTAGGCTACATGTAAGAGGACTTCATAAGACGATAAATGGGGGCGTCATCATCAGCACAGACACCAAGGACCAAGGCTGAAAAACTCAGTGAACCTAACCACATCTGCCCTAACCATCGACGAACCACGCAAGCGCAGACTTCGAGTAGTGATCATTGGAGTACCATCAAAAATGCAGGAACGAGAGGACTATAACTGCATGTACGAGCAGAATCTGGCCGAGAAACTCTCGGGAATGACGAGAGAATAATTTCTGGCCTCTATCAAGCTTAGCCACAAATCTGGAAAGAAGGATGCTGAAACCTGCAACTACATAATAGAGGTATCTACCATCATTTGTAAAGCCCTCGTAACTCAAAGCAGAGTCTATATAAATTGGTCATCATGTCCTGTGCGAGACTTTACATTGGTGACAAGATGTTTTAAGTGCCAACAATATGGCCATGCGGCTAAGTCTTGCAAGGCAGAGTTCTACACTTGCGGACATTGTGGCGATCAAAGACACCAAGCTAGCGAATGCCCAAAGAAAGCGGAGCCTGCGAAATGTGCAACCTGTCTGAGCTACAAAAAACCGAGCAATCACAAGACAGGTGATTTAGATTGACCTGCCAAAACTTTAGCAGAACAACGGTACATCAACTCCATTGATTATGAAGGTGCATAAAAGCGCCACCTTAATTGTATAATCTAGCCTTAACTTTAGTAATCTATGACTGATAGCTTAATTAACGACCTAGACAATTTCTCAGTTTCCGAGTCAATGTCATGTGATGTTGAAAACTGTAAACAACATGTATCTGCCTACCACAACGCATTAACTATTCTAACACAAAATATTAGCAGTATTTACCAAAATATTAACAATTTCAGCACTTTTTTGCAAAGGTTGCTGAATGTTGAATGTGACCTAATCATCCTAACCGAATGCTGGCTTGCTATTCATAATAATAACTTGCCTATAATGGAAGGTTATAGAGACCCTAACACCACTAAAAGACAATCAAAACGATGGAGTAATAGTTTATGCTAGAAACTCATTATATAACATATCTGTAAAAGAATTGAACATCTAGGACGGCACCTGTTTGTTGATAAAAATTGGAGCAAGTATTGCTATTTTAGCTATTTTAGACCACCTTCATTTAATAATATAGATTATTTTCTTGACATTCTGCACTCCCATCGCCGCGGGCAGGTATTAATATTAATATCCGCCCGGGGTTTTGTCATCGGCTCAGATCTGGGAAATACTTCTTTCGGCCTGCCACAAGGAAGTATTTTATCAAGTACTTTATTTTTAATAGAGCTTTAACTAACAATAAAACTTACCTATTATTTTTCCAACGATATCCGGAATCCATCTTGAGTCAAGCACCTGTCTTTTTCACGTTTTTATCGTAGCAACTTCCTCTCTTCGACTTCCGGTGCGCCGTGATTGGTCGACGCATTTTGTCGGTTACGATTGTGGCAAGTTTGCGACGACCCATAGGGCGCTCTTTTGCTTCATTATACTTATTCATGATGTACCAGGTAGGCATTACCTGGATTCCGGATATCGTTGGAAAAATAATAGGTAAGTTTTATTGTTAGTTTAAACTCTATTATTTGTTCCGAGCCGATATCCGGAATCCATCTTGAGTGATGTGTTTGTTATCTCCTGGTATGCCCATAATTTAAATAATTATGTTGATGCTATAATGTGTAATGTATTGAAAACATAAAAATAAATATAACTAAAGTAAAATTTATTTATTTCTCATATCACAATAAATCATAATAATCATAAACAAAGATCATGTAAGGAATTATTATCGAATTGGTTGAAAGAAATTAGATAAAGAAATTGAATTATCATTGCTAACTGCATGATCTGAAATCACTTTTTGGTAATATGTTCTAAAAGTATGTTCTTGCCGCCAATTTCCATTCTCGAGAATTTGATCAATGGGAAACTTTTCTAGCCAATTGAGAGACGCTACAGCAGATCGCACTGAGCCTGGTGTGGCTTCTATACCCGCGTCCTTAAGCACGGACTTAATCCAACCACCGATAACCGTTTTAGATGCTGGCTTAGGATCTCCTCTAGCAGTTATAAAAAGTTCTGACAAGGTACCTGGTTTCAGACGATCTTGTGAAGTGCTGATTAACTGACGAATCCAAAATACACAGTCAAGGTTTTTGTTCGGATGTGCTTTGACTCTCCATCCAGATTGTCTGTAATTAAGGTCGTCTGTCTTCGATCCAAAACAAGGCCACAAGACAATGGCGTCACCTTCATCTATGTATTGGTCGGGTTTGGTGTTCAGCAGTGTGAGGTCGTGCACCCGTCGCCCTGCCGCTAGCAACAATAATATAGCGGCACGTCGCGATACTTGGTACAAACTATTCTCATCTGGTGCATTATTTTCCAAATATTGCATTACACTTTTTGCGTTCCAAATAGGTGGTTTCATTTTCTTACCCTTTGCAACTGAAATAGTTTTAAGAATATGTTTAATAAGAAAGTTAGATGACAATGTAGTATTTCCTGACAAATCAGTAAAGGTCGCAATTACAGATTTGTGCACCAATATGGTCCGATAGGCTAAACCTTCGCTTTTGTGTAGATATGCCAGGTAACGAGCTACTTGTTCTGGGTACGGATTTTTGTAAGAAGCATTGTTAGAGACACACTATGCTTTCCATTTATTTCATGCAGGTACGTAAGTGCTTATAGTAGATGGCCGCCAACTTGAAAATAGCAGAGATTTTTCTTCTACTGACCAATCTTTGATTTTCTCTGTCCACCCGAAATCAGCCAGGCTTCCAAATGAATGTCTTGTATTTCTGGCGGGTGTATTCCGGTTCTCGTGTCGATCAGAACCTCCGGAAGATGTGGGATGCGGTAAGGGCCTCGAATAGCCCGGGCTTGTAGAGGTCTGCTCGCCAAAATACCATCTTCCACTTTGGAGCGATCAAGATGTACTGACCTTTCGCTGTGTTCAGCTGAGACAATACCTGGGGTATCAAGTTCGGTGGAGGAAATACCCACGCTAGTTCGTAATCCCACTGGCGAAGGAACGCGTTGTGATATAGTGCCTTCGAATCCTGCGTGTTCAGTGACACGTACCTTATTACAACGCGAGCTGTTACCGACGCAAATAGGTCTACTAGCGGTGTGCCCCACATCTGGAAAATTTTGTTCGTCGCTGGGGGCAACAGATGCCATTCTGGACAAGCATTGCCTCGTGATAGGGCATCTACTTCGCAATTGAATCGGCCCGGAAAGTACTGTGCTGTCAGATAAATATTCAATTGATCCATTACCTTCAATAGCTGGCGCGTGAGATCCAGAAGTTTCTTCGACTTCGTTCCACCTTCTTTGTTTATATAAGCTACCACTGTGCGGTTGTCTGTTTGTAATAGAATGTGAGCATTCAGTAACTGATTGTTCTCTTGTTGGATCGCTGCATAAACTGCAAACAGCTCTTTGAGATTGACATGCCACGACTGTTGTCGCTTTGTTCACTGACCTGACATTTTCGTGTCGCCTAGTTGGGCTCCCCAGCCGTAGTCTGATGCATCCGTTGTAAGCAAGTGTGAGATCGGGCCTGTATGTATAGGCAGTGAGCCCTGGGCTGCTTGTAACCACCACTTCATTTCGGCGAAGACAGGTTCTGGTAATTTCACTTGTCTGTAGGGGTGTTCCTTGGGAAGGTAACGAGTGTGAAATTGCAGGGTTCGACAATGTAAGCGCCCCCTGCGTACTACAAACGAGGCAAAGTTGAGTTTCCCCAGAAGGGATTGGGCCTGTCTGAGGGACCAACTGCCTTTGGCCGTCTGACTGAGAAGTGCCCTGCGTAGCGTTAGGCACTTCGGTTCCGACAGGGACTTCGTGTTGAGTTTGGTGTCCCACGTGACGCCCAGAAATTCTAAGCGTTGTGTCGGAACCAGTACAGACTTGTCCATGTTGATAGTCCAACAGAGTTGTCGCATTAGGTTTACCATAAATGCAATGTGCTCGCGTAAAACTCGAAAGGACTGGTTCACCAACATAAAATCGTCCAGGTATACTACGCACCTTATATCTCGGCTCCTCAGGTACTCGGCTACTCAGTTCGTCAGGCAGGAAAACGTTCGTGGTGCTGATGAAAGTCCGAAAGGCAGACACGTCATTTGGAGAAGGTGGCCTTTGTAGCTGAGCCTCAGAAATCGTCGGTGCTCCTTGGCTACAGGCAGGTGAAAATATGCCTGGCTCAGATCTACCTTCACCATCCAATCTTCGCTCTGCAAAAAACTTGGCATTCGGAAATGACTGAAAAGCTGAAAACCCTTTAGTTTGACAAAATGGTTTAATCGTTTCAAATTGAAGATAGGGCGAAACGATCCGTCTGCTTTTGGAACTAGGAAAAAAGTTGATAGATAGCTGGGATTGACCTCGGCTTTTTCTAGAACATGTGTGTCCAACATATTTTTTATAAGTTGTGTCATACGATGACTCTTCTTTGTCTGGTAATTTTTTATAACAGCTTGATTCGGATATATCAGGGGCGGCTTCATCACGAACGGAATACGTACTCCTCTGAGAAGTTTACAAATATGGTGGGGCGCTCCCAGATTCTCCCAAACATGCATGTATTGCTTTAGACAGCCGCCTCGAAATGCTTGCGAGTCATGAGCGATTGTTTCTGTGTTTTGATGAGTGAGAATTGGATTTTTTACCTCTTGATGAGTATTGGTGTTTGTTTTTGGCGTTGAACGACTTGTTGTCCGATGACTTCGCCTGATCTTTGTACTTGTCTTTGGAGCCAGAAGTATTTCTTCGAAAAAAGTTATCAGTCGCCTGCTTGCTTGTCGATGGTTTCGGTTCGATCCACCTCCTATTATCGTATGCACGTTTCTGATTAGTAGCTGCGGCTGTTGATGCAGTTGGCTGGAAGCAAGCTATTAGTTTTTCGCCCCCCCCCCCCCCCATTTTTTGAAGGTAGGCTGCAAGCATTTCTCCGTCAAATAAATTTTCTGCGCTCGGTGGAATTTTTTGCAATGCTCCACAGTGATACTCCTCCGGAATTTTCTTAATTAAAGATTCCCTACGCGTGCTGATGCAGTCAGCTCGTCGGCCACATGCAATTTGCAAAATATCGTCAGTCCCTTTTGCATAGTTAGAATCTTTACCGAACGATTGTTCAATTTTATCGAAAAGAGAACTCGGCGAAAGTTTTGTATTTTTATCATTTGACCAATCTACTAGGTTCTGCAAAGTTGTGCGCAATTCATCTTTCTGAGTTAGTATAGCATTAGATAATGCTGCAAAAGTTCTCTCTATCAGATACAAGCGGTCTTCATTGGTCCCGGACGCATTGAAACGTCTCAATTCATCGTTTACATTTAGCTCTATAAAACCCGGAGTAGTGACGTACTTTTTCTGAGCCTCCGAAAAACGAATTGCATACTAATCGTTACATTTAAATCTTTGTAATTGGGTTATCTTCTCTAAATGATTTTCATTTGATTTTGGGAATGGCGGATCTTTTAACGAGGTCGATAACTCGGACAATTGGAGTTGTTGTGTGTTCACATCACTAGTGGCCAGTGGCGGGCGTAAGCCTAACTCATCCGTTGTACAATTATTGGTTTCACTAGACGCCTTAGTTGCGCCTGAGACTGTCACTTGAAGCTCATGGGATTTTTGAGAAATTAGATTTGTCAAAAATGCCACTTGTTGGGAAAGAAATTCGAATTGCAAATCACTTACATGGTTTGAGCGCTTTGACCTTCTATCCGGACTGGACTCCTGCGACGATGCACTGCTCGAACTTGGAGAACGGGATCTTTTTCGCGACACGTGTTCGATAGAATTATCACTTTGTTCTAAATTATTTTCGTCCTCCATAATCGAAGAGAGGATTTGTAATTATATAATACAAATTCAAAATGAATAGTTGCTAGACGTGTTAACGCTACGAAAAACGACGCTATAATGAAGCAAAAGAGCGCCCTATGGGTCGTCGCAAACTTGCCACAATCGTAACCGACAAAATGCGTCGACCAATCACGGCGCACCGGAAGTCGAAGAGAGGAAGTTACTACGATAAAAACGTGAAAAAGACAGGTGCTTGACTCAAGATGGATTCCGGATATCGGCTCGGAACTAATAATATACATTAACGAACTAAGCAACCTCCAACCAGATCACGGAAAAATGTTATCCTATGCTGATGACACTGCTCTACTTTTCTCAGCGGATACGGAAGCTAAAGTGCATGAACTTACACAGCGCGTCTTCAATACTGTAAACAAATGGCTCCAAGGTCACCTACTAACCCTTGATGCTGATATAACAAAATGCTTAAAGTTTACTATGCGGAAGTCACAGTCAACACCAATGACTAACCCAGATAAACATATTTTTGCACATCAATGCAATTGCCCTATAAACGATAACTTGTGTAACTGCCCTGTCATCTCATTTACTAATAATATTATGTACCTTGGCGTTATAATAGATGAAAATCTCTCGTTCAAAAAACATGTAGAAACTTAAGTAGGTAATAGAATACAAAAATTAAATGTTTGTTTTTAAGAATTTACGCTGTATTGCAGATTCAAAGGTAGTCAGTCAATTATAACCTACTGTATAACGTCTTGGGGAGGAGCGTGTAAAACCTTTTTATCAGCCGCAGAAAGGCCGCAAATAGCAATCCTTAAGGTATGCACTTTTCGTCCCTTTGTCTATCCAACCAACTTATTATATAAGTCGTGTAAAGTTCTAACAGTTAGGCAGCTATTTATAATAAACATAGTTTTAAGAAGCACAGAGCATTTCCCCATAGCACTGAAAGTACTGAAAAGACCACAAAAGACGAAAAGATATCGTCCGTACTAACAGCACCCCAGTAAAGCATATTTTGCATCTATATTTTTAATGTTCCTAGGACCATACCTATACAACATGCTAAATCGTAAATAGAGCATCCACTCAATGAATTTATCAAACTGTAAAAAAGCCTTACAGTCTGCTCTATCCAATCTATCTTACGAGAAAACCCTCAGTCTCAGCTACTAACCGTAATAAAGTAAGACTATGTTTGTACTTAATTTATTTAGTTATTTTTTTGCATTATATAAATAGATTCTAAGTTTTGTTAATTTGAGTATTCATAAGTTACCCCAGTCCAGCCTTTTTCGCCTGAGATACAGGTTTCCCTGGTTCAGGCAATGTATAAAATGTTACCTCCTCTTCCCCCCGGACCTCTGAGGTGCTCAGACGTGTACAGAAAAACCATTACTTATTCAACATTTAAATATAAATCAGTTTGCATGCAATAAATTGATACAAAATAAAAGGAGTGCATAATACGTAAGGAGGTTGAACGCAATACCCGGCCTACATTCTGCGCGGCGGCACTACAAACGAGTGAGTCATTCCAATACTACCAACCATGAACCAACTAACTGCGCTTACGCGTCACGCTGCGACACAGTTGCGCCTGTCTTGCATCCTGCTTTTGCACTGCACAACACAATCGAAGCGCTCAAAATACGTACTACTGGCCATTTCTGAATGCCTGGTACGGCCAGCGCCGCCACGCACTGGAACGAGACGGTGATCGTTCGAGTATCTCTGCACATACATAGCGAGTGCTCCGTGTCACTTTGTAAGTAGTTATTTTAGTAATGAGGTATAAAAGAAACTAGGTTGTGGTTTAGTACATATAATAGAAGGAACAAGAGAGAGTCGGTAGAGCGAGTAGGTTCTTAGATGCTATTTCTTATATATGCGGCAAGATAAACAGAGGTTTTATCAAAAATGACTTGGTTTACCGGTGTATCTACACTTAGATTAAAGACTAAGGCTAGAGATTACAAATTTATAGAATTTAGATTACAGATTCACAGACATGAAATTAATATATTGTAGCGAGGGTAGTATAGCCCGACGCTGGCTTGAAGAGCTTAGAATTTCTATGGCTTAGGGCCTACAGTGCAGCAATTATAGAATATTTGAGGAGCTGGTACAGCAGTCCTAGTTAATGTGAAGAAGTGGGCGCCATCTGACGTTAGCGTCAGAAAAGAAAAGAATAAATTTACAGGGCTCAACCCGGATAAATACTGGAAAAGAAACACCTGGTGGTATTTTCGCCGAACGTCCCTGGAGTCCGCTTCGGAGAGATTCAGCGGGCCTTGAGCTGCGCAGGCGTGGTCCTGTGGGTCTGTCGAGGCAGGAGGCAGGTCGTCTGGAGAACGGGCTCGTGGCGATAGACTTGTGCAGGTGTGAATTCAGGTAACAGGGCGACCCAAGAAAACACCACGCTTCTCGATGGCTCCAGTGATATAGCTTTTACGGGCGTCAGGTGTATAAGTCCCCAGCGATCGGAGAAACCGACGAAGACTTCGCGACTTGGAGATTGATTCGATTTCACGGTTGAGAAAGCAAAGAAATACTGTCCGATAAAAATAAGTTTGTAGCTCGTAGATTAGAAGTTTCACAGTTGAATCCAGGTAGGGTAAAGAGGCTGATTACGGACGAAACTCTCCTTTTATAGCCGATGCAAAACTACCGGCCTTATAAAAAATTAAAAACGAATAATCTTTCCAAAACGTTCTAGAAATAGATGATGCAATATCCTCTTGGTGATACCATCTCCAAAATTTTGACACATCTCTTGCGTCACTCTAGGCAAAGACAACTTTCGATTCAGCCTTTATCAGTCATAGACACTGATTGAATTTTTACCTTTATATTTAAGATTTTATTTCTATTTTGTTTTTAATAAGAGAAGGATTATTTAATTTTGTAAAATAAAGCTGATATGAATAATTAACATTAGATTATCCATCCATGAAAGTGTTGATTTCTACAAGGAGTATGCAACGCCATCTGTGGTAGACTTGGCGAACTGCGTTGAAAGATGCTTGTATATCGATGTTTGAGAATCGAGTATTTGGTCAGTGAGTACGCCGCCATACCGCTAGATGTCGTGGCATATGGGTGTAATAGTGATATTGTATTAAAAAAAGTGCTTGTGTCTGGTGAAATGAAGGATGTAACGCGACATAGAGAATTGTCACGTTACAACTTCTGCACTCTAGTACTCGCTCATCTTTATTATTGCATCGCATACTGTTGTAAGTCGAGTAAGTGTCGTTTTTGTCCTTTGGTACCTATTATTGCCTGGTACAATGATATACCATATCGCTGATAGATCAGTCTCCGACTCAGGGCTAAGCCAAATCGGGCATGAAAAAACTCCGCCGAATGCTTTTATTAGCTACAAGAGAAAGAGAACCGCTGAATATACTTCAGAACTGAGTAGTTTTAAGAAGGAGATTAGGTCAATGTTATTTGAACAAGACCAAGATCTAAGAAAAATACTTAAGGAAATTCAAGTGAGTAACCGCAGTATTGAGTCCTCCGTCACTCTCCTTACGGACACAAAATGAAGAGTTTAAAAAGAAAATTGAGAAACTGGAAAATAGGATCCAGGAAGACCAAAAATATATCACTTTACTGGAAGATAAGCTCGAGGACCTTCAAATGACAGGCCGTAAAGCGAACTTTGAAATAAAAAATGTCCCGAAAAAAACCTCCGAAACCAAAGAAAGTTTGATTGAAATGGTCGTAGGCCTGTCCAAGACTGTTGGAGGCAATATCACCAAGTCCGATATAAAAGACATTTATCGAGTGCGCGGAAAAAAAAGAATGACTACAAAATACTCCAATAATTGTGGAGACATCCTCTACCTTGATTAAAACTGACATCCTAAAGCTGAGTAAAAGCTTCAATGTCAAACATAAGACGAAGCTGCGTGCCCTCCACTTGGGCTTCCGCACGTCAGAAGATACGCATATTTATGTGTCAGAGCAGTTGACTGCTATAGGCTTCGCTTACACTTCTTAGCTCGAGATCTTGCTAAGTCAAAGCAGTACAAGTTCTGCTGGACGGCGTACGGCAAAGTGTATGTTAGGATCCTTTCTATTTAATTGTTATGATTGGAGAGTTTTCTTCCGAGAAAACTCTCCAATCATAAAAATTAAATCCGAGGCGCAGGTTTAACAATTACTTCAACAGTGCTGACTTGGTAGCTTGGTAATTCCTCTTGTACCTTTCCGTGTAATTGTTGGGTTGTGTTTTAGCTGCAATGCGTATTATTTTATAATGTTTTTATTGTATGTACAAAGAAAACTAACTAACAGCACACATTCTCATGTACACGTTTACAAAATTTACGCACTCCTACTTCTCGTTGTAACGCTTCAAACAAAAGTCATTATTGATAATGATAACAAACAGATCATAGATAAAACCTCCACATTTTCTAAAACCATAAGTACCATATTTTTTGCTTGCCAATCATTTGTAATCATATTTCACCACGTTATTAAACACACCTGCAGTATTCTCAAGTTATGTTATAATGGATAGCTCTCTTTCTTCGCTTAATGAAATAGACGAAATTGAAATTGCTTCTGCTATTCAATGTGATGTTGAGGATCTTTCTCGTAAAATAACTACTAAAGATAATGATTTTAAAATATATTCACAAAATATTAGAAGTATTTATGCTAATTTAGATAGTTTAAATGCAAATCTAAGTGCAGTAGATTTTAATCCAGATGTAGTCATATTAACTAAATGCCGACTCAACTCTAATAAGCTTATACCAACCTTAGCAAATTATACTTCTTATAAAACAATCCACAATCTCAATCAGAATGACGGCGTCGTAATGTATGTAAGAAATGACATCATCGTAGTGGATGCCGAAGAGGTAAAACTGGACCATGCATCGTGTTTTCAACTAGACACTTACAACGGTGCTATCCTGGGTATATACACTAATGCTGAATTATTTATTAACTCCCTGAATTTACATCTTGAATCCCTCAAGTCACATAAGAATATAGTTTTGACCGGTGATATAAATATTAACTTAATTGCTAGAGATTTTGAAAAAGCATGCGAGCGTAATAATATACTTAACTATCTAAATATGCTATCGATACATAGCTTGATGCCTGGTCATACACTTCCAACAAGAGATGGTAACTGTTTGGATCACTTTATGTTGAAACTTGAAACAAATAAAACATCTGCACAAATTGCTGTTCTAAACACTAGTGTCACTGATCACTCAATGATATTTCTTAATCTATCTAACCAAAACCCTTGTAAGAAGTCTATTAAAATAAAAACTACCACTGACTTTAATAAGGCTCTTACCAGTTTAGCGATGAAGAACCTCTCTGAATTACTTTTCTGTGAAAACCCTAGTATTCTAATTGAGCGACTAGTTACTAAAATAGTTGAAGCTTTACAAGAAAACACCACGTCTGTTCATCTTCCCGCTAGTAAACGCTTAATTAAACCGTGGATAACTGCTGGTATCTTACGATGCATTAGAAATCGAAATAAGCTACAGAAAAAGGTAAGAATAAATCCTCATACTCCATCTTAGCTATTAGCTACAAAAGGTATCGAAATTTTTGTAACAATTTAATAAAGAAATGTAAACGAAACTATGAAAGAGAACAATTGGCAAAATCTACAAAAAATTCGAAAAGTCTTTGGAAAACTAGATAGATAGATAGATAATTCTTTATTGTTACACCAAATTAAAATAACTTAACCTAGAAAACTTAAAGACTAATACATGGTGGTACAATGGGCGGCCTTATCGCTCAAAGCGATCTCTTCCAGGCAACCTTTCGATGGACTGGACTGAAAAGACGTGTGAGGAGGCGGTGTTACAATAAATACCTATTTATGTAGGATAAAAATAAATAAATACCTAAACCTAAAATATACCTACATATACTTACATAAATAAATGTAAAATATATATGTACATATGCCGTGGGGCGCCGGCAATAGAATGTTGCCCCTCCGCTCTTGCCCGTGGATGCAGTAGGAGTCTGCTAAGGGATACTTCCGAAAGATGGGCAGCAGCGTCTTTTCGTGTTTTCAATACCTATACTGCGCTCGCCAACCCGCCTGCCAAGCGTGGCGAGTATGGCAACAACCCCCTCATGATATTGCAACATAAAACCAGGCCCCGAGTCCCCGGCGGCCCCGCTAATCCTGGCTACGGTAGCAGTCACGGTAACGGCGGGGCCAGGGGTGCTAAGAATCCCCGGGAGATGATCGGCTACCAAACCCTACGACGACCACTGGCCCTGGTAACACACAACATCCGCACTTTGAGGACAGACGAAAAGATTGTTGAGCTGGAAGAAGAAATTAGTAGATTACACTGGGACATTTTGGGGTTATCAGAAGTCCGTAGAGAGGGCGAGGACACGATATCCCTTAAGTCTGGTAACCTACTATACTACCGGGAGGGCGACCAACAGTCCCAAGGTGGTGTTGGGTTTCTCGTTCACAAGTCACTCATCAACAACATTATCACCATCGACAGTGTGTCGAGCAGGGTCGCGTACCTGACACTCAGAATATCTAAGCGATATTCGCTGAAGGTCGTTCAGGTATATGCGCCGACCTCTTCACACCCAGATGAAGAAGTAGAGTCTATGTATGAGGACATCAGTAGAGCCATACATACGAACAAAACTCACTTTATTGTTGTTATGGGGGACTTCAATGCAAAGCTAGGCATGAGAAGCGATGATGAGTTGAGATTGGGGCAATTTGGATATGGGCAACGGAACCCCAGGGGACAGAGGCTGGCCGATTTTCTGGAGAAAGAAGGACTCTTTATGATGAATTCTTTTTTCCAGAAGCCGCCTCACAGGAAATGGACCTGGATGAGTCCCAACGGTTCCACGAGAAATGAGATTGATTTCATCTTGACCAACAAGAAACGGATATTCAATGATGTCTCTGTGATTCACAGGGTGAAAACCGGCAGTGATCACCGAATTGTTAGAGCCACATTGAATATGAACGTTAAACTTGAAAGGTCCCGTTTGATGAAATCTACGCTCCGACCTACTCGCGCACATATCCAAAACCTCGAGAGCTTTCAACTCGAACTTTCAAATCGCTTTGACTGTCTAGAAGTAGATGCATCAGTGGACGAGATCAATAACAGGTTCGTAGAAACCGTCCATACGGTGGGGTCCCAGTTCTTTAAGACCCCCCGTACCAATAGACCTCAGAAACTCTCTGATGACACCCTTAACCTCATGGCTGAACGACGTTCTTTACAACTGCAGTCTCCCGATGATGCTCAGTCACATAGGCAGCTCAATAGAAAGATTTGGAAATCCTTGCGGCACGATATTCGTACCTTTAATACATCTCGTATTAAAGATACGATAGAGCGGAATAAAGACTCCAAAGTGTTCGCGAGAGATAATTCTATTGGGCAGAGCCGCATGACGAAGCTAAAGAGGGAAGATGGCAGCATAACGTCAAGTAAAGCGGAAGTGTTAAGGGAAGTCGAAAGGTTCTATGGACGGCTCTACGATTCGGTCACTAAACCTGTTTGCAGTGCGGCCAACGACCCAAGAGCCAAACTGACCCGACATTATACCGAAGATATTCCGGACATCAGCCTGTATGAGATCAGGATGGCCTTGAAGCAGCTTAAGAACGACAAGGCGCCAGGTGAGGACGGAATCACTTCAGAGCTTCTGAAAGCGGGTGGATCACCGGTACTTAAAGTCCTTCAGAAGCTTTTTAATTCCGCCTTGCTTGAAGGTACGACGCCAAAAGCATGGAACGGGGGCGTGGTGGTTCTGTTCTTCAAGAAAGGTGACAACACCTTGCTTAAGAATTACAGACCCATCTCGCTTTTGAGCCATGTTTATAAGCTGTTTTCGAGGGTCATCGCGAACCGTCTCGAACGCAGGTTTGATGACTTCCAGCCTCTCGAACAAGCCGGGTTCCGTAAAGGCTACAGTACCATAGACCACATACATACGCTGCGGCAAGTCATACAGAAGACCGAAGAGTATAACTTGCCGCTATGTCTCGCGTTTGTGGACTATGAGAAAGCCTTCGATTCGATCGAAACATGGGCAGTGCTTGAGTCTCTCCAACGATGCCGTATTGACTATCGGTACATCGAAGTGTTGAAGTGTTTGTATAAAAACGCCACTATGTCAGTCCGAGTACATGAACAGAGCTCGAAGGCGATTCCCTTAAAAAGAGGCGTAAGACAGGGAGATGTCATCTCTCCGAAACTGTTTACGACCGCATTGGAAGATGCCTTCAAGCTTCTGGAATGGAAAGGACTGGGCATCAATATTAACGGCGAATACATCACTCACCTTCGGTTTGCCGACGATATTGTGGTCATGGCAAAGTCGATGGAAGAGCTCAGCACGATGCTTGAAGGCCTCAATCGAGTCTCGCAACGGGTAGGACTTAAAATGAACATGGACAAGACGAAAATCATGTCGAATGTCCATGTCGTCCCTGCCCCAGTTATGGTTGAGAACTCGGCTCTTGAAGTTGTCGACGCGTATGTATACCTAGGACAAACAGTCCAATTAGGTAGGTCCAACTTCGAGAAAGAGGTCAATCGTCGAATCCAACTCGGATGGGCAGCGTTTGGGAAACTTCGCAACGTCTTTTCGTCCAACATACCTCAGTGCCTTAAGACGAAAGTCTACAATCAGTGTGTGTTACCAGTGATGACATATGGAACCGAGACGTGGTCCTTCACTATTGGCCTTATGAATAAGCTCAGAGTCGCTCAACGAGCTATGGAGAGGGCTATGCTCGGGGTTTCTCTACGGGATCGAATCAGAAATGAGGAGATACGTAGGAGAACTCAAGTCACCGACATAGCCCGACGGATTAGCACGTTGAAGTGGCAATGGGCAGGCCATATAGCGCGCAGAACAGATGGCCGATGGGGCCGAAAGGTTCTCGAGTGGAGGCCACGGACCGGCAAGCGCAGCGTAGGACGTCCACCCACAAGATGGGCAGACGACTTGGTAAGAACCGCAGGTCGGCGTTGGATGCAGACCGCTTCCAACCGCAGTTCCTGGAGATCAATGAGGGAGGCCTTTGTCCAGCAGTGGACGTCCTACGGCTGATATGATGATGATGATGATGATATACATATATACTTGTACAATAAATATCGAAAGGAAATACAATGTTTACTCTAAAGAAGCCGCTAAGTATAGTTTGTAGACCTCATTTTTGAAAATAGGCAAAGATTTAGCAAGTCTGATGGAAACGGGCAAGTCATTCCATAATCCGACAGCTCGTACCGTGAACGAGTTACTAAAGAAGTTGGAATTATGGGATGGAGTTTTCAACTGGAGAGTAGTGGAAGAACGCAGATTGTGGGTATGGGATAGATTTAGGAATCCAAAGCATTGTTTGAAATACGGCGGAGAAGAAGTAAATAGAATTTTATATAATAGAGTTAGAATATGAGCATTGGCAACCACTTGAGTTTAACGCGAAACTCGGAAATATGATCATACTTGCGCAAGTCAAATATGAATCGAATGCAGACGTTTTGAAGGCGCTCAAGCTTATTAAGTTGCTCTTCTGTAAGATCGGGGAAACTGGCGTCAGCGTAGTCTAGTATAGGGAGTAAGAGAGACTGAGCGAGCGCAACTTTTGTGGCGGTAGGAAGAAAATTGCGAAGTCTCCTCATTGAGGCAGCCGACGCAAAAATTCTTCTACTGATTAGTCTATTAAGTAAACTATTAAGTCCATAACCTATACAAACAAAAATTCAAAATCTGATAACGCTAAATTATTAAATATCAAATCTGATCCCGTAGAATCAGTCAATTACGTAAACGAGTACTTCGCAAATATTGGAAAAAACCTGGCAAAGGATATTAAAGTGAATCCTAATTCTCAAGATCTAACTGACGACACACAATACCCAGTACTCAACTCATTTGTTCTTTTGGAAACTGATCCCAAAGAAGTTCACGATGTTTTGATGAATCTGAAGTCAGACAGCGCCCCTGGTTGGGATAATATACCTACTAGCTTTTTAAAACTTGCGAAAAATGAGTTAACCCCTATCATTTCCCATCTAACCAACCTTTGCTTCAACAAGGGAGTTTTTCCTAACATCCTAAAACAATCCATCATTACCCCGGTTTTCAAGTGGTGACATGGACGATGTTAGCAACTATAGACCCATTTCGGTCTTACCATCCATTTCTAAAATCCTTGAAAAACTACTAAATAAAAGACTAATTGTCTACCTCAATAAATTTAATTTACTTTCGGACTCTCAATACGGTTTCAGAAGTGGAAGGTCTACCGAAGACGCTGTAAATGCATTAAGTTCGTTCATTGTTGATGAAGTGGATCATGGAAATAAATGCCTTGCTGTATACTTAGATTTAAACAAAGCGTTCGACACCGTCCATGTCCCCATTTTGATAAAAAAGCTAGAAAACATTGGTGTCCGAGACACGCCTCTAGCGCTACTTAGAGACTATTTATGCCAACGAAAACAACGAGTAAAGATCGATGGGTACACCAGTGCAGATGTAAATATCACTTATGGCATTCCACAAGGCAGCGTTTTAGGACCTACTTTGTTTTTAGTGTATATCAATAACCTGTGCAACATAAATATCGCGCATGCTAAGGTCTTCTCATACGCTGATGATACTGCTGTAGTTTTCACCAATAAAACTTGGGATAGTATTAGGATAGATGCTGAACTGGGACTTGCGAGAATTGCTAAATGGCTGAGTACAAATCTGCTTACACTCAATGCGTTAAAAACTAACTATATGTGTTACACCATCTATAATAGGACCCAAACAGTTAGTAATTTAAAGTTAAAAATACATAACTGTGGAAACATACACGATGATCAATGTAAATGTCCCTTAATAAACAAAGTTCCCTTAAAAATGTATTTGGGTATCATGTTAGATCAAAATTTAACATAGTATCCACAAATCGAAGTACTTAGCAACAGAGTTAGAAAATTAATTTGGATATTCAAAACATTACGACATGTTGCTCAGGAACCACTTCTAAAGAAAATATATATTGCTCTAGCTCAGTCAGTTCTAGGATACTGCATCACCATTTGGGGTGGACCAGCAATAACAAAATTTTTTGAAATTGAAAGAGCTCAACGAGTATTAATAAAGGTCATGTACTCTAAACCTTACAGATTCTCAACAAATATCCTTTATTCTCTAAGCCTATATTGACAGTAAGAAAATTGTATATTTTAAATGTTATTCTAAAGAAACCTAAAACTCTAAGCTATGCCCCTGGTATTGTAAAGCGCAGAAGAAAGGACAAAGTTGCTAAGGTTATTGGTAGCAAAACTAGCTTTTCCCGCAACCAGTACTCTATACAATCCGCTCACCTTTACAACATCATTCATAGAAATCTTAATATTTACCCTATGCAATATCATTACTGTAAGAAAATGTTGACAGAATGGATAGACAAAAAATTACGAAGAGACGGAAGCACCTCTATTTTTGATCATATTTATATTCATGAAATTGTTATCATAGTTAAATATTAAAATAACACGTGAAAACTGGACTAGAGGCAGAACATAAACACACGCGCATACACACACACAACACACACATACACCCTACACACACACACTCTTTTACACATACGCACCCGCAACTCACGCATACACACCCGTACGCGTTATACACCCACACACGTACACACACTTTTATATTTAATATTAATGCTCGTCTAATTATTAAGGCAAGTAACTTGTAAAATAAGTATATGTAACCAATAAAAATACTCTTGGATATGGAAGAGCGGAGCCTTCTAACACAAGTTTTTATACTTAAAAGAAGGTTCCAACCTTAAAATACTATGTAAAAAACTATCTGTTACAGAAATAAAAACATTTTGATTTGATTTTTTTTTACCTATAAGTAGATATTAATCCATAATGTTAATCATAGCAATATGAAAAATGAATATAGATTTATTTATTAGTATATTTAGTATAAATGGTAGTACCTGGAAGGGCAGTATCTGCTTGTTGAGGGTATCGTAGGCGACGGCCTCGCAGTCCAGCACGCAGCTCCGCACCGCGCCCGACAGCAGCGCCGGCAACCGCCGCACCACGTCGGGGTACTTGCTGCAACACACACCACCCACACATTATGTACAAGTAGTGAGCTACGAGGTTGCGCTCTGCGCCTTTTAGCACAACACTTGCATGGAAGTTAAGCTTTCGTGACAGGTTGCAAGCCCATGATGGCGCGCGCCATCGAGCTGGCCAGGTTTCCTCACCATAGGCCTGTTCCTGTTTCCAGAGCAACCGATGTTGTACGACGGCCTGCACCCAACTGCTCCCAGCATCTAATGGATTGCCGTCCTACTCCGATCCGAGAACAGCGTACCTGGTGTTGTTTTCCTGGTTCCTGCTGAAGATGGCAGAGTTGTTGTAATCGGGCGCGTCGTCTCCGGGTACGTGTATCTGCGCGCGCTCGCCGTCGTACTTCCACTCGCACGTGAACTCCTCGCCCTCGAATCTGGGGAGAGGCACACCTGCTCGTATACACAGACCCCACGGTTCACAAATACAACAGACAGAGTTGATCGGTACGGTCTACTCAGCTTTGATAATTCTTCTTACAGCTACTATTGTCGAGACTTATAAGTTTCTGAGAGTGGGCGCTTTGGCTATTAGTGTTGGACCTCCTGTATCGAAATAGTGTTGATGAATAAAAAATGACCTCTACTTTCACTTAGTACCTACTTAACCTTTTTTAGTTTGTAGGTTCGATAGCATCACGCACCTGTTGAATACTTCGTGTACTCCTTTAGTAGGGTGTGCGAGCATGGGCTTGAGCGGCACGCCCACCGCGAGCCGGCAGTGCGCGGGGAGCGCGTGCACGCCGTGCGCGAGGAGCACGGGGATGATCGCGTCGTAGTTCGGACACTCGCAGTACGTCGTCTTTATTATTATAGAGTTCTCGTCTACTCGAGCCTGAACGAGAAATGTATTTGTTATAGCATATAGCAGGTCCAAGGTGTATTCAACAGGGTCGGTGGCTGGTGGTTAATGAGTTAATGAACAATTCAAAGATAGCTAAGCCTAAACTTGAGCTCAAAGAAGTTGTGATCGGCAAATTGAAAGCAATATTTCAGCTTTTTGGTGGGGTTTTAAGTTCGATCGTTATACCACAAAATCTTATAAAATTAACTAAAATGGGGAAAAACAAGAGTGAACCTGACTCAAGGCAAAGGAAGATTATCAATAATGTATCAAGTTGAAACCCGTAGTATCTGCCTGCTCCTTGATTGAGGCTCAACTCTAACGCCTTGTAATAAAAGTTAGTTTACCTTGAACTTCTCAGGGGACTCTCCCTTGGAAGCGTCCAGTATCGTGACCCCGGCGGGCCCGGGCGGGGTCATCGCCGTGGCCAGCGCTAGCGCCTGCAGCACGGACTGCTCCGCCAGCCCGATGCGGAGCTTACCTTCCAAGGACCTGCAATTATCATAATACTTTTTTAAAAATGAATACGATACAATGAATGAATACCTTATTACAAGCAATTAAATTAAAATAAATAACCAATTAAGTAAATTTTATTTCTATTAAATTAAATGCACAATGTGTATGTGTGTGTGTAAGTTTTATCATAAATGTTTGCAGAAGCGCAGGCGCAGGCGCGGGTCTACGGACCCATGCCATTGTCCGTAACGAGACCGGCTCCGTCGCAGCACAGGCGGACACAGCGGACAACTATACTTCACACAAATCTTTTAGCACTCTCCGAGCTTAGGCCCGAGTACCAAACCGCGCATGGTACAGTTGAGTGACAGCGCTCAATATGCGTACTGCGCAGCCTCACACGCTAACTTCAGAGAGCTCAAAAGTTTTATGTGACGTACACGACTCAGCGTTTATGAAAGCCTACACTCGGGTTCTGATCGACTAGTCTTAGGACTAGAGTGGGGAACTTTAACTTTCATTTGAATTATAGCTATGCCTAATATTCACTCACACTTGTACTGTACTAACCCATTTGACATGTTTCATTAAGTTTTTACTAATAAATGTTGGACTATAATATCTGAATAATAAACAATGAATGAATTAAAATAAATGTGGAGCTGCAGTCACGACTGCAGATTCTTGTTATGAAAACTTATTGAACAATGATGTTGTAACTATGGATATTTGAAATTAACTCTATTTCTATATTTTATCAATCAATATCTAGCAAGACCCCGACTTTAGAACTCCAATCAGGAGGTTGCGGTTTTTTTTAACAATATAGATCTTCGTTTGACCACAATCTCACCTGATGGTAAGCGATGATGTGGTCTAAGATGAAGCACGAAGATCTAGAAGAAACCTATTCACTCTTACCTTAAAGAAGCCCGGATTGTATTCTTTAGGAAAAACATACGACGGCAAATTTTATTTTGTGGGTTCTGTTTATGTCTGTAGGTACTCTTACATCGCCGTCTTTTGATTTTGTTTACCCTGTCCATCCAAAGGTTGTCTGGAAGAGATCGCTTTTAGCGATAAGACCGCCCATTGTACCTTTATTTATTGTTTATTTCCATTATTGTATTTTTATTTGGTGTGCAATAAAGAGTATTTCATTCATTCATTCATTCAAAGCGTTCCACACCGTAGCTGTGCGCATCAAGAACGTAGAACTAAAACGGTGTGTGCGAATGGGTGGTATATCAACTAGGTACGGATGGTACTGAGCCGTGCGCCTGCTTGTCCTTTGATGGTAAAGGAGCTGGCGGAATCAGATCGTAAAGTTCCTGGGCACATTCCCCGAAATGTATTATGTATGTATTAAAAGATCGATAGACTTTAACACCGCCGTAAAGTGGCAACTTTACGGCGGTGTTCGAGACTTTGGGTCTTAGTCTCCGACATATATTGCTCACCTATAAGCCTAAAAGCCCTACGTTCTATCGAGTTTAAGGTAGCGAGCTGGTATTTGGCGGAACCATCCTAAAGGTGGCAGCAGTACTCCATACCAGACCGGACTTGTGCTTTGTAAAGACTAAGAAGCTATCCTGGTGTGAAGTATCTCCTAACCTTGTTGAGAATGCCCAGCTTCATGGCAGCTGTTTTAGCCTTAAGACTCGATGTATGAGCTAAAGTTGAGAGTAGGCGTGAGCGTAACGCCTAGAAGCTCGAGGTGACCTTTTACAGCTACCGGTACATCTCGGAAAATAGGAACTTGGAGAAACTGACTCTTTTTCGCCGAGAAGAGACATGCTTACGTTTTTGAAGCATTGAACTTGACGAGATTGGGATCGCCCCAGTCAGAGACGGCCTTAAGTGTCAAATTCAAACGCTGCAGCATCTCATCTCTCTGCTTCTGAATTTCAGCCCTGCTGGTTCGAGCATTAGAAGTGGATCTCTCCACAACTGTACTGTCGTCTTCGTAGTCAATGATACCGGGCATGAGCAGATCATTGATATGCAACAGAAACAGTGTAGCAGAGAGTACTGACCCCTGAGGTACCCCGGCGTTTATAGCCAATTGATCAGACGAGCGGCTATCAATGACTACCTACCCGAATTGATCGTTCCCTCAGAAAGTCTGCAAGCCAAGAGCAGAGCTGAGCTTGAAGTCCGTATGAAGGAAGCTTGCCAATAAGGCTGGCGTGTCAAACCCTGTCAAAAGCTTTCGAGATATCTAGTGAAACATTCAGTGCTTCACCATACCTCTCGATGGCTTCACTCCAGATGTGTGTGGCATACACAAGAAGATCCTCCAGTGGACCGTTTCTAGCGAAACCCATATTGACGGTCACTGAGGAGGCCGAGGTATGCAAGGAGTTTCCTATTCAGCACACGCTCCATACATTTACACAGTAAGGAGGTGACCGAGATAGGGCGGTAGTTTGACGGGTCGTCACGACTACCTTTTTTGGGCACAGGCTGCACATTAGCTAGCTTCCATGACTTGGGGATTAGACCAGTTTTCAGACAGGCGAAAAAGTCTTGTCAGTATTGGAGACCACTCAGGGTCACAAATTTTTAACACTACTGTCATGACTACGTAGCGTTTTGAGCACTTCTTTTTGCTGGATGTGAATTTCGTGCAAAGACACTTCACATCGTGGAAGGCTAGGTGGAGATTCGCCAGTGGTGTCGATACCTAATGCTTCCGCAAATTGAGTTGCAAATAAGTTTGCTTTTTCAATAGCAGAGTGAGCTAGGGAACCATCCAGTTTCAGTAGTAGAGGGAGTGAAGGACGGTTGAAGTTCGCTTCCACCGATTTGGCCAAAGACCAGAATGCTTTACTTCCCGCGGGGTACGCGGCACGCTTAGACCCCATTCGGTAAATCCGATCGAAACAAGCCTTCCGTATCACCTTCTTGCTGGACTTGGCGGCCTTATTGTAGGCTTTCTTCTTCGACCGAACACCCAAGGCTTTGCTGTTTCGTGCATTGCGGGTTCTAATCCCGGGCCGTTTATCAATTAATTTCTCCAGCTACTGCTGCAACTTACCAGCAGATTCTTAATCTTTTATATGTATTGTACTTTGATTGTAACTATTATAAATTCAAACATAATTTTAAGTGCATGCTTAGTTTAAGAAAAATGTGTTGGACCTGAACTAAAAGTGACATCTTGTAACTTATCCACATTTCATGCAATAAACATCATTTCATTTCAGACATTGTGTAAATCATTTGCAATTGATATATTATGTAAAGGCAGTTTCATAAATATTGAATACAATTACTTTTAGAATTGTCGAGTAAGGCGCAGAGTATGCAATGTACTTACCGGATGAGATACCGGGCCTCGGAATGTCGACACGCGACGTACAGCGACTGGATCTTCGCGATCTTCTTATTCACCGAAGCTTGTCCTGAAACCAGTACGTAGGCATCTGAACCCACATAATGTCCTAATAATCTCATATTTGCTTCAATGTGGTACACAAAGCTTTTTAATAAGAAACATTGTTGCGGCACACATTCTCCACCTGCGACCAATTTGGGTGATTCGTATCGCATTCCAGTTTCTATATAACAGTTTGTGTTTCTTTTACCTCATCTAAAGCATAGGTGCTTAGGAATATGACAAGTTCTGTTGCGCGCGTGCAAGACGCAGGAGGTTGCGGAACAAATTTTTGCATTATCTTTAGATATTTCCGGTTCCGGGACTGGCTGTTTATTTACATAGCTTGTACAATGACACCCAGAAGTATTATGTCAGTTTGGGGCCATATAGCGCTGAGTGAAATGTCCAGTACTATTTATTTATATCCACTTTATAAACAACCTTACACACACTATGATGCACCTAAAGTAGCTATTTTCGTCGTAGTAGAGGCGGCCTCCCGGTAGAGGCAGACATAGCTCGCAGAACTGACGGCCGTTGGGGCAGAAAGGTTGAGTTGAGACCACGCACTGGAAAACGTAGCGTCGGACGGCCCCCACTAAATGGAAAGAAGACCTTATGAAGCTTGCTGGGAGCCGTTGGGTGCAGGCCGAAGAAGATCGGCTGAAAATCTACAGGGGAGGCCTATGTCCAGCACAGGCTTCAGGGAGTCATACCGGTCATGCGAGCCACCTCCTTGAGCGCCGCGAACACCTTCCTGATGGTGAGCGGCGGCTGCGGGAACATGGTCTTCTGCGTGGCGCGCGCCTGCTCGGCCACGGCACCCAGGTCCCCCCCGCGCTGCGCCGCCGCCCGCAGCTGCGCCAGCGTGCGCCCCGTGCACGCGCCCACCGCCTTCATCAGGTATGTCTCCGCTATGCCTGCGGGCGCAAGACACTCATCGGCCGAGCTTACGAGAAGGGTGCTTTCACCGCGGACTACGCACTTATGCCTGATGACAGGTATACTACATGTATTGTTATGTATGACATTAAATGAAAACACAGCTAGAGCTTATGGTTAGTATTATTGTAAAATAAGTTTTTTTAAATTCATTTCCATAGAAATTATTAAATTTTCAAACAACATTTTTATCAAGTCTTAAGATAGCAACTAAACAGCCTGAATACAATCACACTAATATTATAAATGTGAAAGTTTGGATGCTTGTTTATTTATTTGTTTGATTGTTTGCTACTCAATCACGTCGTAACGGCTGCACCGATTTATATGAAATTTGGTATATGACCACCACCTGGATTACCACAAGGCAACCTTTTATCCCATTAATTAGTTCCCATGGGATAAAAATGCGGTGTCAAGTTAAAAATGCGCAACAGCGAGTTTAGCTTTATTTCTAGGTTACATACACATTTTGTAGTGTTACGCGTACGAAGTCGCGGGCAACAGCTAGTAGGTAAATAAATCATATTCATTCATCATGTAAGCAGGTACCTGTTAAGCTGTCTAAGCGGCATCGTCGCAAAGGCGCCGCCGATTTACGTTAAAAATTGTTTTTTGAAAATGTATCAATTACTGGATATTTATCCAGTAATTGATTCAAGCTACCGGTATTACAACCACCTCAAAAATCAGATAATACGATTCCAGATGTTTGTTTTAAATAAATATCGCACATAATAAAACACGTAGGTACCGCTGACCAAACTGTCATCCGCCAAAATTTTGTAACTTTTAAGCAACATTTTACCATAAAATAGTTTTTTATTTCGGTCAACGTGGCACCAATTCTTTCTTGGTAACCCTGAGTCAGGTGAAGACAATGGCTATGAAAAAGGCTTTGCGACGTGTCTAGTGTAGTGACAAGTCTAGTGGTAAACAGTGGTTATATATGTATAAACTAACTCAGTGAAATGGAAGATTTTAATCTCTTTATGATTTCTTTTGACACAATTCACAGAAAAGGCAGTCCAGTTTAAGATAACTCTTTATTGTACACCAAAGTAAAATACAGAACATAATTCTTACAAATAGATTTAGTACTATGGGCGGTCTTATCGCTAAAAGCGATCTCTTCCAGACATGCAAAGACATGGACAGGATTATAATGTATCACATGACATCGGTGCATCTATATACAATTAAAAACATACCTACATACTATAAACCTAAAATACTAGTATTAACACAAATTTAATTTTAATACAATATGCAACTATAAATATGGTTATGATGAATTAACAAGCAGTTACAAATTCAACACAGGGACAGATAATGGGTGTGCACTTTTGTTTTAAAATTACTAATAGACTTTGATGTTCTTATAGAGAGTGGCAAAGCTTTCCACAATCGTACGGTTGTTACAGTGAAGGATCGACCATAAAACTCTGTTGTATGGACAGGAGTTTTTAGTTGGAGGGAATCTGAAGAACGCAAATTGCGATCATTATCCTGGTGGAGAAACTCAAAACGCTCCTTAAGATAGAAATGAGAAGGGTTAAAAAGGATGTTATACAAAAGGGACAGTATGTGTGCATTCTGGCGAAGACGGATGGGGAGCCACTTGAGCTTTGCGCGAAAATCAGAGATGTGGTCATACTTTTACTTTTTATAGTTTAGATAGTTAATTTGTAATATCGATTCGGTTCTTATGATATTATAAATGTGTAGATGTAGACTCACCCAGCTCCAGGCTGTGGTAGGCGGGGGCCAGCTGGTTCAGGCACAGGTACACGCTCGCCAGCAAGTCCTCCGGACTCAGCGCTATCACTGACCTGTCGACCACATGTCAGAGATACATTCATCGTTTCAATAGTTCTTTCATGATTATCTATACTAATATTATAAAGAGGTCAAATTTGTTTGTAAAGGGTAATCTCTGGAACTGCTGAGCAGATTTTGAAAGTTCTTTCACTGATTGAAAGCTACTCTATCCGTGAGTGCTATAAGCTATAATTTGTTATCAATCAATCAATTTTTCAATCTAGTTAGTGAAAGGGACCTTAACACATGCATCCAGATCAAAAACAAAACGGCCAATACTGAACATAGACTCTCCCATACATTTGTAACAAATTATCATGTGCGGTCTGTACGTACCCAACAGTAGCTGGTGGTGGTTCAGTAATGTACGTACCGCAAGTAATTGCTAAGTATCTCGATGATCTTGAGGCGCGCCGACACGGGCTCGATCGCCTCGAAGGTCCGGGCGAGCGCGAGGTAGGGCACGGCCGCGCCGCGCCGCCAGCACGAGTCTCTTATCGGATGGTATTTCCACTTGGCGGGGTCATACTCAGTTTCTGGAACTGATATGGAATTATAGTTGGTATGGAGTTACGGACGAAATAGACTAAGACTGGAGAGGAATTTAAAAAAAAAATTAAAAAATTGTTTACTAAGTGGGACACTACAGGCTTCTAATAATAATAATAATAGAGTTGTTGCGATCCAACGTAACTTAACATAACAATGTCGCCGGAGCCGAAATCGGCCTGGACGACATCATCATCAATGGATTTATCAGATTATTGATGTGTAACATCTTTCCTCTCGGTTTGTTAGAGTGATTTTAGCAAAAGGGACGGTAATGTGTAGCAGGAAACCAGGGAAGCGCTTTGACCAATGAGCGCGCGCTATTTGATTTGACCAAAGAGCGCGCGCGGTGGGCAGAAGTTTTTCACTACGAGACTATAGAAATAAGGATTTGTCATGGAGGTTGTATTTCCTCACAGCATTGAAGAATACAAAGAGCCTTATTCTATTTTTAAATTTACTTACGGTTAATCACATTTACAGCGGTTATTGAGTTTCCAATGACCAACTTTCAGAGTGATGAATTCGGTGGATAAGATTAAGATTTACTTTGTTTTTTTTGTTTGTAATTTTTTGTTTATATGGTGTGCAATAATAATGATGTTACACATCATATGCGATGTAAGGCTCGTATTTTTATTACTTTCGTAGACTGTTGATGTCATGCTATTTATTTATTACTTTATTGCATAAAATACACATTAAACATACAAAAGGTGTGGTTAATGTAAAAAGCTCTGCTATGAAGTGATAAAGGCTTTGATTAGAAGCTTCATTTCAATGTGCATTATATTAATATGGATAGAAGTCCATGCAAAGCCGGGGCAGGTACCTACCATATTTCTAGCACATGAATAACTTGAAATGTTGAATATTACCAGGAACAGCCTCTGAACTGTCTTCATTATCTTCCTTTTCATGTTTAGCTTCCACATTCTCCTTCTCTGCAGTAGTTCCATTGCTCACTACTTCCTTTTTGACTTTCTTACTTTTAGGGGATGAACTTCTTTTAGATGAGTTTTTCCCTGTTGGAGAATCTTGGGCAGAAGACTTTTTCGAGGTTTTTTTTTCTTTAGGACTTTTATTAATTTCATTTAAAAGCTTTGGCCTTCCTTTCTTGCTTTTAGGTGATGCATATGTTTTGGGTGAGTCAGTCATTTCTAGTTTGATTTTAAGTTTTTCATCTCTTGGTGATGATATTTCTTCTTTTGGTGATGATTTTTCAGATTTTGGTGATAATTGGTCTGATTTTGGTGATGATTCAACGTCTGCTTTTTGTGATTTTACACCAGGTTTTGGTGATGATGGTTCGGATTCACTGCTAGAGCTTTCTATCCGTTGTCGTTTGGACTTCTTCTGAAATTTATAATTAGCTCTATTTATCTAAACACATTATATCTTAGCTGTTCTGTGACGCCTAGGTTATGGAAAATGGATACTTAATAAAGATATTTAAAAGCCAGCATTTTTATTTACCTTCTCAGAGCTCACTGCTGGTGATACTCTAGTATTGAGTGCTTCTGATTCACTTCCACTGCTGTCCAATCTTGCTCTTTTAGATGATCTCTACAATAGTACCCAATCATTATTAGTAACATACCATACAACTTTACAACAAAAGTCAGTAACTAATTTGATTCATACCTTCTCATTTCCACTGGCACTGGGTGATGTATCAATCTTCTCAGCTTTGTTCTTTGCTTCCTTTTCTCCAGCACTTTTAGGAGGAGTGACTTTGAAGAATGAAGTTATACTTCTTTGGGCCATGGCTGTGTCCGTCACATGAAATCCTATTTTCACATTAAGGTTTGATTGACAATTTGAATATAAGTTGGTTCTAATATCTCTAAATATATATTTACTTGCCTCTCTTAATACTCTACGGCAAAATAGCTTATTTACGTTCATGTAGGTATTTAGTTAGGTAAATTATATTTTAGTTTTTCTATTCTTCCATGGTTATTTCTTATTCTGAAACTGAAATTGATTAAGGTCCGGTAGTTGTCAAGATAAATAAAAGGATATCGGTAAATACCCAGTAAATACTGATGAACATAGTGGAAAAGCGTTAAGACTGTAGGTTACCTAGTCGAATAGGTAGCAAGCATGTATATCATAAAATAACATATTATAGGATTCTACGACGATCAACAATAAAGCTGATTATGGAAATATTGTTTGAGAAGTACTTACTGCAGTATTATGATTAAACTCGAAATTGCAACAGATATACAGAAATTCTTTCTTGTAGACAATTTGTAAAAGTAATCAAAAAGTAATGTAAACTGGGTGTGAGTGAAGCCAGTGAATTTGACATTAAATGAAATGGCGCGAAAAATAGTAAGAACTACGACATTGTTCGGATACATAAATTGCACTGGCTGACTAACAGTACCTACGCCCGTCATGCACAACGATCCCAAAATTAAAACTATTTAGTGACTATGAAACAAAACCTGATTATTATGGACCCTGTTGGTTGGGTACAACAATATTTTGGAGAGAGAAGGACGTCATTGTTTTTTTATGTTACACAGAGGCACAGAATTAAATTAATTATCCTGTTTAGGGCGACGTGTGCAACGAGGCCTAAACGTATTTAGTGGTTATATATGGATAGGTTTAAGGAGTTGTCAAATCATACAAATATGTCTAATCTATACATGTTTAGACACTAAATACGATTAAGGTCGTTGTGCAAGCCAGGTTAAATACGTTTAGGCATCATTGCGCAAGTCGCTCAGAATTAACTAACGGACCCATGGGTTATTTTCATTGACACTGACAACTTTAACAATGTATCCGAACAGGTTAATGTTTTTTTTCGGTGTAGAACTTTATATATATTTTTTTAGTATTAGGTATATGTATAAATTTTGTAATAAATACAACTTGTGTTTGACTTGACTTGTATTTTATTCTAGTAATTTGGAAGTAAAAATATGAATAGAACATTTTTCTAAAATGTATAAAGTACTTATTTTGACTTCAAATCTGAGCATATTTTTTGTAAATAAGATGGCGCCCTCTTTAACTAGTTAGTGAACTGTCAAATTTCGCTCGTGTCGTCCATGTTCCGAATGTGGTGTGACTTATTTTTGTTTTGCGTTAATTTTTCATACAATTTTCTAAATGTGAGATGCAGAAGAATGTGTTATCCGTTATAGTGCAACCTAGCTCCGGCTGAATGGATCCCGCGGTCGCGTGGTATCAGCCCGAGCAGGAAGGACCCGCGAAGCGCCTGTGGCTTCGGATTTGGGAAACGCAAAGTGAAATAGATAAAATGAACCTAAAAAATTTAGAAAACGCTAATCCCAATGTGATAAAAGCGCAAGACTATATACCAATAAATGATGTGAACGGTGAAAGTAGAAATAACAATTATTTCAACCCCGCGCGTAGGAAAGTGAACGACAACCGCGCGTCAACTTTTAACCTGAATAAAAACCACGATGCTCTCATAGGCGAATACGGAGGGTGTCCGTGGAGGATACCTAACTATGCGTACAAGCCTGGAATTCTAGGGTAAGCGTGTTTTTATCCGTATTGAAGGATGTGCGTAAGGAATGTCAACGTGGGTGACGTATTGGTTAGGTTTGCGAGCGGTGTGCGAAGCGAAGTGCGTTGGTAGGTCGCAGTCGGGCCGCGAGGCTCGCTAAGTTGCCGCTGGTGTTGCCAAGCGCTCACATTGACATTCTGTGCGGCAAATATCCACTGGCCAAGGTGCCTCAGTCTGTCTGAAACCCTCAACTATGAGCAATTATTTTGATCATCATATCCTCGAAATGAATAATATCACGGTCATGCAATTCCCAACCCTATCACTTGCCTCTAACAGCAATTTCCTCATTCCAAACATAGTGCAGGATCAATCAGACCTACTTACAATGTATGTACTATAAATAAAGCTGAACACTGTATAGGTACAACTGGTTTGTTTATGTAAATTTTTATAGCTCATCTTCTGTCTCATTTCTTTTAGTAAACAAGGAAGTTTAACTTCTCATTCACTCATTTGTTATTGTGAGTTTGATTCATGTTCTAGATTTGAATTAATTTCTTCTCTTTACAATATATCATTTTGTTACAGATTTTTCAAATTATAGATTTTTTAAATCATAGTTTTACTCAAGGTGATAACACTGATAATGCTTTATTTATTACTGTACCTACATACCTATTACTCATGCGCGATAACTTGGGACCTGCTAGGAATGCGACTCCCCGACCGCTTTCCCTGCACTTCCTCGATGGCGCCCGTATTGTACCGTTCGCATCACTATTTTTTACTAGGGTTTTTAGTCTCGTACTGGCCTACGTCACGTAACGACGTGCTCTGGAATTCTTTTAGTTTTCGTTTGTGTTATTGTTTTGTTGTTGTAATTTTTGTTATAGTAAATGTTGTAAATTTATCGGATACCTCTTCGTCAAGTGATTATAGTGAGACTGAGGATGAAGAACAACCTCTAGAAGGCATAAATCCACTAAGTAGTGACGAAGATGAGATAATGTAAATAATAGATAAAATAAATGTATAAACTTAAACATTGTATTTTTATTTTATTCAAATAGTGTAAAAAAGATTAGATAAAAAGCAGCATCCTCCGTGAGTAACATAATAAATTAGGTTAAAAAAAACAAAGACGAAGCCGCGGGCGGCTGCTTTTTATGTTCGCTTTTTTGCGGGCGGTACAAACACGCCAATATGACGTCACCGCGCTCAGGTCCCAACTTATCGCGCACGGGTAATACTTTAAACAAATAATTACTTATTGTGTAACTTGTTGCTTCCCTTTTTATTGTTTATATTTGTTTAGTAATAACATTTTCTTTGCTCAAGATAACTTTGTAAACACTTGATTTTTTGGAGGAATTGATCAAATGGCAAAGTGTCTGCAAGTAATGTATGAAAAGGTGGATTTCAAACTTCAATATCAGATTGAATTGAAACAAACACAGATTATAATTCTGGATCACCTTATTACTCATTACAGCCACTTTAGACAAACAAGTGATATCTCCATTAGACCATTTCTCAAAATTTGTTGACTTTTTGCAAATTCATCATATGTTCTTGCATGCTTGATATGATAATCCATAACACTAATTTGTACTGCTGCCCTCCATCACTACAATCATAAACAACATAAATTAAAACAGTACCTAAATGCACATGTGTAGCACAAGATAAACTATAAAATGGGTTGTTGACACCTTGCCGAGGCGTTCCCGGTCTGTGTCACTGCAGATCAGCCTCTTATGTAAGACAGTCTTTATTCAGCTAATATTAGATTGAACATGGCTCACATGCGTGTGTGGTACTGCTTGTGGTCATTTCTAATGAAAATAAAATTATAGTAACAGCCCTATGGCCAACATAGTTGACCCATTTCAAATTAATTTATAGGCTTCCCCCCGGGTCGGTCCAGTGTTATGCATGCCCAGGATGGTCCCGCTACCTTTAACTGTCACTGCTATCTTCATCAACCTCTAGTTTGTTGGAAATAACATCCTTAGTCCATTTTTAGATCATCTAACTCGAACACTTGACCTATGCTGTTAAAATGCTTGCTGTCTGACATCATAGATTGATCAGTGTAAAGAGTGAAATCTTCAGTTTATAATGACTATTAGGTCTTCTAGGGCTACAGGTTGAGAGGCGCCAGACAAGAGTAGATTAGCCCAACAGCTTAGCTCACCTATTTTAATGCTGCATTGCTTTAGCATTGACAGCTGGTCAAGCTGGTTGGAACTGTAGGAACTGAGAGTCAGGCAAACAGCATAGACCACAGGCTTAGTAATAGGATCCCATTGGCGTCCTAATAGTTCACAATCCTAAATTACTATAAATAAAGTTAACAATTTTGTTAAGAAATGCTTTAAAATAGCCTCGCCATCCAGACATCCACAATCCACAAAAAAAATAAACACACGTTGAACATCTGTTTAAAAAAATCCTAAGCAATAACTGATAAGAATTTTTGTAAACATTTTGTTCCACAGGTGTTTAACTTTTTAGTGGTGAGGCCCTAAGTAGTTTTTTAATTGGAATTACTTACCTATATCAAATTCAATAAGCAGTCTCAAAGGCGATAGGTTTTACGAAGCGTAATGTAATACAGGATCTTAAAAATCCTTAAAATAGTCTGTGTGTTACTTTTTATTTCCTTTACTGTACCAATGGATGTAATAGTCAGGCACATATTTCATCAAACTTTTACTACGCAAATAGTGTGAAAATGGCAGATTTTGATGATTTTCCTACCTACCAAAATTCCCGCGCGCGCTAAGCACTGGAATATCAGCAGCAGGTTATAGGTACTCGGCCTTGTGAATGTCCTTTGCCGTATCCAGTGTTGCGAACGCATTCTGTAACACTTACATCAGCTGAGACTAGTTTAATTCTTATAACAATTGGTATGCGATGCCGCGTCCTTGCCCGAGCCAGTCGCTGACCCACCAGCAGCACATGTCGCGGAGGTGCGGGGTTACTCTACAAAACTTGTGAAATGATCAGTAGGCAGTAAGGACGGATCTCTAATTGCTTAAATATCCTCCACCTTCTTGCTCTATTCGCTCTCATTACACCCTTATCTAATATTATAAATGCGAAAGTGACTCTGCCGACTGTTGTTCTTTATATTATTATTCGCGTCAATTTAGTTTACTTTTGGCCGCATTTAAAAACGTCTCCTATTTGGTCAAAATATGATCGCTGAGCCTGGTTGCTGTTGATAGGGGGTGAATTGAAGTTCGTCTTATAATATGGGCTCGAGAGCTCACCAAGTCATCGTCACGTCAACGCCCTTGGGGATACTGGAAAACTGCTGCCATCAACCCAACGGTAGGTACTTCAAACAGTTGGGATAGCTAGGATCAGATTAGATTTTAGGTAACTTAGGGGTAATGCACAGAACATCCCAATAGGGGTCTTAGTACCGGTCTTATCCACACACGGAACAATTGCAATTGATCTATTTTATCGAGATTTTTAGATGCTTTGACAATGGTTTATAGATTTTCGTCTAAACAGTGACTGCGAATGCCCGTCGCGTCGTAACTGCGTCGAATATTTTATAATTGGATTCTATATCATAGGTTTATTCACGTTTATGAGACCTGTTTTTGTTTTGATAGGATGCAAGTGTCCTTGGCAATACGATAAAACACCTAGTTCGTAGTTTGTACATTGAAGTTGGAAACGAGTTTACGGCCTTGGCATTAAAAGTTGCTAAATCTTTGGTTTTCTTAGTGAAACAGTCTCTCATTTGACATAAGTAGTTGTCCCATAACGTGAATATTGGTTTGTCGCCTTTGTCTTATTAGATAAGTTGTTCTATAAACTTTGTTCTGATTGAGTTGTGAAAGTTCCACCTGCGTAAATAGAACGTTTCGCATTAACTTTAGTTTTCGCGTCTCCGTTGTAACACGTCTATTTAGCTACCGGCTTGACGGTAGCCGTGCGTGACCCAAAAACAAGGATGGCCTCATCTCGAAAAATCTTAGGAAGAAATGTTTGCTTGGCGTAGGCTTGTATTTATTTCCAGTTCTGCAGCAGGTATTGTTTCACTGATCAGATTTCACTGGAAGTTCGAAACTATTTTAAAACAGACATTAGAGATATTATAACTTGGATGTACACCTCTAATTGGGCAGTTCTGCACTAAACTAGGCAGTGACATGATTCCTGTGTACACGTTTAGAAACTGCATAGTTTTCTTTTTCCAATTCCTCGTTTTATTAACATTTTGAATGTCGTCATATAGAAATTGTAGCGCAATAAAATACAAACACGATTAACAACTTACCCAGTCGTAAAAAGCTAGTTATAGTTACGCCTAACCCCTCTGCCCTAGATTAATTTAGACTTATAGTTTTGCTGCATTTACAAATGCACTTCTTAGAATTTAAGCTTTGTTTCATCTTAGCCAACACAGCAGTTCTTGCATCGACTATCGTGTTGGCTCTCTGTACTTTGATTCATTATTAAATCCACCTCAAATCGGTGCGAACGTAATCCTAGTTTTAATTTAGATTTAATCAATTAAAATTACATATTTTTAAAAATCTAACTTCGCGTTCCCGAACCAAGAGTGGCGCAGCCGGAACAGATTTTCAAAATTTTTACGTGTTTTCCGCGATTTCCCGACGTAAAAATCCGTCAGGGAAATTTTCACGAAAATTCGCGAAATTAAAGTCTGTGTCGAACCAAACAAATTTCTCTTACGGGTATTGAAAAGTGAGCATGGGAGTAGCGGTCGGTTGGTGAGTAAAACTTTTCGCCATTCCTTTCCTATAATCTCCTAACCTCATAAAAATGCGTGTTTTTTAAAAAAAATATAATTTTGATATTTTGTTATTATTGAGATTAGACTTCTCTCATTATAACGTGACTGGTTAACTTGTATGTAATTCTATCAAGCTAACCTTGTTCTAAAAATAGAACACCATAGAGTTAAGAAAAATTAGATAGTGCATATTTTATAACTCAGATCTGTACTGTAAGTTAAAATAGGTAAAAATTAGTGTTACTTGATCTTGAAATCGATCGTAACATAATTTTAAAATTTAGGTAAAATCAATTTTTTTTACAAAATATTTTTTACATATTTACAAAAAAAAGAATTCCCTTATTCCAACTTTGTTGAGCTTTTAGTTGTATTTCTATAGTATTATTTTTTTGTTTTTGTGTGTTAATTTATATCTGTGTAAAATTAAGTGAAGTTGCCTTCTCCGATTATTTTACTACTCTATGGCAATGGCGAAAGTAGAGCCAATTCCAAAGGAAATTGTTCAATTAATACCATTGTATAACGGTAACAAAAGACATTTAAGTCTTTATTTACGAAAATGCCAATATGTGATCGATCGATTCAGTAAAAAAGATTTTGAAGAACAAAATTTATACGTCTTTAACGTTTTAACAAGTAGGCTTACGGAGAATGCAGCTGCGCTCTTATCGGAACGAGAGGATGTTGTGTCTTGGTCCGCTCTAAAGGAATTGCTCATTCAGCATTTCGGAGATCCGCGTAGTGAAGCTTGTATAAACATCGAATTAGAATCATTAAAAATTAAATCAGGAGAGAGTTATTTGGATTTTTGTAATCGCATCCAAAGTGTGCGATCTTTATTGATGTCGAAAGTAAATTTGATTGCGGATAGCGATTTAAAACGTGCGAAATTGATAATTTACAACAATACGGCTCTGAATGTATTTTTGTACAATCTTCCTGAAAATATGGTGCGCGTAGTAAGACTAAAGACACCCTCTACTTTAGAAGAGGCATTGACCATTGTTCTTGAGGAAGTTAACTTCCTAGAGCAATATAACATGAGAAATAAAATACATGGCAGCAACCAAATTACAGGTTCAGGTTCAAGGCCATTGATAACACAGCCATCTGGGTACAAACCACCCACATTGCCTAACAATGATACATTGCCGAAATTTAAATTTGGTATTCCTCAAAACTCACAGATTAGGGTACCCCAATTACAAGGGCAAGTTCAGCAACAAAATTTTGGAGGCTTCCGCCCACCAACATTTGGCTATAAGCCACAGTTTGGCCTTCAGCCACAGCGACAATTTGTCCCTCAGCAGTTTGGTTATAGACCATCACAGCCATTTGGCTACAGACCATCACAACCATTTGGTTATAAACCACCACAGTTTGGTAACAAACCATTAGGGTATACTCCTCAGGTACAAAAACCTCAATTGCAAACGACTGATGTAACTATGAGGACAGCCGCGCCTCTAAAACCTCAACCACCACAAGGTTTTAAATTAAATGAACTGAGTATGAACGAGTACGATCGTGAACCCTACTATGATGAAAACTATTACTCTGACGATTACAATTATGATGACGTAAACGGACTGAACTATTGTAGCGACTATAATAACATGCAATATACCGACGAACAATATGAACTACCAGAACAGACTGACGAAACTCAGACGGATTTTCACGAAAGTATCTCGATAGACAAGAAGTCCTAGAACTAAATTGTGATCCTAATTTAAAACTTCCGTACATTTATTTAGAAGAAATTGATGCAAAAATGATGATTGATACCGGAAGTATGAGATCATTCATTAGTCCCCGAAAAGCTTATCAGTATTTTGGCGAGTTTATTCGAAACGAACCATTTCAAGTAGTTAGCACCCACGCGTCCAGTAGACATGATCAGGTGATAGAAATCCCTCTTATGCCTACTTTTGTAAGCAACAATTGGCACAAATTCTATATGTATGATGTTGACGCGCGTTATGACGGACTTATTGGAAACGATCTGTTACAACAATTAGACGCGATTATTGATTTAAAGGAACAACTATTGAAGACAAGTACGACTTGTATTCCAATAATCAATAATAATTTAAATTACACAATCAATATTCCCCCACGATCAGAACAACGAGTTAAATTACCAATAGACCAATATTCAGGTGAAGCCATACTTGACTTCCACAAATTTACAAACGGATTACGAATGCCTAGTGCAATAGTTAACTGTATAAACGGATATGCGTCTACGGTTATACAGAATACCTTAGATCAACCAAAGCAACTGATTATTAGACGACCCTTTACAGTGACACGATATGACGGTAATGAATGTGACTTAAACATGACAAAGGACATGAACGAAATAGAAACAGATTATTTGCTTGAAGAAAATTTAAGTAAACTCAGACTTGATCATACTAACGACGAAGAACGTGAGAAAATATTTAGACTTTGCATGGATTACAAAGACATATTTTACTGCGATCAAATTCCCTTGACGTTTACTAATAAGGTTAAACATAACATACGGACAAAGAACGAGGACCCTATATACGTCAAGCCATATAGGCAAGCCCCGTTTCTACAGAACGAAATTAATAAACAGGTAGATAAATTACTGAAGGACAACGTAGTTCAGGAGTCTCATTCTCCTTGGAACGCGCCTGTACACCTGGTGCCTAAGAAGATGGATGCATCTGGCGAGGTGAAGTATAGGATGGTAGTTGACTATAGACGACTTAACGACATAACCATTGACGACAAATATCCCCTACCAAACATTACAGACCTTTTCGACAAATTAGGAAAAAGTTCTTACTTTAGTACCCTTGATCTAGCAAGTGGTTACCATCAGATCGAAATAGAAAAGAAGGATAGGCAGAAGACGGCTTTCAGCACGCAGAACGGACATTTTGAGTTCCTTAGAATGGCTTTTGGGCTAAAAACTGCTCCTGCGACATTCCAGAGGACGATGGACAACGTTTTACGTGGTCTACAAGGTCTACATTGCATGGTTTACTTAGACGACATAATTATATTCTCAAATAGCTTAGAAGAACATATTCAAAAACTACGGACTATCTTTGACAGAATTAGAGCGACTAACTTGAAAATACAGCTTGACAAATCGGAGTTCTTACGTAAAGAAGTACTTTACTTGGGCCACACGATAACGAAGGACGGACTTAGACCGAATAATGATAAAATTGACGCAGTGTTGAAATATCCCATTCCGAAAACACCGACTGAAATTAAAAGCTTCTTAGGTCTAGTAGGATATTACAGACGATTTATAAAGGACTTTGCAAAGGTAACCCAACCCCTGACAGCTTGTTTGAAGAAACGTAACGGAATTGTAATTGACCAGAAGTACATTGACGCATTTAATAAATGCAAAGAACTCTTGACGCATGCCCCATTGTTACAGTACCCTAACTTTGACAACCCTTTCGTGCTTACGACTGACGCGTCAAATGTAGCGGTAGGTGCAGTACTATCCCAGGGACCGATTGGTAGTGATAGACCGGTGGCGTATGCTAGTCGAACACTCAGTGACACAGAATCACGTTACAGTACGATTGAACGTGAATTGCTCGCTATTATCTGGGCAGTGAAACATTTTAGGCCTTATTTATACGGTCGTAAATTTTTCATATACACAGATCATCGACCATTAGTATGGCTTCGATCTCTGAAAGACCCGAGTAGCAAACTCACTCGTTGGAGGTTGCGTTTACAGGATTATGATTACGAATTAATTCATAAGAGCGGTAAACAGAACACCAACGCAGACGCCTTGTCTAGGATTAAGATCAATGCTATAGATTCGGATAATGAGGATCAATCGATGGCAGTTAACGTTGATGATAAAGAACAGAGACTAAAGAAACACCTAGATGAAATAGTTGAGGATATAGGAAAGATAGCTCGAAAGAAAACGGCACGTAACGACTCATCAACGATAACAGTATCAGATTCGAGTAGGACAGCGACAGTCAGTCCAATAGCAATCTCCGACACACTGTCAATACATAGTATTGACAACGACGAATACCCTGTGCGATCAGAATCAAGTAAATCTCAAACAGTTCATTCAGCTTTAGAATTAGAATCCACTGGAATACCGATTTTACATGAGGCAATTGACACCAAGCCTAACCAAATCTTGGTATACTCATGGTTTAAAAATGAGATGCAAGTTAGAAATCTTTCTCGAACTAAACAAAAGGTTTTGGAAGTTTTCCTACCCCTAGATAATTCAGAACTAATTAAAGAATTTTTAAAACAATACATAAAACCAAAAATTAAGTATTTTATTTACTTTGAGGAAAAAGAACATCGTAAATTATTTGGAAATATAATTATTCAACTTTTCAAGAAAGGTATGATTAATTTCTATGAATGCACAGAGCGGGTAGTTGCTATTGAAGATGAAAATGAACAAAGGGCAGTAATAGTTAAATATCATGAAGGAAAGACATGCCACCGCGGTATTAAGGAAACGTTGGTTAGGATTCGTAGAAATTATTATTGGGATAGAATGCAAGAAATAGTAACAGCAGTCATAAATGCTTGCGAAGCATGCCAGAAAATGAAATATGATAGGAAACCCATCAAGCCTATCTTACAATTAACGCAAACACAAGAGGCCCCTTTTCAAGAGATTTTTATAGACCTTTTTAGCATTGAAGGAAAAACCTATCTGACACTTATTGATGCTTTCAGTAAGTTAGGACAGGCAATTGAAATTCAAGGAAAATCAACACCTGAAGTAATCAGAGCTTTGATGAAGTACTTTTCATATTACGGCATCCCCCGAAGGATCAGTTCAGACCCCGGTACTGAGTTTAATAATGAATTAATGAAAGAATTTCTAAGTTTACATAAAATTGAACTTCACGTTGGTACGCCCAATAACCCTAATTCAATGGGGCTTATTGAACGTTTCCATTCCACAATAATTGAAATTTATAGATTGGCTAAATATGAAAAACGCTGTACGGATGCAGCATCAGTTATGACGTATTCAGTTATGGCTTATAATCATACCATTCATTCTGTTACTGAACTAACTCCATTTGAAGTGGTATTCGGACACACTGATACAAGCAGCCCTTATGGCATCGAATTAGAAAAGCGTTATTTCCAGAAACTGGTTAAAGATCATGCTAAGCGAACTAAAGTATTGTATGAGAATTTGGTAGAAAAGATGATAACAACTAAAGGGAAGAATAGGGAAAAGAAAGGTGGTGAACTTGAAGTAGAGTTTCCTCTAGGAAAGACAATTTTTGCTAAAGATGTTAATAAGCGGAAAAGCAAAGATAAACCTCGATATGTAAAAGCGAAGGTAGTAGGTGAACCCGAGAGAAACGTTTTGCCTATCCAAGTAGGGGAAAGGAAAACGAAAGTTCCTATAAAAAATATCAAACGTCCTCCACAGGTGGTGCAGCATACTGCTGGTAGCAGTGCCGACCCTGGCCCTTCGTCTGCAAAACCTTAATGGCAACCCGGGAATACTTCCGATAAAAGAAGGTCAAGCATACGTGCAAATTAATCATTGGACTATAGTTAAGGTTATTCATTTGGAAAAGATTTATAATGATTTAAATTATATTGCAACAAACTATGAGCAGCTATGTAAACTGATCGATTGGAATGCACCATATTCTCATGAAATGAGAAGTATAAAATCACATACAGAGTTCATACGCGATATAACTAAAGATAAATACCGACAACTTGTTCCACAGCAGCGTTATAAAAGAGGTCTCATAAATCCATTGGGTTCTATTATAAAAATTGTTACAGGGAATCTTGATCATGACGATGCAATTAAATTTGATAAACTCACTTCTGATTTAAGTCATGACCAAATTATCATTTCTAAGAAATTAACTTTGGTTTCAAAAATGTTTGACAGCTTCATAAATGTAACTGAAACGATTAATCAGAATACTGTAAATTTAGATAACCGTTTAAAGAAGGCTGAGATAATGTTAAGAGATTTAACTGCTAAGGGAAATAATTGGATTTTCCACACATACATTATTGGATTATTTAACGTTTTTACAAGCAGTTTTCGTACCATCTTTATAAGACTAAGTGAAATTGAAACTGCTCTAGCATTAAGTAAGGTCTCAATATTACATCAATCTATCGTGAACTCTACAGAACTTATGTATCATTTGAAATTAATTGCTGACTCTGAAAGCTTAGTGTATTCGCCTATCGATGAAAATTTGTTAAAATTAGAGGAAACTATTTGTGTAAAATCTTTTGTTAAGAAAAACCAGATCACGTTCATTATGGAAATTCCAGTTACTGATAATTGTACTTATAATTATTTTAAATTGTACTCCTTACCAATTTTCCACCAATCCGAAAATAAAACCTTTGCCATTTTCCCTAAATATCCTTACCTATTGGCGAAAGGGATGAAATACTTACCAATTGCGAAACCGTGCCGCCCGTTATCTACTGGCGACCATTTTCTATGTTCTGCAGACAACCGAGCCCTGTACCATGAGCTCACTTGTATGGAGCAGCTGATGAAATTTGACGATGACCCCACTTGCTGTACGCCGCATCAGGTCCACATTGAGAAGGTCAAAGTCCAGCAAGTCAACTCTGATAATTGGATTTTATATAGTAGACTGAAGACTACTCTAATTAAATACTGTGACAACGAGGTCAGCACCAAGCAACCTGTATTCGGAACTTACCTCGTGACCATCGACGAGCCATGTAATTTGGAAATCAACGGAATTCGTATGGGTCACCGTATCATCATAGAATCAGATGTTGTGGAGCCGATCCCGATCCTCGTCTTACCGCAGCTACCTAAGAACGCGAGTCTATCCAGTGCACGCGCACTCGACATGAAGGGTATCAGCTTAGATGAAGTTAAATTCATGGCGTACTCTTTAAAACATAGTGCAGTGATCGAAAGTGTTTTAAACGAAAGGAAAGACTTTAGCTTCGGTGAAAATTTAGGATACGTAACTTTAGGATTAGTTATCTTTAGTTTTTTCATGTTTTTATTGTATGTGTATCGCTTAAAATTGTTTAGATTCCTATTTGATAAGAAAAATTATCGGAACAAATCCCAAATCGATCCAACCGATAATTTTCCTCTTAGGGATGGAGGAGTTATAGTTACGCCTAACCCCTCTGCCCTAGATTAATTTAGACTTATAGTTTTGCTGCATTTACAAATGCACTTCTTAGAATTTAAGCTTTGTTTCATCTTAGCCAACACAGCAGTTCTTGCATCGACTATCGTGTTGGCTCTCTGTACTTTGATTCATTATTAAATCCACCTCAAATCGGTGCGAACGTAATCCTAGTTTTAATTTAGATTTAATCAATTAAAATTACATATTTTTAAAAATCTAACTTCGCGTTCCCGAACCAAGAGTAGCTGAACATCCGTTATGTTTTCAAGAATAAAGACTTGTAAACATCGCGACGATCTATTTTGATACTTGTTACAGATAATATTAGAGTCCTAAGTAGGTGTTGTACGGCTTTGCGAATCGAGGTCGTCTGGCCGCGACGGTTTGGTCTAGCCTAGACCGCATTGTAGAGTATGGAATATGAGTAGACTGGACAGTCGACGCCGCCGCCGTCAATCCTCTGCACTGCACAATAAGCATAGTGTGTTGTGTAGGTAGAGTATCTTTAGAACCATAAAAGCTGTTGTGGCAGTTGTTTTGTGTTTGTTTGTGTAGCTTCGTTCCGCAACATGTATCGAAAATTCACGGGAAAATCGCAATGAGCCCACTTCTGTCCGTATAGTTTGTATGTCAGTGAGCCAAGCACGAATGGAGTCGAACTAACTAGAAGCTATCACGCACTGTCGTGTCTGAGGACGTTGTCCTCGCAATGATCCCACTTCTGTCCGTATAGTTTGTATGTCAGTGAGCCCAGCACGAATGGAGTCGAACTAACTAGAAGCTATCACGCACTATCGTGTCTGAGGACGTTGTCCTCGCAATGAGCCCACTTGTGTCCGTATCGTTTGTATGTCAGTGAGCCAAGCACGAATGGAGTCGAACTAACTAGAAGCTATCACGCACTGTCGTGTCTGAGGACGTTGTCCTCGCAATGAGCCCACTTGTGTCCGTATAGTTTGTATGTCAGTGAGCCAAGCACGAATGGAGTCGAACTAACTAGAAGCTATCACGCACTGTCGTGTCTGAGGACGTTGTCCTCGCAATGAGCCCACTTCTGTCCGTATAGTTTGTATGTCAGTGAGCCAAGCACGAATGGAGTCTAACTAACTAGAAGCTATCACGCACTGTCGTGTCTGAGGACGTTGTCCTCGCAATGAGCCCACTTCTGTCAGTATAGTTTGTATGTCAGTGAGCCAAGCACGAATGGAGTCGAACTAACTAGAAGCTATCACGCACTTTCGTGTCTGAGGACGTTGTCCTCGCAATGAGCCCACTTCTGTCCGTATAGTTTGTATGTCAGTGAGCCAAGCACGAATGGAGTCGAACTAACTAGAAGCTATCACGCACTGTCGTGTCTGAGGACGTTGTCCTCGCAATGAGCCCACTTCCGTCCGTATAGTTTGTATGTCAGTGAGCCAAGCACGAATGGAGTCTAACTAACTAGAAGCTATCACGCACTGTCGTGTCTGAGGACGTTGTCCTCGCAATGAGCCCACTTCTGTCCGTATAGTTTGTATGTCAGTGAGCCAAGCACGAATGGAGTCGAACTAACTAGAAGCTATCACGCACTTTCGTGTCTGAGGACGTTGTCCTCGCAATGAGCCCACTTCTGTCCGTATAGTTTGTATGTCAGTGAGCCAAGCACGAATGGAGTCGAACTAACTAGAAGCTATCACGCACTGTCGTGTCTGAGGACGTTGTCCTCGCAATGAGCCCACTTCCGTCCGTATAGTTTGTATGTCAGTGAGCCAAGCACGAATGGAGTCGAACTAACTAGAAGCTATCACGCACTGTCGTGTCTGAGGACGTTGTCCTCGCAATGAGCCCACTTCTGTCCGTATAGTTTGTATGTCAGTGAGCCAAGCACGAATGGAGTCGAACTAACTAGAAGCTATCACGCACTGTCGTGTCTGAGGACGTTGTCCTCGCAATGAGACTCCTGTTTGAAACCTAGATCTAGTTGTTATGTATGTAAACTCAAGAATCGCTAGGTAAGTACAGAAGGCCACGAAAATTCAAAGAGAGCAGATTATTTTCTCGATGGACAGGTATCACCGTATCAGTAACATCAAACGATTTCCGTGAAAATTAAAAGCGAGTCTGCTGCTACCTACTATTATTTAATTCCCTGGATTTCTCATTTGTTGCACGACAGACACACGACTACAAGCACTGCTATCCTTAGCACATAACAAAACGGAAAAAAATACACGTTTAAAATTTTGGAAAAATCACATAGCTACATGTTCTTCATATATTATTATGACATAAGTGGAGCAAACGAGCCTGGTGAAAGGTCCCTGTGTCAAGGGCACTATCAGGAATTCCAGTGAACTGGCATTTAGAGTATGCGAAGGTGAGATGCCTCCGCAAAGGCGTTTGAATCATCATTACGGATCTGAAACCACGTGTGCAGCGAATACCTTTCCTCATTCCATACTAATATAAATTGGACAGTAACTACCTGTCTTATCTGTCTGTTTAATACATTTTCGCGACTAAACGACTGGGCTGATTGCCGAATCAAATTTAGATTTAAGATAGATTGCGACTTGGATTGGGACATAGGCTACTTTTTTTTAATGACAAACCACGTGTGCAAACTACAGGCGGTCGCTATTCTAAATTAAAATAAAGTTACCTATTAGTTAGAAATCTTTCGTGCTTTATTTCAATTTAATAAATACGAGATTTATCACGGGAACCGGGAAATACCGTATTTATAATAATGACTAGCTTCTGACCGCGGCTTCGCACGCGTGGTTTAAGCTGATCTGCAGAAAGAAGCGCGAGTTGAAGTTTGCCTTACCTTGTTGAACCGCTACAGAAATGAAGGAATTTTGGACCGAATTGTGACGTGTGATGAAAGGTGGATTCTTTACGATAATCGTAAGCGAAGAAAGAACGCAATGGCTGACTTCAGGTCAAACGCCGCAACAATGCCCTAAAGCGAAGATTACCCATAGAAAAGTTAGGGTAACTGTTAAGTTATGGTGGTCACTTCTTGGTGTAATTCACTACCAATTCCTTAGATCTGGTCACTCAATGGACAGCAGATGTATACTGTACAGAACTTGATGATGGAACAATTGAAAAATGATGGCGAAACTCGGAGCGAGACAGCCCCTACTCGTCAACCGTTCTTCACCACTATTGCTCCATGATACCGCAAGACCTCACACTGCTCGAGAAACCGTTTTAGCAATGCAGGACCTGCAGTTAGAAACCATCCGTCATCCTCCGTACTCGCCGAACCGACTACAATTTTTTCCGCGATTTGGACAATTTTAACATGGTAAAAAATTCTTCCCTGGACGCAGTACAAAATGTCTTCACACAGTTTGAGTCCAGGTTCCCAGAGTTCTAACCCGTATAGGCATAAATGACCTTCCCATAATATGACAGAAATGTATCTAGACAGTGAGGGTAAATACTTTGATTAAATAAATATATTTTACCTTATAAAAACATTGTTTGAATTTTTCAGTACAAAACGGCAATTTCATACTTTAACCCCTATTATTCCATACGAAATAGGTCGTAAGCTCATTGTCGATTTTGTCTAACAACTCAAGAAAATATGTATAGTGCTTAGAAAAGGAAGCGAGACTTGTACCGGATTCCCTATATCACTGCCATGTGTGCATTATTAGGCGCTGATCGATGGCTTAATATCAAGAGGTCGTTTGAGGACAAACAATGTCCATACTATGTGGTCAATTTACGTAATACAAGTTTTGGCATCGTTCCTGTTATACCAAAGCTTCTATCGTCAGATTTCACGTGGTAGTCTCGTCATCTCTTGGAAAGATTGTGTCTACGTCATCATTAGACAATCGTCACAACAAACTAGTAGCGCCCAAAATTAGCCCAAACTATAATTTCGACCAGTCACGATAGTCACGTGCATCCTAATTACAAACCTAAGGGTATGATAAACAAGTTGACGCGCTCTGCTTTCCTAAAAGGACTGCTCTACGTCATCACCGGTACCCTGACGTCACGACACTCTCTATTCTGTGCAGTGATGACTTCTCAATGGATTCTGGTAGTCACGACAACTGATGACGCGTACATTCTTGTTGCGCAATATAAAAGTAAACAAACGCGATGTTGTTACTCGCTGATAAGTGGAGGAATTGAATGTGTTTGGATGACCTTGGAATGAGTTAGATAATGGGCTTAAGCTAGATTTATTCTGATCTACGAAACAAGCAGTAAAGAACATAAAGGTCTGATTTTCCTAGAAAGTTTTGATAAAGTGATTAGTTTGAAATGGCAGCTTGTAGTCTCGTGACACACATTTAGAAGCTAGACTGAATGGGGTTGTCAGGTTGACCGACTTACAGGAAATGATGTGTATGTAATAATGTCAATAGACCGAATTTTAACAATTTTAAACCGGTCACAGTTCTGCACACCTAGCTGAACTAAATATCTGTTGGTCTTAAGGATTATGTCTAAAATAACCTCCATACTGCCGGTTCGCCACACTGGTCCTTTCAACCTATAGTCACGTCAAAGGTTATTTACGAAGGACTTTAGGCAGCGAAATAATCGGAATCCCATAAGACGAAACATTCCTGGATACGTCCATACTACGAGTACAATCATCTTTAGATTTATAGTAATCAGTTGTATGGCAGTTGTCTAACATTCTTCCTCCTTTCCAGGTTACACGAAGAGATAGAACACTTCTACATGTACATGTCTCCCACGGAGACGGAGCACCTGGTGCGGTCCACTGTGGTGAACAGGATCCGGGGTGCGATACTTGCACTCTGGCCTCAGGCGAGAGTGGAGGTCTTCGGCTCTTTTCGCACTGGGCTCTACCTCCCTACTAGTGATATCGACCTGGTTGTTATAGGTGAGTGTGCTAGGAGTTAAGTTTGTTCTATATGCTAGCATACCACAAATTTGGTTTAATAATGTTTTTTTTCGTTCTGTTGTTTTTATGAAGCCTCGTCCAGTTATTTAACACAGTAATCTATTATTCCTATATGTAAGTAGCTGTGTAAAGATAGTAATCTTTAGGCCACAAATAAAATATCGGTATCTAATCCGCGTCACAGTATGTCTTACTGTACAGTATACTAATTTAAAATCATTTTAGAATTTAAATTAGGCAAAAGTATACTTACACTCAGGCATACTTTTCCATCTACCCTGCCTTGGCGTAACACAGTTAAATCTAACACGAAGAGTTCGGTTTTGTAACTGGTTAACTGTTAGTAAAATAACATAAGTACTGAATAAAATCCACCTTGTAGAGTAAATAAATTATGTTTGTCGTTGGTTGCTAGTTAGTTATTCCGATTTTAGTTAGGTTACAATGAATTTAATTATTTTTTTGGATAACTGTTATCTATCCAATGAATATTTTTTATGAACATTTCTCAGTTGCTAAGGACGTAATTGCATTTCAAATTGCGCCAAAAGTAACGTCGAATTTGATTACGAGTGAAAGTGAGGTGAGTGGCCTCTGCAGAGTTGAATAACTTTTACCTCGATCTGAGCGCTCCCAATTCAGACATTAGGTATCCGACTGAAGGCAGACTATCTTACCGATACCGATATCGTATATCTATTTCTATCACAATTTTGTAGGAACTTATCAGAGAATTTGCCGAATTAATGAATAGCAGTACCTAATTCAATTAGCATAGTTTCTGTTACCTCAGTTTAGGCTTTTTTGAATTAAATTACAATAATGATAGTGATTGATCATATCAACCACAGGACGTCGACTGCTCTCGGCTCTCAGCAACCTTTATCAGGTCGTCTTTCCATCTGATACTCATTCCTAAAACGAAATCATAGAGGGGATACCTAGCTAATTTCTGTGTGATATGATAACTGACAAGATTGTGGATGACAAAAACGCGGAATCGACCAAATCGTTCATCCGTTTTCAGAGAAATACTAACCATTAACATAATTTATCGCCATTTGAACTTGTTAATTCAATAATACAATCTCTAACACGAAAAACGATTTACCCTTACAGTTCAACGGATAAAACCTGTTCTGTTCATGTTACTGTTTGAATGCGCCTGCGCAAAAAAGTTAAATCCCATGAGCTTTTAGCAAGGTCTTTTAATAAAATCACACATTGACTAATGGTTACGTATTACCCCAAGACGAAATAATAAAAGGTTACATTGTCAATTTTACTTAGAAAACTTTCGTGATTGATTTCAATCATTATTATAAATACAGGATTTATCACGTACCGTCTTATCGGTGTTTCGACCGACAATGTTTGGGTTCAATTCGCGAACCTTCATCAGGGTGAGTGCGATCCGCTCCGATAACGTCTCGCCTCGCACTGCGCGCCGCAGCCCTTTGCGCGCAAGCAGACGAGCGCGCTGGCGGGGATTGCATCAACGATGGCCCACCGTGTTGACAGGCTGCGTCATCGTCATTATCATCACTGCTGCTCTCTTCGGTAGTTCTCGGTACAGGCAAACACACAACACTAACTATGTTTCTACCAGGTTCACCCACTTCTCTGTTACTTGCATCATGAGGACATGGCCTCCAAGCTGGCCGTAGAAGCCATCCTCTATCTCTGTTAAAGTTCGGCACACGACTTATTTATATCGTCTCTCGGATCTTGCGAGGAACGAAGAACTTCTCTATCACTAAGACCCGGGCCTTGTCGAAATGTATGTAGTGCGTCGAATCAGAATCTAGGGCATGTTCAGCCACTGCAGAATTGTTGGAGTCGACATTCTTCATTGCACGTATGTGTTCAGTCAACCTGGTAGATAGGTTTCGCTTTATTTCACCGATGCAGCATTTATCGCAGTGACACGGTATCATATATACGCCGGGGACGACACTAAAGGTAAGTACGCTACCGCTCTATTTACCGTTTTTACGCGTAATCTTGTGGATGTGTCCGCAATCCCATCCGTAGCTCTTGTCTCCATCCGTAGCCGTTTTGCTCTTTCACCCCTTTTACGTGAGAGAGCTTAGGGTGCACGTACTGAGCTGAGAGTCACATAGTCTTAGTACTCTATTAATCAGAGTACGCGGTACACAGGCTAGGTGAGCTGGATGGTGGTGCAAGTCAGCTCTAAGATACCTGTCTGTGTGTTGGCTTACGGTATGCCGTATGTGTGAGTCGTCCCGTCTGTTCTTGTATAACCAAACCGTACGCCCAGGAACGGTAGGCATCTTAGAATGTTTACAGTTGAGATAGCAAAGTAAGGTGTCTATTCTATCTCCTCGTAATATTGCGAACAGATCATCTACATACCGCCAACAGTATCTCGGTCTACAGGGTACGTTATCCAGTACCGTCCTCTCAAACCTCTCCATAAATATATTGCCCACTACTGGGGCTATTGGTGATCCCATTGCTACACCCTCAATTGTATGTAATAATCACCCCGCCATACAAAGAAATCTCTTGACAAAGAAATCACTTGTTAACACATACTCAATTACCTTCATAAATATATGAATATATCTGATAGGTGTTGATGCACCTTGTAACAGCTCCTGTATAATGGTTATTGTGTCCGCTATCGGTACATTGGTAAACAGTGACGCTACATCGAAACTCACCATACACTCATCTTCATGTACTACTTACTGTTCCTTCCAAGAGTTGAGTAAAGTGCGTTGAATATTTCACGTAGCTAAAGGACTTTTCTGTGAAAGGAAGTAGTAAATCCGCCATGTAACGTGCTGTTTTGTACGTAGGTGAGTCTATCTGACTGACAATAGGGCGGAGTGGCTAATTGGGTTTGTGGATCATGGGCAGACCATAGATTTTCTGTGGAGTTGGGTTTGATGGGTCTTAAACGTCCACAGAGTTCGTCGGGCAACTCAAGTAACAACTCTCTTAATTTCGTAGTTACTCTAGAATAATCAGGAATAATCAATTTATTGGTAAAAACAATTTACAGAGATGTGGGATTGTAGTTGACCAGTTTATAAGTCAAATCATCACTAAGGAGCGCACCTAGTTTATGTTCGTACGCAGCTGTGTCCACAACCATTGCCGCATTGCCTTTGTCCGCTGGTAATACTAGAAGGCTTGTGTTATTTATTACGTAAGTTCTTCAAGGCGTTAATTTTTGACTTACTAATTTTGGCTTTAGGCAGAATAGGCTTACGCGCCATTGATGTAACATCTTGTCGTAATCACTCAGCGATCTTATTCTGTACAATCACGCTCTCAATGCTGGTAATGATGGTTTCCAAGACGGTACGTGATAAATCCCGAATTTATAATGATGGTTACATTGATAACCCAGAGGCCGTCCGTTTCGGGGTCGGCTGGGATGACTTGAAACGGATTTTGAAACCAAACGTACGAATACGATTGTGTTTGATAGAATTATATAATTACGTAGATTGCAGGTATTGCTTGCTTCAATGAGGAGCCGTACATTTTCACAGCCGCCGCAGCATTCTCGAATTAAGCTTTCTGTGATTAACCAACTTCAATAGAGGTGGCTATTTCTTATGAATTCATCATCATCTCAGCCCACTTCCACCCACTGCTGGGTATACCTAGGCCTCCTTGTTGTCACGCCATTCCCTCCGGTCATGTGCCAAGCGCATCTATTTTTATGAATTAAGCGATAATTATTTTTATAATAGGGGGCTACATCAGCGGTGGTCCCAGATACATTTGGTCAAGATCTAACGATGGTATCCATCAGAAAATCATCAAACTCTTCAATTTGCAAAGGTATCTGCACGACTATCTGAAGTCGGTTATATTGTTCTTAAAAAGTTAGTTGTTACTAGTTGACGTTGCACTGTGATAGCCAGTTCATGTAGTAAAATGTCAATGCATAGTGGCGAACTAGTGGCAAGCTACGATGCAGTAAACCGGGGCTTCCCCGATCGGACTCAACGGCGCGGACGGTGCCCTTACGCAATTACACTTTTATCAAACTTCCGTGCTACAAGCTTAATAATAGGGCAGTTACTGATAAAATATGTTCCAATTCCAACTCAAAAAGTAGCGGTTTAATTGTCCAATCAGAAAAAAACAGCCCTTATGGTACTGGCAACCACACTTACCCCTCCAATTAGAAAAAAGTCTAGCAGTAATGTTTACATTCCTGTTTTAGTTTAAAGCGTATGTGGTAGACTTCAGTTGTCTGTCTCAGGTTGACGGGCGCAATGCAATGCAATGCCATGTAGGCCTAGTCTTAGTTGGAGACCTGTGAGATACATTGTGCACTTTTTAAAGACAGGTGGATGGGCTTGTGCCGTCGCATCATCTTGTAAAAAATACCTCATCAATGCTTATCAGTACCCCAGCACGTTAGGTTGTTGGCGCCTAGCAACGTGACGTCGTGACACACAGATTGTAAGTCCTGCACTAAGCGTAGCGTACATTACAGATTGTGTGCTCTGCGAGGCCGTCCGCCGTCCACCGTCAACCGAGACGGTATAAATAGACTGTCGATCGGTATGTTTCATTGATTGTTTAAGTTCCATCATCGGTATCTTTCGTCGATTGTACGAAGACTTGCTAGTGTACAATTAGGCCAATTAGCTTTATGCCCAATTGATAGTTTTTCTAGGAACTTCTGAGCAATAGAAAACTAGTACATGGAGAAGCGCAGCTGGCTAAAGCGTGAGGATGATCCTGCAACTCCGCCATCGCACGAAAGAGCGTAATGGTGCCTTTACCTTACTTTTTGTTAAAGGCGATAGTTACTACATAACATCAGGTTGCTCCATCTGCTAATTAAAAAAAAAGTTCGATGAGCAAGTTGTGTATTGGTGTATTTGTTTTGTCGATTTGTGAGTATTTTTGGTCGACTGCGATCGACAGCCTTAAGTTTTCTCGGTGTGCTTATCTTATCTATACGTTCGATCTTGCTCGATTGTACGCAAAAACGAGCATGTACGCACGTGGAGACTTATCATTAGAATTAGCCATCAGAATTCATATCTACTGATAAATAAGAAAAAAATCCTTAAAATAAAAATAAGTCCTATTTAGTTTAACCGTCATAAACTCCAATCCAATCTGCGTTGTCACAATCACAAACAAGCTACGTTATTATCACTTCACCCATTTATATGATTATGAATGCACTGCGGTATTTATTTATGCTGTGTCCGGAAACACCAGGCAATTTGTAGTGAAAAACCCGTATGTAAACAAATGGTTGCGTAATGCGAAATGGCACAGTAAACTGATACAGTAACGCAACCTACGTGAGATGCGTAAATTGACATTCAATCTGGTTTGGAGATATTTCATATTGTGCACCGTTGAGATTAGCACCAATGACCTGATTGCTTTGGGTTGGGCCATGCCATGCATCACGCATCGGGGGGCTTATGTTCTGTGCTGTGCTTGGAAGTTGTGCGGCCTGCACCAAACAGCTCAAGCAACAGCCAACAGTTGCGGAACTGATGTTTCGTTACGGCGGGCGCGGCGGTATCACGCAAATGCGCACGCATTGTTGAACAGAGTGAGTCACGCCGTGAACTTCCCGCGGTTGTGATGATACTCCTCTACATTCAGCTAATTTGCAAACAGTGGACGCTCTGTCGCGGTTCGGGAGATGATGTCAGCTGGGGGTTTACTTCATCTTCTTTCGTGTCAACACTTGTACAGTATTACACAGTATTAAACACATCGATATATAATTATGTACTACGTACTAGATATCGCGATCCGAACACTCACTCTGTTCCACTGAACTGTACTGCAATCCGTACCCCGTACTTTAGTGCGGCTTCGACATTCAAGCAGCTTACGGAGTGGCACTAATATTACGAGATTTCGAATCAAAGTGTGAACCTGGGACATATACATTTTGAAATAGAGTATGAATTCTAATGAAGTTTTGTAGGTACGAAAGCTGTGTCACTTCTGTGATGTAAAGTCTATATGGACGACAGGTTATTACACTATGATTCATGGCGCTTACGACGTTTTGGTCGCGAGTAAACTAAACTCTGTAAGCGATCTAGCGCTGTATGGATTAATAGTTTGGTTAGAGTTAGATCACATAAATATTGTTTTTGCGCTGCAGCGAACTTTAGTTCTAATTCACCAGCATTTGAACAAACACTTTTCAATAAAGAACTTGTCTATCGGTAGAATATATGTCTATGATTAAACATTCGCAATTACATTATATTAGAGTTAAATAGAACCTAGCCACGTCTGTTGCCTTATTGAGATCATCCTTTGCGCAGGTTGTAGGGCATAAAGTACAATTAAACTGGTGGGGCATAGTCTGGATGGAGGGCTTACGGTCACAGCTGGTTAGCGAAGTGTCTCGCATTCGCCATATACAAAGGTTTTTTCCAACGCCGCCTAACCTAAGTCCGGAGTAGACTTCAAGATCGGCCACGCAAGATCATGTCTATGGTTGACAAATTGCAATATTTATAAAGCGAAAAGGCTGCACTATTTTCCACCTAACGTAGCTAAAACCATTTTGCAAACACCAGCAAATCGAAAGACACAATACTTTGTATTTGCTGCCGACAGATCCACCGGCCGATAGCCGGTAGATTGAAAACAATCACTCCTTTTTAGTTTCAATTTTAATAAATTCGTATTTGTGCTGGTGAGTGTGAGACGCCCGAATGCGTCCGACACTGACTGAAACATTAGGGCACAAGCGCGCGGCGGAAGCGTTGTAAATTACCTATTAACATTCTCAGTAGGTATCCATTATCATCCAAGTAACGAGTGTGAAGAACACTGCTTGTTAGTTCAGATACAATTCCGATAAATCGTAGCTGCCGGTGGCCACGCCACGACACACGAACTTATAATGTGGTTTCAGGGCTCTGTACGCGACTGCTGGCTGTGTTGCTCAAACTATAACTATTCCTAAAGTTAGTCATTATGCAAACATAATTATCTATTGTATAATAAGTTGCCTAATTGAAGACCCCACTATAGTATGTTTGTATTTAAGAAAAGGTTGATAAACTTACTAAAGGATATTAACCTATTGTAATATTAAAGGACATACAATGTACTGATATATCACTGGATTTAATCCGTTACACTGTGTACATACAATAATTGATTGAGCGAAGCGAGATCTCTAAAGTGAACTTGGGCAAATCGGCGTTGTATGTATGTATGTTTGTTTGTCCGAGGATAACTTTCGAAGCGGTTATCCGATCATCATGAAATTTGGTATATATGTAGTTAGTGATGGCACAATTTTGGTGTGACTAAATGAGCTAAACGAGAGTTGTTAAGATATTGGGGTTCAAAAGGGATATAAAAAATCTAAATGGGACCATCCGATCAAATGGTATGTCTAATAAAAGGTCTTTGTGAGTACATTTTGACCCCATTTTTAGTTTTAGTTTAAACTTTGTAGTTATGTTAATAGCCATAATAAAAGCTGAACTTTGACATAATTCACAGGGTACACCAGTGACCCCACATAGCTGAATTTGGTATGCGTGTAGCCTTCGTAACATAAACATAGGCAAAAGTCTGAAATCCAAAATAACTGCTATTTGTACCCCAAAAAAGAAAAAAAACAATTTACATGAACTCCGGTTACCTGTAATTTGACTGAAACTGTTGGTCAAGTTAATTGGTTATTTTCGTGGCACTATTTTATTAGTCGAAGATTAAGGCCGGCTTGCACAATGATTCTTAAACGTAAACATGTTTAAATTTTACGTATTTGTATGATTTGACAACTCCTTAAATCATATTTAGCCACTAAATACGTTTAGAAATTGTTGCGCGAGTCGCCCTAAGAATATTATTTTTATGTTTTGGAAGACTCGCGAGATGTCAGTTCGGGGTGTACCACTAGTGTAATTAATTGTTCTCTGTGAGTGAACCCTGTTCTTTGAGAATCTTTAACCACAAAATTGTCTAATATAAATCTATAGTATAGTTTACGGCTTTATATCCAAAGCCCTCTAGCAGGAACGATATATTATGACACGACCATTAATAGTAACAATTACCGCCTCAATTTGACTATTTCTAGCATTCATAACTACAGCATCGTAAATAGTTGAATCAAGACGAGCAACTACATTTCCTCAATGGAGGCTTCATTCATTAAATGGTGAGGCGTGCGTGTGCGCAGCGCATACAAACGAACGATACGCGTATCGTGATGCGGTCTGTACTATGGGTAGAGTTGTTAGCGTCCGGAAGTCGTTAGTTGATGATTGCTGCCAGTGTTGTTGCACAAATAGAGATGGGTTACTAATAATAACGTTTATTGCAAGTAGGTTTTATCCTAATTATTGCGTAGTATATACTATACACTGATGGTCCCATAATTAGAGACACCTCCTAATTGATCACAAAAATCTTGATTATGGTACTACTATTAGCTAAAATAGGCATTAAATATAATGTAATGGTTACTAAATCATACATGACGTTGTATTGAGGGACAAAAAAGTTGTGTTCCTTACTTTTTTCCTTAATAGTTTAGACACTGCTCACTGCGGAAACGTAACACTAAACTTTTTTAAAGTGCTTGTATCTGGGCAGCTAATTAAAGACAGTAAAAGCTGTGTTCTGAATTTAAAAAAAGATAAAAAAACACTACATTCTGTTTTTTCTTTGTTTTTCCGCGTATTTTTATGAAACTTATAAAATTTCACTTTTTGTATTAAGATTAATACATTTTAAAGTTTTAAACCAATAAATATAGGAAAAAACAAGAGTTGCGATTCGTCCACTAGAAAGATTAATTTGAACTTTCATAACAAAGGTTGGTCCATACAAAAAAATCGCAAACCACTTGAACTGTTCTAAGGATATCGTTATGAATGCTATAAAACATTTCAAGAAGTTGAATATGATCGAAAACGTATCTAGAAAACCGAGACCTAGGAAAACTACTCCGCGGGAAGACTCTAGGATGGTATTGTTGGCAAAAAAGAACCGTTCAAAGGATCAGAACTGATAATTTCGGAATTATTTGGCGCAGGAGGGTCGACGGGTGTGTCTGTAAGAACAATTAGACGGAGACTATGTGAGGCAAACTTGAACGGAAGAGTGTCTCGGAAGGTGCCACTTTTGAAAAAGCAAAATGTTAAGGCAAGGTTTGCGTTTGCTAAAAAATATGAACACTGGACTGAACGAGAGTGGAAAAATGTGCTTTTTTCGGATGAAACAAGAGTTTTTTTATTTATTTATTTAATACTTTATTGCACAAAAATACAAATTACATGTACAAAAGGTGGGCTTAATGCTAATAGCATTTTCTACCTGCCAACCTCAGATGTAACAAAAAAGGTTGGCGTGCTAACTTTTAACAATATTAATGTTTATAAAAAAAAAACAAAAGAAACACAAATAACAATAAACTCCGATTACAGTTAGAATAAATACATAAACCTACTTGATATAACAATAATAATACATAGAATATATATATGAGAAATATAACAAATATATATATTCTAACTGTAATCGGTATATATATATATATATATATATATATATACCGATTACAGTTAGAATAAATACATAAACCTACTTGATATAACAATAATAATACATAGAATATATATATGAGAAATATAACAAATATATATATATTTATAGATATAAAACAAAAAATACTATTACATACAACACACATAGGTACTACGTTTTCATATATTTTAACAGCCAGTGGAGGACTGCAAGAAATGACTATAGACTAGTCGTCTGAAAACCGGTTTACTAGGCGCCTTTTTAATATGAGTAGGGAGAGAGTTCCATAGACCGACAGCTACCACCTCAAAAGAGTTGCCACGGAAGGCGGTTGAGTGTTTCGGGGTAGCGAGAAGGAGAGAATCAGTGGATCTGAAGTTTTGGTCATGGGTGTCAGAGAGGTAGGAAAATTTGCATTTAAGATAATGGGGAGTAAAGGGGTCCCTAAGGATCGAAAAAAGAAGACATAAAACTCTTAACTTTCTCCTGTCACGAATTGAGAGCCATTTCAGTTTGGAGCGATACTCAGACACATGATCATACTTACGGAGACCGTAGATGAACCTAATGCACGTATTGAGCAGTCGATCCAATTTGTTAAGGAGGTCCTGATTAAGGTCTAGGTACGATATATCCGCATAGTCGATTATAGGTAAGAGCAAAGAGTTGACTAGGGATATTTTAGTATTTGTTGGGAGAAAGTTTTTAAAACGGATAATAGAATGGAGAGATGCAAAAAATTTACGGGATACTTCCTTTACCTGAGCCACCCAGTTTAGGTTAGCATCGACAAGGAGGCCAAGATTTTTGACCACCGGTGCAAAAGGTATGATGCAATCATTATATACTAAGGGAGTGGTTGAGGGTAGGTCGATTTTTGCAAGTTGGCGAGTACTCCCGATAATGATTGCTTGACATTTGTTTGGGTTCACTTGGATGCCGTAGTTCTCAGACCAGGTCTTAAGTTGGAGAAGATCAGTGTTAAGAGCATCCAATGAAGCATTCAAGTTTTCAGTCTTTGAGTGGTAATAAAGCTGCAGATCGTCGGCGTAGAAGTGATAGTTGCAGTGGAATTTGGAGGAAAGCAAGTTAATGAATAGGCTGAAGAGCAGGGGTGATAGGATTCCCCCTTGAGGGACTCCAGCCTCCAGCTCACACCAATCAGAGAAAGTCTGCCCACTCCGGATGGACTGGCGACGCCCCGTTAAATAGGACGAGAACCACTGAACGGCTAACGGCGAGAAATTCAGATGACTCAAGGCAGCAAGAAGCAGATCATGGTCGACAGCATTAAAGGCGTTGCTAAAGTCAATGAGTACCAGCACAGTGACTTGAGATCTCTCCATAGCTGATCTAATGTCCTCGGTGACTTTGAGCAAGGCAGTTGTGGTGCTATGGCCAGCCCTGAAACCAGACTGGAATGGGTTCAATAGGTCACCGTCGTTCAGAAACTCCATTACTTGCTTGTGGACAACTGACTCTATGACTTTAGACAGGAAAGGCAGGATTGATATGGGACGAAACTGGTTAGGGAGAAGCGGGTTGGGTGTTTTTGGTAATGGCAGGACATGAGCTTTACGCCATTGGTCAGGGAAATGGCCAGTTGACAAGGAGTGGTTAATTATATGTACAAGAGACGGAAGAATGTGGTCAATTAGGCGAATTACCATGATCCGGCCAATCTCATCGCTACCAACCGCTTTAGATTTGAGAGTGTTTAAAACTTTCCTAACCGTGTCGTGAGACACGCTTACGAAGTCGAAAGGAGTAGTATTAGGTCGAGGTAAGTCATTTATTTCGAGAAGGGTATCAAATTTAATGTTTGGGGTGATTTTCGCTATGGAAGTGAAGTGTGTGTTCAGGTCGTTGAGGTTAAGAGTAATTTTAGTGTCGACACTTTTGACCTTACCAAACCCAAGAGACTAGGAACTTCCACAACCCCGCGGGAGTCGATAATTCTATTTGCTCTGCAATATACCTACGCTTGCTATTTCGACAGACCTGATTACATCGATTTCTAAGTTTCTTGTACTCAGCCCAGTTATCCTCCGATCGGTCCATTTTAAATTTGCGAAAAGCTCGATCGCGTTTTGACATGGCTTTACGGATTGTATCGTTAATCCATGGGGTCGGACGATGTTTTATTCTGACAGGGTGCACGGGCGCATATTTGTTAAATATTTGAATAATGTTCCCAAGTAGAAAGTCTAGCTTTTCATCAACACTCAAAAAGGCCTCGACATCACTCCAATTTGTGTCTAGTGCTTGTCGCTCAAATTTGCTAACATCAATACGAGAAAAATTTCTTTGATTCAAGATTATTGGCTTGGGTTTGGGAATTTTTATTTTAACAGATACATATAAAAGATCATGGTGAGAAAACGCAGGTGCTGATAATTGGCCATAGGCAGATACACGGTCAGTTTCCGAGCAAATAATCAAATCAATTAGGGTGTCAGCGGTAGAGGTGTGGTGAGTGGGGGACAATTTCAGAATGTTGAGATTTGAGGACTCAATCATAGTGCAAAGTCTTCTGGCACGGGGCTTCATTTCAATCATACAAGAGTTAAAGTCACCCATAATGATAATACGGTTGTAGTCCGAGGAGAGTTCTTCAAAGACACTTTCTAGTTTTGTGTGCTCAATCTTTGGAGGAACATACACAACACCAAGAGCAACCTTGACCCCAACATCAATCTCTATAAAGAGAAATTCAGGGGATGCAGAGTAAGCTGAGGGGGATTGTACAATAATTTTGAACGGAATGTGGCCCCTCAGGTAGATAGCAACACCGCCACAACCTGACCCAGTGCGATCATTGCGTATGAGAGCAAAACCTGGTATTGGAAAGGAGGTGGAAGGCAGTGTAGGCTTAAAGAAGCTCTCTGAGACAAGTATTGCATCAAGAGATTTAACATTAAAAGTATCAAGGGCATCAGTGTAGTGCCCAGGTATGCTTTGGGCATTAATGTGGCAGATGTTAAAATTCTTGGGATAAGGATCAAAGACAGCCTTCAACTCATCACATAAAGTAACTGGAATTTCACCTGAGCTATCAGACGAAAAATCATCAGCAGCGGTTACAAAGGATTCATCACCTGAGCTCATCAGATACTATCTGTGAATACTTAGCTGTTAGTAATATAATATCTACAATAATATCCTACAGTTATGTTATATATACCTAATATATATATTTACTTAATAAAATAAAATATAAAGTTGTACAATAATAAAAAAAAAAAAAAAAAAAGTAGGAAGTGGGCAACTAAAATGCCTTATCTGGATGGATAATAATAAACTTAATTTACACAATCTGCTGGCTAAAAATAGTCAGAATGTAATTAAATAGCTACTTACACAATAATGTACCTACTATAACATCAATAACGAGCATTTTAGCAAAATAAAAGCTATTCTCAAATACTGTTTTGTTAGATTGTTTACAATGTTATCTTTCGTGATTTAAGAAATAAAAGTATAAATTGAATTATCAACTACTTATGAAGGGTGATACTGACAAACAGTATTTATGCTACAAATATACTGCTCGTTAGGAGTACCGAAACACGCATGACTGACTTGCAAGCAACAGACACAAGAGATCAGTCTGACCAAAGTAGTTGTCAAAAGTTTAGTTGGTTTGGTTGTCATGTCAAACGTGTATCAAACTGTCAAACATTACAAGCGATTTCGACTCCACCGTCTTCGCATATTTCCGCATAAAATGGTATTTTTGGTTATGAGGGTGGCACAGTATTACCGAAGTCAGCGGAGAAATTACAGGAGTACAAGTCCAATGCGGGAACAACTAGGTTTTACTTCGTGGGCTTGCTCTTGCCCGCAACGGTCCTGCGGGTCTTCGGAGGCCCGGAGGTTGCGGCAATGAGGTCGCCGGTCTGTTTTGAGCTCGCCTTGGGGCGAACCGCAGCCACTGCAGCGGCAGCAACCAGCGGAGCCGATGCCGACGACGATGGAGCGCGAGTGTCGATGCCTACCTCGTTAGGGAATTTGACCATCAAGTCACTGAGGTCCTGTGCACTGACAACCCGTTTGCGATCGCCGTCGGGCAACTTGATGAAAACTGCTCCACTATTGGACCAGCACGACGTCATCCCGAAATGTTTTCTTGCAGTAACAAATAGATCGAGTCTTAGTTTAGTTAGGAATTCACTCACAACGTAGGAGCTAGACTTAAGTTTCTTCTTATCGCTCCAAATAGCATTCCGCATGTTAACATCCGTAAACCGAACCAGTATAGGGCGGGCACGCTTGTCGCTCCACGCGCCCAGGCGATGGCACAGGAAGATGGATGAAGCTCGGACATTAGACATGCTCATGTTGTTTTGGATAATATTCAACACAAGTGTAGTGCAGTTCTCTCCGTCCTTCTCGGGCACACCAGTGAACAATAGTGCATTCCGACGGTTTTGATTGTCCAATTCGTCGACTTGTGATGAAAGCGAGTGAATTTGTGATCGAAGATGTTTCAAGACACTCAACACAAAGCTCTTAAAATCTTTAAATTCTTGAGATAACCTCTCCAAATTGGCTTTGTTGTCTGGCCCAGAAGGCGATTGTAACTGTTTTTCAAAGTTGGCCATTCGCAAGCCAAGGCTATCTTCAAGGAGCTTCTGGGAGTCCAGGACTTCTTGCAGATTGGGCATTGTTGAAGATAGGCAGTGAAAATAAAAGTGTAATGTGATGTAGCACAGTGGGGTAGGGCCAGCAGGTAAGTGCAGATATATTTACTGAAGCATGTGTACACTCAGAAACTGTCTAGGGCACAATTTATAGACACTAATAGATGATAAAAATCACTTCACTTTACTTATTAGTGAATATAATAATTTAAATATAAATAATATTATGAGGAGCTTATGTCCGCGATGTTAGCTTTTACGACGCCTACCCGCGAAAAAAAGATGAAAAGAAAAAAGAAAAAGAGTTAATATTAATTCTTATGGAAAACAATATGTTAGACGCCCCCCGAACAAAGAAATGGATCTAAAGTACACCAAGAAAGTAGTCAAACATGGAGTAGGAAATATCAAAGTGTGGGGGCTGTCTTTTTCAAGACTTGGTGTCGGACCTGTCACGAAGATAGAAGGCAATATGAATAAATACCAATACAATAATATTTTAGAAGGAACTATGCTGCCCTATGTCGAGCAAAATTTACCGGTCATTTGGACTTTCCAAAAGGATAGTGATCCGAAACACACTGCAAAAGTAGAAAAAGACTTTTTAAGGAATCAGTCTGTGACAGTTTTGTATTAGCCCCCGTACAGTCCCGATATAAATGCAATCGAAAATTTGTGGTACCAGGTGAAGAAGAAAGTGGCGAAAAAGCGTACATCAAACGCCAATCAACTTTACACAGCTTTTACAGAAGCATGGGAGCAAATTCAGCTACAAGCTTGTACAACATTGATCGCTTCCATGCCCAAGAGATGTCGTGCTGTTATTGCTGCAAAATGACATGCGACCAAATATTGTTTTATACCGGAATGTTTTATAAAAATGCGTTAGGAATTTTATGTAATAAAGATAATTTCAATAATAGCTCTATTTTTTTTATTTCTTGTAAGCAAATGGAGTGTCTTTATTTATATGGCTAGATCTTTCTTAAGTATACACTGCTCACAAATAAGATAAACCGAATATAAGATAGGAACAGGCAAGTTTTGTTGTAAATATTTCGATTTAACATTACACAATATCATCACAAATATTTCTTTATTGTGTAGCACGTTCCAATGGCAGTCTGATAAAAAATGTACAGGAATAGCTTAGTTATTTTAATATGCTTCCAGTGTCTAAAATGGTAAAGTTTGTTTGTTTGTTCGTTTGTATATTTATAAGGGTAATCTCCGGAAATACTTAAAAAAAACATCCGACGCAAAAAGAGGTGGGATTTACAATGTTAAAATGTATATTTTTCACAGGTCAATGGGAGAAGCTCCCGCTGTGGACGCTGGAGCGCGAACTGGTGGTACAAGACATCGCCGAGAAGGAGAGCATTAAGGTGCTGGAGAAGGCCACCGTGCCCATCGTCAAGATGACGGACAAATACTCAGATGTCAAGGTGACTGGGCTTTACAATTGTTAGCGTCGTCGCACACGAGCCACGCACTACACCAACTTAACACCGCCAACTCAAGCTGGAGGCGGCTACTTATCAGGGGAAGCGGGCACACATCCACATTTATTACTTTTTACGCTTATCTTGTGTATATGCGACCAAACGAAGCGAGAAGCGGCACATCGTGACGTGTACTGACGCGCGCGAAGTGTACTTAAAAAAACCGACCACGTGCGAGTCGGACTCACGCACGAAGGGTTCCGTTTCTAAAAAAAATATTTTCATCTATACTAATTTATCTATATCTATACTAATGTTATAAAGAGGAAAGATTTGTTTGTTTGTATTGAATAGGCTCCGAAACTACTGGACCGATTTAAAAAAATCTTTAACCGTTGGGAAGCTAAACTATCCCCGGGTGACATAGGCTGACTTTTTATCCAACTGCGCAGAAGGAGGGCAAAGTTTTTATTGAAAAACTACGCGTGCGAAGCTGCGGATTGGTCTGCTAGTTTTCTATAAAAACGGCAAAAAAATCATGTCTGTTGTATGGGAGCCCCAGTTAAATATTAATTTTATTTTAATGTAATTATTTATTTTCAAAGTGAATATTATAACTCAATATTCTGTGAATATTTCAAGCGTCTACTTGTTGCCGTTATCAATATCGAGCAAAAACGAGCAAAAAAAATCACGTTTGTTGTATGGGAGCCCCTCTTAAATATTTATTTTATTCTCGTTTTCAGTATTGTTATAGCGGCAACAGAAATACATCATCTGTGAAAATTTCAACTGTCTAACTATCACGGTTCACGAGATACAGCCTGGTGACAGACGGGCAGACAGACAGGGGAGTCTTAGTAATAGGGTCCCGTTTTACTCGTTGGGCGGCGGTGTTTCGTAAGTGTGGCGCGTGCGTGGCTCGTGTGCGGCGAGCGAGGCTTGCACTCGTACAGCGCTTGTACGTTGTACGTGCTGTACGTGCTATAGCGTATGGCTATAGTGGGCAGTTTTTGGGGTCATTCGGTGTAAGGATGTTATTAGAACCTCACTATTATTACCTCGGTAGATCTTACACGACCTCATGTGTACTGAAGTTTAATGAAGTCCCCTTAATATATAACTTGGTAGACGAAGACGAGATGTTGAAATTAATTGATCTATTTTCTCATAGACTTCCGATCTTGAAGCATTGTGTGAATTTTACGTGTCTTCGTTTGTTCATGTTCATTTGGTAAGCATTAAGATCGGACACCAAGAAGAAAACCCATCGCTGATTTGTGTTTCTTAAAAGTGTATACAATTATGTACATAATTGATTGATTGATTGAAAATACTTAATGCACTTATAATGCTAGTACAAAGGCGAACTTAATGCTAAAGAGTATTCTCTTCCAGATAACCTTTGTGTATAATCTTTATAAAAATACAAAATAAACAGTTGAATAATTTAAAGACCGTTGCAAACGATATATAGATACGAGTAGCTCAACTGCTCCTGATCACTATGAGGCAGAAGTGTCCCAAAGACTATTGCTGCATTTGCCTCGTTGAATTGCAATGCTTATGTGTTGAGTTGACCCAGATAAGCGCCAGTTCTCGGATCACACGTCGCTTCGACCAGACGCCCGGAAAGAATTTTGAAAACGTGAAGAGCCCCGGTTACCCTATGGACTCAATGTCTGGAACCCCAAATGGCTTAAATACGTAAGCTCTGTCGAGACTTCCATATTTGTGCCGCTTGAGGTCATCGGCTGAATTTGCCTGACTGTTGTACCAGACAGATCAAAGGCCTGCCCTAAAAGTTATATAATAGCCCCACAGGTCACTAAACTTAGGTAGATTAATCCTTGAAAATATATCCCACATTGTATTGTGTACCAGTTTAGAATTGTAAATGGTTTTTTAATAATTTCAGGTGGATATATCGTTCAATATGAGCAGCGGCGTGAAGAGCGCCGAGCTTATCAAACACTTTAAGGTCAGTTTATTGCGTAACACACACAATACATTATTTAATAAACAACAATGTGTAACGAAGTACCTACACCTGATAGTGGTAGTCATGTTGTCTAATGGATTCATAAACTTTGATCCTGGACTTACCTACAGCATGGATACTTCACAAACATTTAGTGCAGAACTCCAAGGATGTACGTAACTTTGTAAAAATTTACTCGATCTTACACTGGCCCCTTCCAATCCTTGCAGGAGAAATACCCCGTGCTAACTCGCTTGGTGATGGTCCTGAAGCAGTTCTTACTCCAACGCGACCTGAACGAGGTGTTCACCGGAGGTATCTCCTCGTACTCCCTCATCCTCATGTGCATCAGCTTCCTGCAGCTGCATCCGCGGCCGGAGAGGCTGCGGCAGCCGCACAACTTGGGAGTGCTACTGATAGAGTTCTTTGAGCTGTACGGACGCAAGTTCAACTATGTCAAGACCGCGATCAGGGTGAAGAATGGAGGCAGCTATGTCTCTAAGGATGACATTCAGAAGGTGAGGGTCAAACTCAGTTTTAATGACAGCTTGCTGAACTCGTGCTGTACTTGTATCGTAGAAGCTCCTTGTTAAATTGATTTGAGAGTGCCTCTGGTAACGATTACGATCATTTAGGAAGCAATTTGTTTAACGGTTACCTCAATCAAATCAAATAAGTATCATTTATTGTGAAACAAAGCTAATACACATGTTATACTAAAATGTCATGTTCACTATATTGACCAAATTTATTAAGAGAGATATTACAAAAACAAAGAGTGCATGTCTGTTACAAAAAATAATTAAAAAAATATGTACAATGTACATACGAGAATAAATTTTACAATGTCAATTTAATTTTAAAAGTTTCATTATCACTAAATGTTTTGTCAGTTTATTATATTAAAAACACTTTTACTAGAGGCATTATTTCAATTTACGTGGGAATTTGTTAAGCGTAGGGCTACATTCAGAGATGTGCAAATAGTTGACATGAAACATGGTCAAAATACACAGAACATTTACGCGCTTAGACCTTTCTCGCCATTCTATTATTGACGAGTCACTCAAATTGACTTGTAAAAGTTGAATGGGTAAAATATAGATTTGTTTGGTTTCTAGGAGATGAACGAAGGTCACCGGCCATCGCTACTGTGCATAGAGGACCCGCTGACGGCTGGCAACGACATTGGACGCTCCAGCTATGGGGCTATCCAAGTCAAACAGGTACACCTAAATTATTCATATTTAAAACATAACGATAATGCCCCTCGGCGCGTTCTTCATCCTACCTGAAGTGCTAGCGGAAATAATTAGCATTTTTCCATGCATAACATTTATTTATGAACTAGTAAAAATATGACGCATGTAGATTTTTTTATGCATCGCGGCTCTTGACAAATCCTTGAATCCATCTATTATTTATTAAATAATCTTAATTGTGCATAATTAACCCACGCTGAATCAAATTAGGCAAGTATTACGACGACCTCCGTGGTGAAGTGGGCGAATAGACGGCTGAGACGCAGGAGGTAGCGGGTTCGATTCCCGCCGCGGAACAAATGTTTGCATGATATACAGATATTTGTTCCGGGTCTGGTTTTTTCTCTATACATATATTATAAGTATGTATTCACAAAAAAAAGTATATAAGTATTCTATCACTTATCTGGTTCCCATAATACAAGCTCTGCTTAATTTGGGGCTAGATAGCGCTGTGTGAAATGTCCAGAATTTTTTTTTTATTAACTTTAATTTGAAGAACACGCTCGGTATCAAAAGAGGATTTGAGCGGACGACGGGTAGGAAGGTGTTGGCCTTGGAAAATGGGAGATTTCTATTGCCGTTAGATGTGGTATTGACGCTCACGTTTGATTGCAGGCGTTCGACTACGGCTACATAATCCTGCAGCAAGCGATATGCTCACTGGGCGCGGTGCCCGGGGGCGCGGGCGCGGGAGGTCGCGTGTCGCTCGCCTCGGTGTTGGGGCGCGTGGTGCGCGTCACGGACCACGTGCTGCAGTACCGGCGCTGGGTGCGCGACACCTTCGAGCCGTACTTCTTCCCGAACCGCCCCGCGCGCCGCGCGCCCGACCCCGTCCCCACCAGCCCCGAGCCCAGCGACAGCGACCAGGTACATCGACTTAACCGAACGCGATGGAAATAATACTAGTACTAGAACTACCTGTGAAAAAGTATGTCGAGCGGTAGCACTCGCAACGCTGTGTTCCGGTTTTAAGGTGCCGGTCAAATTACCGGCACACGAGTCTCAGGGTGACGGGCGTAATGTAATGCCACGTAGGCCAACTATTAAACGGACCTAACCTGTGAGGTAATGATGTGGGCCATGAGTCACGGAATTTTATAAAAAAAATAGTCCTCTAGCTCTGGCAGATTACGAAAAGAGAAGAAATATTTCGAAGAATCTGTTGTCCAGGCCAACGCAACTAGACGGTTACAAGTACAGGAGTAAAAGTCTGTAGGTGGCGCTGCAGCTCCTAAATGCATAGACTGATGGCAGAAGCCTGGCTTTATACTCGCATCTACACAATGAAACAGACGACCTATGTAGTTCATACTGGTAGTGGATTCCCTGGTGTTGACCTAGAAATGATCTAATCGTAACACAACGAACGCGAGCTAAGAGTAGTTTTAACCGTAAATTTGTTAGCTAAAAACTTGATAATAAAAATCAATTCACAGTTATTAATTCAACATATATATTAATATTATTCGTTTATGGCAAATGCAGTCAATGTCCCTCATCAATGGTCATGGTGGATGTATCCGGCTCGAAGTCAGGGTCGAGGTGCCTTGTCCTCAGGATCTCCTTGTAGATGAAGGCGGACTTGCGCGGCGTGCGCGTGCGCTCCGGACTCTCGTAGTCTACCTCGTACAGGCCGAATCGCTCACTGAAACATTGTTCGTGCAAATTAAGGCTATTATTACTATTAGGTTTAACATAAATATTCCGAAACTTTCTGTTTAGGTTACTATTAATCTGAATACCAAAGGTTCGCAAGTCTAAGTTGCGTGAACTATGCTCAGCAATCCTCAAAGAGCGACCTATGTGTTGCGGCTTTCATCATTGATTAGGTCGTCACTCTGTCTAGTGGCGAGCCGTCCTTCGTTTTCCCCACTCGAGAACCTTTCTACTTCAGCAGCAGTCAGTTGTTCGGGCTATGTGCCCCTCACTAAGTGAACGTACATATAACCCTGCATCCATTCAAAGTTGTCGATCATACTCCAAGCCGTATATGCCCTGACATCAGATCCGTCGTCGATCGCGTCCAGCATGGCCGCCAGGTAGGTGCGTAAGTTCTGTATGCGATCCTCGTCCTCGAGGCCAGCGGGAGTCGCGAATCCGTTCTCCGTGATGTAGACCGGGGGGTTGTCGTACTCTTCGCGGATCAGAGTCAGGAGCTTGTAGAACCCCCACGGGACTGACTGGAAACAGAAACAGATAATTTTCAATTCGTTATCTAAAGGAGCTTTTGAAAGTGCTATTTGCAACTTCCTCGTGAAATTAATAAATCAGGTTAGGGACAGTATCTAAACTCTGTAAAGCATCTTCTTTCCTTTCATCGTTTCTGAGGTTCCTGTGCTAGTCAATCCTTAGAGTAGGGCTTCAGTTTATCCCGCCATCGCATCGTTTCATCTCGGGATTCCGTTATAGGAATATTTGCTTTATCATATTTAATCCAAATTCCTGCTGGGCAGGCTTTCCCCAATAAGTTCGTTGATTTTGAATAAAATAAGTTTGGCTTGAGTTTATTTTCCCCTTCGCCGTTACCTTAGTGAAGTTCGATTCCCCAATCTTCCACTCGTCGGTCTGGTACAGGACGGCTTCAAAGTCGTCGTAGAAGGACGGCGAGGCGTAGTAGCCGACTGCGGACTCGTTCCTGTACACCAGGCTGGTGGTGTAGTGGTTTAGACCGAATACATCTGATGTGCCGCGGACGTATTCGATCTCTGCAATGTCAAAATCTATTTTAGACAAGGGAGTTTACACAATCCTAACGTTCCAGTTTATTTTAGATTCGATTCCAAAGCATACCTCCCTTAAGAATATTTTAATTTTAATTAAAGTAATATATGCTTGTCGGCACACGCTCTATCAGTTGTTGCCTTATAAGTTTGTAAAATAGACTTGGTTACATGAGTAGAAGCAGCACGGACTGTTAACTGGAATTGTATTATTTTTATTTATGATAAAAATATGACGACGCAGAATAACAAAGGTCGCGAATATACTCGTACTCGTAAATAAAAATAATACAATTCCAGTCCGTGCTGCTTCTACTCATGTAACCGGCTCTATTTTACAAACTTATAAGGCATCAACTGATAGAGCGTGTGCCGACAAGCATATATTAATTCGAGTATTGTAGACTCAGCTGATTAGGTGTGGCGGTGAGGCGGATTTCTTTACTCCGGCGTGTAGTGCGAGCTAGTGGCCGTGGACTGGGCTATGTTTCATACTGACCTTCTTGAGTAAACTCGTGTAGTCTGGTCCGAGGGAATCCCTGAGCGGCGCTCTTGGCTGCCACGCGTTCCTTCACAATCTGGGGGTAGTCGCCGCTCTTCGAGAATATCGGGTGCGCGTATAAACCCCACTGAAACAAACCATTACACGTTATCATCTGACCGAAATATATTGACAGTGTTCATTTTGGTAAGCTCGTTCCGTCGATTGATCCAGAAAAACTTTATCAAGCGACACGTAATGCATGTGAAATTGATTGTTTTCGAATATTATTTTGAAAACTAATAAGCCTTTAGTTTTTTTTGACTCACCATAAATTGTATCGCATCATAAGTTGCAATAGCATCCATAACGCTATCACTGGCAGGTTCGTACCACTGAACACTGTTCGAAATGAAGATCAACCCTCCCTCGGTCCTGAACTCCTGGTCGTAAATATGGTATGCCTTCGCATGAGCTAGGAGCAAGTTCTTAGTACACATGTACTCCGCTATTCCTTGGATGTTTACCATGGGCGCCTTAAGCATGTCTCCATACCCTTGGTAGCAGATCTGATACGGCTCGTTCATAGTAATGAAATACTTCACTCTGTCACCAAAAAGTGTGAAGACAACTCGAGCGTAGTCGGCATACCAGTCGACTATAGCGGGGTTCGCCCAACCACCCATCTCTTGAAGTCTCTGAGGCAGATCCCAATGGTACAGCGTTACCATCGGCTCTATGTTATATTTGAGCATTTCATCGATCAGTCTGTTGTAGTAGGCGACTCCCGCCTGGTTGATCTGGTCGGGGAAGCTGGTAGGAAGGATTCTCGGCCAAGATAGAGAGAATCTGTAGAAGTCTATACCGAGTTCCCGCATTACTTCAACGTCTCGCTCGACTCGGTGGTAGGAATCGTCGGCCACGTCGCCGTTGGAGCAGTCCTTCACCGCGCAGGAGTTAGTGTGGGTCAGATGGTCCCAGATACTTGGGCTTTTTCCTGTTACAAAAATATAGGGGCCAAATTATTGGCACATACATATTGCAGAGTCACAACACTTAAAATATGTCATTTATTATCTTAATCTGATAAACTAAAGTGATAAGTTGATCTCTATTGATAAACCATTTAGGATCGTTTTCTTACCATCTTCATCCCAGGCTCCTTCAACCTGATAGGAAGCGGTGGCTGTGCCGAATAGGAAGCCATCGGGAAAACTCCTCACTGCGCTACGAGCGGTCTTGCACTCGCATAGTGCGAAAGCCAATAGTAGTAACCTGATAACATTTTAAAAGTTTACCGAACAGGTTAGGAAAAAAGGGAATAAGTTTAGGAGCAGCTTTTGTACACCTCGGTTTGTAGAAGGCATATATTTTTATCGCTCCATATTTATTGTTTCTTATGCTGACTTTAAAGGTCGTCACATCGTCTTTCTTGATACATAGCACTCCTTGTCACTACAGAAGTACAGATATAATCTTAACTTACTTTTAAAAGTAACTGTTTCCAACAGACTATTTAAAATTTATAAAACAAAAATTGCACTTTTAATTTAAAGGGTATTAAAAAAGTACTCACAGCAAATCTCGATACATCATGCTCCACACTTCCTTACTACTAGTAAAGTAGGCGAGATACATCGCTCTTTATACCTGTGCCTTATCGACAGAAGGATTATCGGTTCAAGAACTTGAGAAATGTCAAACAGATAGTGGTGATAGATCTCTACGTCTGCAAGTCGTACATACATTGCATTTACGATTTATGTGGCACTAGCTAGAGATACAAATATACCAAATATATGTTTACTAAGACATACCGTCATTTATTTATACATTAGCATACATTTGTGCACACCAGACTCCTTCCGCCTAGACAGTTATACCAACATCTAGTGTGGTCATGCTCACGCAATTCGCGATTGGTCTAAACAATGCTTTGATTCAGCTATAAATTATCAAGTGCTTCATCGCTGTTGGCTATCCTAACGATAATTTGGACTCTACTAGGTTTGACAATTAAACTCTTCTTCACTTTATTCAGCGATAATACTTATAATTAATGTCCCTCGTCAATTGTCATAGTGGTTGTATCCGGCTCGAAGTCAGGGTCGAGGTGCCTCGTCCTCAGTATCTCCTTGTAGATGAAGGCGGACTTGCGCGGCGTGCGCGTGCGCTCCGGACTCTCGTAGTCTACCTCGTACAGGCCGAAGCGTTCACTGAAATTAATAATGGAAGAGTTGTGGTTTCGCAAAGGTTCCTTTCATAGACATACACCTACATTATATAATTCATCAAGAAGTTCAAACATTTACTAAATGTTAATAATGCACGAAGTTTTGTGTTTATTTAATTAATAAACAAAACAAATAATGCTGGACATTTCACATAGCGCTGTCTAACTCCAAACTCAGCAAAGATTGTACTATGGGACCAAATAACTGATAGAATATCTATATTTAGCAGACTTGCTTTTTCCTACCGACCGTTGCTATATAAAGCGGCCCTCTGCGCTCCCCAAAAGTTCCGTTAAGCTGCAACTTCGGAAAGTTATTATAAAAATAACAAAAACTTTATTACTACGAACATAATCAGTTACAAATCAAAATCAATTGTATTTTCAAGTAGTTTCGACTTGATTGTGTAAATTGGTGATTTCTTTGTTAATATTTGATAAAGAATAATTGCAAATACAGTTGATTTTAATTTGTTAACTGATTATTTTTTTAGGTAGAAAGGACTTGTTATTTTTATAAATATTTTCACTTTTGACCCTAAATGTATATACTTTTTTTGGAAATATACATTTACTTACTTTTTTCTTTCTTAACCTATACTTTCCCACTGCTGAGCAAAGGTCTCCTCCATATCTCACGATCACTCGCCACATCCCACCAGCCATCTTAGAATGCATCGAGGTCGTTACGCCAACGCCAATGCTTCCTCGGCCTGCCCCGGCTTCGACGCCCATCTGCAGGCACCTATTGTGTGACGACTGTTGCCCATTTGTCTGTGACTAAACGACTGACGTGACCCGCCCACTCCCACTTCAGCCTGTCATTCTTGTCACCAACATTTGCGATGCCGGTGTTCGCGCGCAGTGTGGTATTGCGGATCCTGTCGATTCTCTTATATCGATTTGCTTACTTATAATAGAAAAACACCGTGACCCGGAACGAATATTTTCTGACTTTTGTTTTTCCATGTCTGTTGATAGAGAGACCTCTTTCTCGTGAAATAAGTGAAAACTTACAGATATCCGAGCATCCACTCGAAGTTGTCCATCATACTCCAAGCGGTGAACGCCTTGACATCGCAGCCTTCTTCGATAGCGTCCAACATAGCAGCTAGATAGGTTCTATAGTTCCGAATGCGGTCCTCGTCGTTGAGCCCGGGGGGCGTCGCGAATCCGTTCTCGGTGATGTAGACTGTGGGATTGTCGTAATTTTTGCTGATTTGTGTGAGGAGCTTGTAGAAACCCCATGGGACTGACTGGAATTATACAATAACAAAGTTCGATTAAAAGTTTTCATGAATCGAGTTCTCTTAATTGGCAATTGATATTAGGAAACTTTAAAAACTTATAATAACTAGCACCTTGTGTGTTGTTCAAGGGACTGTCTGTGTCGGATGTGGTAATTTAACTGGCTTTAGAACTATATATCTGTATCACAACTTTGGAATACATTTTTTTGGTCGTGGTTACCCTGCTTAATCAGTGACCAGAAGATATGGTACTTGTATTTCATAATGTTCTAGAAGTTTTTTTTATACATTATAGGTTTGCGTTTGAGCACGATCTCGCCTGATGGTAAGCGATGATGCCGTCTACGATGGTACACGCTTGCCTAGAAGAAACCAATTCACTCGCGACTTAAACATACCCAGGTTGTAGCTCTGATAGCTAACACAGCTCTGGCAAGGCGTTCCACTCTTTGGCGGTGCGCATTATAAAGGTCAAAGAGAACCGCTTTGTGCGTATGGGAGGTATTTCTACCATATAGCGGTGGCGCATCGCAGAGCGTCTGGTTGTCCGATGATAGAATGGAGATGGTGGGATTAGGTTGAAAAGTTCCGCCGCACACTCCCCGAAATGTACTCGTTAAAAAAACCGAGAGGCTAGCAACCTTTCGTCGATGCTCTAGGCTAAGGAGCCTTGCATCAATTAGCTCATCGTTGCCTATGAGCTTCTTGGCTCTTCTCTCAATTGATTCCAGAGCTTCAAGTTAGTACTTCGCTAATCCATCCCAGAGGTGAGAACAGTACTCCAAACACGATCGGACTTGTGCTTGGTACAAGTTCAATGATAGTTGTTGTTAGCGTTGTCACACTACTGAGGAAATGTTTTCTTAATGAGTCTTACTCGTACCTTGGTGAAATTCGATTCGCCAATTTTCCACTCGCTCTTCTGGTATAGGATGGCTTCGAGGTCGTCATAGAAGGACGGCGAGGCGTAGTAGCCGACTGCGGACTCGTTCCTGTACACCAGGCTGGTGGTGTAGTGGTTCAGGCCGAATACATCTGATGTGCCGCGAATGTATTCGATCTCTGCAATGCCAAAATAATTTGCCTTAAAGATATTATTACAAAACAATTTTTATTCCAGAAATATTATGTGATTGGCAAAATCGTTAACTAAGCTGCTTCACGCTTTGTCTGATGATAGCAAATCAATGTCAATTCGTTGTCCTATTCCATAATATCCCTTATTATGCTTATGCCCCAACTAAAAGGTCAGAATATACCATATTATACTGACCTTGTTGAGTAAACTCGTGTAGTCTGGTCCGAGGGAATCCCTGAGCGGCGCTCTTAGCCGCCACGCGTTCCTTGACGGTCGGGGGGTAGTCACCATCCTTTGAGAATATTGGGTGCGCGTACAAGCCCCACTGCAAGAAAAAGCCTGCGGTTATGACACTAAACCATATTGTCCTTTCTGTTTTCTACATCTGATTGAACTTGCGTTTGATCAGTGATAGTGGTTCAACTTGTAATTACAACACGTGCATACTACTATAGTACAATCAATGCTAAACACATGCTTACTGCTTGATCATCGAGGCTGTTCGTTCTGGCATACTGTAGAGGGTGAGACAAAGTTTCAGCTCATTGAGGGCATTTTTTTTTTGTAGTTGGAAGGTTTTGTTCTTAGGAAACTATAAGTTTTTTTTGAAGAAAACATCAACCGTATTTTAGGTAATGTAAAAAAATACATTTACCTGATATAATCTAATAATGTGTTTCTATGTTTAACATATTTTTCATTGATTGCTCAAGATAAAAGTTTAAGTTTTTAAGATTATATTAGAACTGTCCATCCAACTGGAATAAAACTCGATTTTAGAATTTATTTCCTCGACCACTCTTCCAAGAGTGCCCGTCTAAGAAAAAAAGACTTAAGAAAAGCGAATTGATCTGAATCGATTGTATTTCGCATAAGGTACACTTTTCCCTAAGTAACATACCACATTAAACCGTAACATTTTGCATAAATTAAAATAAATAGATTTCAATACAATTTCTATGAAATGTCAAGAGAAGCCGTACGGTATTGAATAACTACATTGCGACTTTATTCCTGTTGAATGATTCTTATTTTAAATTTGTTCCTACTTCGCTAAGCATCAAGGAAGTAAAATTTAGCCCCTCCTGTATAAATACCAATTTAGACTCACGTTAAATTGGTTAGCATCATGAGCGGCGATCACGTCGACATCGCTATCACTGGCCGGTTCGTACCAATGAGCACTAAGCGAGATGAAGATAACTGCTCCCTCGGTCCTGAACTCCTGGTCGTACATGTGGTACGCCTTCGCATGAGCTAGGAGCAAGTTCTTCGCACACATGTAATCCGCTATTCCTTTGATGTCCACCATGGGCGCTTCACTCGCGTCTCCATATCCCAGATAGCAGACCTGATACGGTTCGTTCATAGTAATGAAATATTTCACTCTGTCACCAAAAAGTGTGAAGACAACTCGAGCGTAGTCGGCATACCAGTCGACTATAGCGGGGTTCGCCCAACCACCCATCTCTTGAAGTCTCTGAGGCAGATCCCAATGGTACAGCGTTACCATCGGCTCTATGTTATATTTGAGCATTTCATCGATCAGTCTGTTGTAGTAGGCGACTCCCGCCTGGTTGATCTGGTCGGGGAAGCTGGTAGGAAGGATTCTCGGCCAAGATAGAGAGAATCTGTAGAAGTCTATACCGAGTTCCCTCATTACTTCAACGTCTCGCTCGACTCGGTGGTAGGAATCGTCGGCCACGTCGCCGTTGGAGCAGTCCTTCACCGCGCAGGGGTTAGTGTGGGTCAGATGGTCCCAGATACTTGGGCTTTTTCCTGTTACAAAAATATAGGGGTCAAATTATTGGCGCATACATATTGCAGAGTCACAACACTTAAAATATGTCATTTATTATCTTAATCTGATAAACTAAAGTGATAAGTTGATCTCTATTGATAAACCATTTAGGATCGTTTTCTTACCATCTTCATCCCAGGCTCCTTCAACCTGATAGGAAGCGGTGGCTGTGCCGAATAGAAAGCCATCGGGAAAACTCCTCACTGCGCTACGAGCGGTCTTGCACTCGCATAGTGCGAAAGCCAATAGTAGTAACCTGATAACATTTTAAAAGTTTACCGAACAGGTTAGGAAAAAAGGGAATAAGTTTAGGAGCAGCTTTTGTACACCTCGGTTTGTAGAAGGCATATATATTTATCGCTCCATATTTATTGTTTTTGATGCTGACTTTAAAGGTCGTCACATCGTCTTTCTTGATGCTAGCAAACCTTGTCACTACAGAAGTACAGATACAGTATATCCTTACTATTAATAGTAACCGTTTCTAACAGACTATTCAAAATATATAAAACCGAACTTGCACTTTTAATTTAAGGGGTAATAAAAAGTACTCACAGCAAACCTCGATACATCATGCCTTGCCACCCACACTTCCTTACTACTAGTAAAGAGGCTGAGCTAGATACATTGCTCTTTATACCTGTACCTTATCGACAGGAGGATTATCGCTCCAAGAACTTGAGAAATGTCAAGCAGATAGCGTTAATAGGTCTCTACGTCTGCAAATCGTAAATAATATATTTAATTTACGATATATGATGCACTTGTTTTCTTGAACCCTGGATGTGAACTGTCGAGGGATACAAATATCTAGGTTTACTAAGAGACCTAATACCGGGACAGCTGCTCAGTTTCTAAAAAGCACAAGTCCGCTCATGTATGGAGTACTGCGGCCATCTCTGGGATGGCTCGGGCCAAGTATCAGCTTGAAGCCCTTGATTCGATTGAGCGACGTGCTGCTAGACTCATTGGTGATGACTCCCTAGTGGAAGCCCTCCTAGCACAAGTAAGGAGTGAAACTCACTTCCGGCATATGTTTTTCCAAACCAGTATAATCTTGGAGTCTTTAAGTCCAGAGTGAATAGGTTCTTTCTAGGCAAGTGTGCTCCATCTTCGATCACACCTTCACTTACCATCAGGTGAGGTTGGTAAGGGCTTGACTATCATCAATAAAAAAATGCAAAAGTAATTTGTACTCTTTCCCGATCAAAACCACATTCGCAAAGACACTAGATGTTGGTATAACTGTTATCAGGATTAAATGGATCCGCGGGTTTCCGATTGTTTTGTACAAGTGTCACAGTGAAGTGCTTGTGTATCTGTTGGCTGGTGTTTCTTACGTATTGTTATCGCGTTGTATTATTACACCTGTTTGTACGTTTGTTGTTTTTGAGCTTGAGAACTTGTTAGAGGTGATGTAACTGGTATCAGTAAGGCAGGATCATATGTAAGTAGGGGGGCCACTTGAATGTACGCTTGTATTACGTGCCTATTGAAGCGGCACCTACATACCTCGGCACGTGCCGTACGAGCACTGCTTACTCGGAGAATGCTTCTGTAATTTCACCGACACCTTTAAATAAATAGTCAATTATTGTGGGTTATCTAAGCTCTTAGCAATGTACCGTTTGATCACATAGTGCATAGGCATTTCGTATGTAACAGCTATTTCTGTTCCAGGAGTGGTCAGACAGCGGGTCCCGCTCGGCGCTGACGCCACCACCGTCCGCCCCGCCCGCCGCCGCACCGCACACGCCGGCCGCGAGCGCGGGCGGGCCCCCGCGCGCCACCTCCCCCCCGCCCCTCTCCGCGCTGCAGTGCTCCTCCCCCACGCCCAGGCGCGTCTCCGCGCATCAGAGTCTCATTATACACCATATCACGAGCAACTCTGACTTCAATAATATACCTTCGGGTAAGTGTATAAAGTTTACATTTTTAACCGATAAACTCGTCTGGCTGCGACAAAAATACAAATCCACTACCAATACCATCTGGTAGTGATTTGAGTTCCAACTATTGTCGGTGGACTTTTCGATAATGCACAGTAATTACATTTGTGTCGTGAAGCAAATTACTAATGACTGCATTGATAATGAATAGAGGCTCCGACGGGGTGAAAATGGGTAATAATCCATATTTATGATTACTATTGCATAAACAATAAAATTTAGTTGTTCTCAGTGGTCGTTCATAAACTAACCAAACCTATTGCATTCGCAGGTGTAATACAACGGTATAGCGGCGGCAACAATCCAGGAAACGACAGAGTGCCCAACGACAGAATGCCAAACGACAGAATGGGCAACGACAGAATGGGCAACGACAGGATAGCCAACGACCGCCTAAACGAGCGAGGCCCCAACAACAACGCGGTCGCGTCCGACAGAGGCAACGGCGGAGGAGACTCTAACAAGCGCAATCCTCGCTCGTTCTCCTCGAAGCAGAGGCGGTACGCGGCGGGGAGCTCCCCGCCGCGGCACCGCGCCTCCGAGCCCCGCCACAACAAGAAGCGCAGGCACAACTTCGCGCCGCATCCGCAGCGATGACGTCAGCGCACGCCGCGCACGGACCAGCCCTGATAACGTCACCGCGCTCACACACCTCTCGACACCAGAATAGTAAGCTCAGGTTTCAAATTCGTTTTTCTGATGGACTGTGCCAATAATTTAGCGGTCGGATGTGCTTATGTGTTGCTAGTTGAAAAGTAAAGTTTGGTTGCGTTTCTAACTGAAGCCGGTAATGTGTGATACTTAGCCCGCACTAATGCTTAGTTTTAGTTTAGTTTTGTATAAGTATAAAAGTGAGAGGGCACTGAGCATGAGCACGGGTTAAGTGATCTGTTTATCTCGGCTTGGGTTGGTGCTGTGCCTGGATATAATATACCTAAGCCACGTGAATTTACAAGTCATTATGGCGGTTCACCAGGTTCTGCGCGAGTGTTGTTTGACAATGGGCCGTGGTGTGGACTATACTTTAGTTAATAAATATAACGCTTTGATATCTATAGTGAATATCGGTTGGTCTGTTTGTTTGTTACATACAAAATCGATACTTTCCAAAGACAAAATTGATTATCACTCAGATTCATATGTCAGAACTAACTTCAAAATAAATTGAGACTGGAGTGTAGATTTTTGACAGTTAATTAAAACATGATAAAAATCGACGCTTGAGTGTAGTTTTAGAATATGCGCTTAAGATTCCTGAACTTATCATTTAAATAAGAAAAAACCAGTGAAAAATTATTTATTTATTTTGTATAAAACTTTTAATGTAACAAACAAACATGCAGATCTAGTAATAATGTGTGATATAGTGGTACATTACCGTCGTGGACTAAAGTTATTACATAGAAATACTTGACCGTACCAAACACACTAACTAACATCATTTTCTTGAAAACATTGTATGGTTCCTAATGTAGAATGTACTAAAGCAGTTCAACCTCTAGCATACATCGTTACAAATGTTAACTGGAAGAAAATGCTTTCTAGCATAGGTTGCTCTATGTACAGATTAATTTGTGTAATAAAAATTATGAATCTTCTATCTTTTGACAGCTTACAATTGAAAACTGTTAAAAATGGTTGAGTGTCGGCGTGTCGGCCGGCATACATACAGTACAGGCCCTTGGAGCGACCCGCCGACCCGCTCGAGTGTTGTCTTAAATGATGTGAGGTAGAATGATCTGGTCGTTATAAGCGTGTGCGGTGTTCCGACGAACGTAAGGCTAGCGTATATTGTGTGATGCCTTGACTTATGAAATAATACTAGTGTGGAGGATTTGCTTCCGCGGTACGTACAGTTGGGTAAGGGCTGACATCTACTAAACCAACTATATACTATTAATAATATGATCACTTTGTAACTGCTTTAAACTAACCTCTCTGAGGCTGGAACACCACTTGACCACCTACCAGGCTGTGTGGTTGCGGCAGCCGTTTTAACCAGTAGACCCGCCTCTTGACAGTCTACCAAGCAGTATGGCTGCGGCAGCCTTTTTAACCTAATTCTAATTCTAGGGTTGGGGGGGGGATATCTGCATTTAGGTGTATTGTGCATTACCCCCTTTCTAACCAGTGGGTGTTGTTGAGTAGTATCCACATCGTTTTAACGTATCAAAACTAGGCAATAAAATACAAGATTTTAAATTGTTATGGGCTGACGCCGTCAGCTTAACCCCCAGGTATGCTTAATGTCCCCACGGATCTGTGCGAAATACAATATCATTTCTTTTGTGTTTAGAATCCAAGTTTTCCAAACGTTAGTCTTAAAGTAAATGAATCCGTGTCTCGCTTCGGTGGCAACCGATTGGCTGCCGTGCAATTGTGTGTTTGGCTGTCGCAGCCTTTTGTGGGCTGTCTAGTGAACCGGTATGTGTTTTATCGGCTGCCGTTTCCATGCGCAGTGGGTGGTAAGCCAATGCGCAAGCAACAGATTTGTCAATGATTACCTTACTAGTTGATTTTGTATATTTTGGTGGATATCAGCCTTCATAATGCTCTATCGTAAGGGACTCGGTAAAAAAAAAACAAAAAAATTGTTGACAAATAAAAATTGAATCCAAAAATATAGAGCTGTGAAAGTTGGAAGATTTGTTTCCATCAACAACTGGTGGAAACGGGGATCGGTGCCGAGTGCTGGTAAATAGGGACTAGTTTTGATACTAATCCATATTTATTAAGAATATGACAAAAACAAAAAAAAAACAAAAGTAAAATGTATATTAACGTCTCTTGCGCTGCAATAAAGCGGGAGAGGCGATAATGAATACGAATTCTGTAGTTCCAATTTGCGGAAAGAGGTGCGGGTTTTATTCCCGCAGAACAAGGTTTGCATTAACTGCAGAAATCCTTATGTTTGGTCACTCACCACTATGTAAGTGTTGGGTATAAATAGTAGTCTAACTGTTATATTGATATGACAGCTAAATAGACTACTCGCTATACGAGTATATCAGAATTTGGTAAAAATCCGCCCAAAAAGTATTTTTCTTTCCTCCACTTGAGAGAAAAAGGTGAGATTATAACCAACTTTATGAACTGTCGTTAATAGTTAGTGCTAATGTTAATTAGCAAGTTCCCAAACCACAGCTTGATCATAAGACTGCACTAGGCTAGGCTTACGAACCGTTTCTTTAACTTATCTACCCGTGGCTCGGCTCGGCTCGGAGATAGCTCCGCTCGAAACTCATTATACATTTTAAAATAAAACCATAAAGTAAACGCCATTTTGTATGAGGGTGGCGATTCTGTTGTTACTACTAAACTAAAAACTAACTAAAAAGTTGTAAAATACAATATGTTATTTTTAAAAACTAAACTCCAAATTAGCTTGACATTTAATGTAACATTTCTAAATATAAGTAAATTTCTGTTAAATAGACGTTTTCGCTCAGCAGTTTCAGCCAACAAGTAAAATAGTGCTGACTATTCCTACCCGCAAAAACACTCATTTAAGACGATATGTAAAATAATTTGAGCCGCTAGTAACTGTCGTATTTAATAACGAAACTACATAAATAAAAGTCAGAAACGCAATTGGGTAAACTTGTCTCGATACAATTATTTGTCAAAATCGGCTCTTCTAAAACACTAATACCTTGCATTCTCCGACTCTTAATATCCGATTTAAAGTATTTTTTTAAATAGTTATTATGTAGGTAATTATGGCATCTAAATTAATAGAAAATCATTTTTTTTTCATTTGTTGGTTCTCATGCAATTCGAGATTTTATCTTTTGTCGCTTATGTCATTTACTCCTGCGACATTTATGTAACATTGGTGCGGTAGCTGTCTAATGTCATGCGTGGATAGAGCAGGTATTGAACATAGTAGTTAGCCCCTAAAGGAGGATTTTAAAATCACACGGAAAATAGCACTATAAAAGCAGAAGTAGCTGCTGACATTTGACACTTGTCCAAATCCAAACTAAGCATATAACTATTTTTATGCTTTTCTGTGATAACATTTCTGGGCCTTTGTGATAAATCCAATGGAGATTGAGTACGGGGCGCGGCGCAGTAAGATCCATTGAAAATTAGAAGCATAAATAATTAGTGATAACTCCGCAATGGATAGGGTTACACGTGTTGTTTGTGCGTCGTTGTCGTGTCGATATTAAAGTGCTCTGAAAGGCAGCTCTAAGCAGAAAAGAATAAGTGGTCGAGTGCAACCTTCCCTACAAGCCAACAAAAATGTAGTGTACACTACCCATACTACCCACCCCATTTTTATTTGGGTTAAAGTTGTATTACATTGTAGCCGCACGGATGCGGCACGGCAACGACACAGCTACACCACAGCACCGCTTCAAATTTCGGCTACCGTTCGCCGCCCGCGAGGTGCCAGCTCGTTGGCAGCGCGTCGTCCGCGAGGTGCCAGCTCGTTGGCAGCGCGCCGATCGCGAGGTGCCAGCTCGCTGGCAGCGAGCCATCCGCAAAGTGTGTAGCTTACTATCACCGTGAACACGTATTCGTGAATGAACACGCCTAGGACTCGCACGACTTCATAATGTCTCAGTTTACATTGCGCGAACTAGTAATAATCGGCTCGCAGTCGGCGCACTGTACGCACGCGGTCTCCTCGCTTACAGCGCGCAGGCTCCGCGACTAGTCGTATGGTAGCTGTAAGCGCGCTGCCTGCCCGTCGGCGGCTTTTTATATTGACATTACGAAATATATTATACAACACTGGTTTTAATGCTCTAATTTGAATGACAAGTAAATTGCTGGGTTGGAGCCGTGCTGAATCCGTGCCGTTATAATGTAATACAACCTTTTTAGTCTTTGAAATGTCTTGCCCTGTACTTTCACTTCAGTGTTTACAATCAAAAGGTCAGCGATATACCAAGAAATCACTAGTTAGAGTGATAAAAAGTAGTTGTAACTACATATTCTAATCCCTCGCTACATATTCTATAATACTCTTATGAATATTAACTGTAAGTTAGCGGTGTACTTAGATTAATTTGTTGAAAACGGAGTAACAACACGACAAATGATTGAATTGACAAGTAAAGATGGAGATTTGTTGGGACCGTCTACTAGAACTGGACTTCCACTAGAAAGGCGCGTTGCGAGGATTGTTTTAACTTATTGTGATTATGGATAAAAAATATCTGAAATAAATGAATACAATACAAAATGAAGTGATAATATTGGAGATAGCTTCCTCGCATGTCTCCGTTGGTAACGCACCGATCTGGTGACGTGCTCGCCCCCGCGCGCGCCGCCACCGGAGATCACCGGAGTATCTCGGCCTCGACCGCCATCTTTACAAATAGTTTGCATAAACGACGCAGTGCGAAACAGTACTCATAATGCTAGTCCTTAATTACGTTTATTGTAGAAATAATAACGTACAGAAAACTGGCGCACTTAGAAACGCGTTTAGCGCTAAATGTATGTAATAAGCCCTCGACTAAAATGGTATATCCATTGATCTATGATAATTACGTACGTTTGTAAATCCCAGTTTGCACTCGATAATCTTAATTTGTTTGACACTACTTGTATCTAATTACTGTTTAAAAATATTTTGTTGCAATTTACGAATATTTATCATTATAAAATACGGGAGCTATCACGTACCGTTTTAAATTTAGGTAACGGTACGCGATAACTCCCGTTCTTAATAATGATTGAAGTAGGTAAATCACTACAGTTATCTTAGCTAGGAACTTTATTCACAAAATGTCGTTTGTTGAATGGTTCCTTACATATTGGTTAAAGCATTAGTTCTGAAATAGTAGATCTCTGTTGTATTTTATATATTTAATACATAGTTTAATATTTATTTTGTATGTACTTTTACTGTAGTATGTGAATAAACACGATTTGTTAGTTATTTTGTTGCGATTTATTATGTACCTAGTTTATGTTGTAAATCTTGAGTGTTTCAACATTTTTATTTATTGTTAAAAGTTAAATATTTCTTGAAAAAAATGCTGTAATTCAAGCTAGTCTTAACGTAAGTCGCTGCTCGAGATTTGAAAACAGCTTGGTTGAAAAGTGTAGAACATCACTTTTGGAACTAAATTTGTTTCGTTGACATGATTTTCTGTGAAAATAAGTTCATTTTTGAGAGAGTTGCACGCCTAGTTTTTTACTGTTTAGACTTTTCGACCGAAATACCTAAGCTTCACTACATCAAGCATGACATTGAAGACGCCTCGGCCGTTGTCTTCTCATGGTACAAGTCCAAGCAACGATTGCGGCTCGACTAGTCGAGAATAACGTTTTCACTGCCATTGTCTTTCCATGTGTGTTTGTAATGAGCTAACATGAGTGTCCGCCATTTTGTGTATTCCTCAGTTCAAAATGGAAACCATTATTATAAAGATGGGATTTATCACGTACCGTTTTATCGGTGTTACGACCGACAATGTGTCGGTGCAGTGCAATGTGATGATGATGATGCAGCCTGTCAACCATCGGATTGGGCCATCGTTGACACAACCCCCACCACGGCGCCCGTCTACTAGCGCGCAGAGGGAGACAGTGCGAGGCCAGACGTTATTCGGGGCGGATCGCACTCACCCCGATGAAGGTTCACGAATTGAACCGAAACATTGTTGGTCGAAACACCGTTAAGACGGTACGTGATAAATCCCGTATTTATAATAATGATTGAAATCAATCACGAAAGTTTTCTAGATAAAAATAGACACCATGAGTGCAAATTGTGCATTGCACGTAGGTGACAATTATTTGGTGGATTGAACTACTGGTTTTTTTTCAAGTAGAGTTCCTTCGAAAGACTGGGACCGATAATCCCAGTATTTTATTTAAAAAACTTTCCTTGTTACCACAAAAAAGTTAAACTGTTTAACGCGAGTTTAAAGAATTACTTACCAATTTTTGTACGATGTTTTTTTAAATACGGGCTAAACTGTGTTAATTTTTTTATGGTAAGACCCTAAGTTTTGTTTTATTCTACTTGGTGATGGAATGGTTCTTGCATAATGGCCCACCTGATGTGTTAAGTATATAACTTTTAAGGCTTCTTGGAATAAATGTTCGTCTTTACATTTTAATGGATTATTGAAGAAGGAATGTTTAAACGTAGAAGTAACAATGTGTGGGCGACGATTTATAATTGCGGCTAGAGGATAACACCAAGTAGGATAGTATTGAATACAATACATATGTAATAGTTGTGATCAGAGAATGTGCTTACTACTATCTAACATTTAGTAAAAGGTGGTTATTTTTGTTAACCTTGCCAGATTTAAGAGTTAGAAAAGTTCATTATTTGTCCAATATTTTTCATTTAAGTGTATCAGAATTAGCAATAATAGATCGAAGCCTTCACCTCATTTAATATAAAACATTGTATGTACCTACATAATATTAAACATTTCACTCACTGGCAAGAAAAAAAACTAGCAGTTGATAGATTCTATTGAATAGTTGTAAAGTGATCGGGTATTGTTAATTGTAGTGTGATTAAAAAATGCATTTATCTCATAAAGATTTGTAATATGGCATGTCAGTGTCAGTGGGCGGGCAGTGCCTGTTAGCACTCACTCAGTGCAGCAAGTGTTCAGTGTAGGTATCGGTATATCGAATGTATGGTTAGCATATAAATTGTATGTTGTTTTAGTTGTTAGGTTGCGTTGTACATAGCCAGCCAATCCGCGTGTACATACGGCACCTGTACATACTCTGTAAATACACTAAATAAAAGTATATTATATTTAATATTAACATATAAATTTGATTTAAAGAAAAAGTTTTAAAATAATTGATAAAAAAACATTAAAAAAAAAAAAATAAAGACATACAGTGAGTATGAAGTGGAAAAACGATTTTGGCTTTTATTTTCAAATACCTGGAATAAAATCTCAGATTTACACCGTAGATCAGACTACGGTTTATTTTGTTCGTACGTTGGGCCGCGGCGGGTGCCATGGCGCCCAACATGGGGCAACTGTTGCACCGTCCGTCAGCTGTCTTGCTGGTGTGGTATACTAGTGTACTACCATAGCTACAAGTTACATTTCACAAGGCGATCTCGTTGTAATAGCTCCTTACAGTGATGTTGCTGTCCCGCGTTGGGGCGCCACTCAACGTACACATACAATTCCGCTAGAAGATTCCGAAAAATAACCCCCTCAACTTAATCCGTCTCCTAGCTTCACTAAAACGAATTTGAGAGGTAGAGCAAAATGGCACGCCGTGAGCTTTCTACAACCGCCTGAATTGAATGTTTTTTAATTATAAAAGCTAGGTCTACACTACAACAGACCATTTCGACGTAAAAAAGGACAACTAACGACGTACAATTGCGAAACGCGTCGCCGCAGGTGCTCGTAACTTTAAATGGTATTGTAGCTTTTATGTCAACGACATAAAGGTGACAATGAAAGAAATGGGCAGTAGAGTGAAATAATATTTATTCCATAAAGGAGGTTAGTTTGTACGCGTGCGCGACGCGGCGTAAACATCGTGCCAGCCAGTCGTGCAGCGGCCGTCGCCGGGAGTGACGCGTTTCGTGGCTTGGAAGCTAGTACGCCGCGTGTGTATTGTGTGCTCGGATTCTAGTAAGACTTGCTTGTTGTAATTAGTGGGAAAGTGCATAGTGATTCTTGGGGTAAGTTTGTAATTTGTATTACTCAATTGTATTGATATTTTGTGTATTAATAGAGTTTTGATATCCCATTTTGGGAAATATAAATAAGCTAGCCGCTTCGATGAGTGTATCGTTTTTATGAAGTGATTAGTATCATCGAGGAGTTGTTTATAGCGCTACAAGTGTCGTACGTACTGTACTGTTACTGGCACTTGTATTTATTGCGCCACACGAGCCTTTTAGAATTATTACTAAGTCAAAATCTTTTATTCATTAAAATCACAAGGATCACTTTGAAACGTCAATTTTACTGCCTGTTCCTTCGCAACCAAGCCAGGAAAGAAAGGCAAGAAACAAGGCTGGTTGTTTTTTTAATGATTCTTTTAGAATAGGTACATTACAATACAGAAAATAAATTGCGTTTAAATTGTAACATTTTGAACGAGTTGGAGCAATTTCAATCCTAAGCTTCTCTATCATCTAAATAATCCGATATTTTATAGTAGGCTTTTTTATAAAGATTTTATATAATTGCGTTTTTAAATTTGTTAATTGTCAATTTTTGTACTTACATCACTTGGGAGTTTGTTATAAAAGCGAACACCTTGCCCTTTAAACGATTTACTAACTTTATGGAGTCTACAAGGGGCAACAGCGAGTTTATCTTTATTTCTAGTATTAAAATTATGATTATCGCTATTTTTCTTAAACAAATTAATATTTTTGTGAACATACATCACATTTTCATAGATGTACCTATTGACAAGAAGTAAAATTCATCCTATCCCGAACCTAACATGCGTAGTAGGTATAGGCTATGGTCACATTGTTTACTTCGTTGATACTATTTCAAATGTTCTAGCTATAGTCTAACTTTTTATTAGCTGCAGTAAAATGACGTTTTGTGGGTTGCCGGTTTTTGAAGAAAAAGAATTAGGGATGTAGCTAAATGAGTGAATCATAAATGAATAATCAGTTTGTTTTTTTTTGAGATTTAATATTAAGTTGTAATGTATTTTTTTAACCTATTATTATTACTATACTAGAGGATTGATCTTTTTAGTGAAAGTATAGGGAGGTACATTCAAAATGAAACAAAAACGTCATAATAATGTTATTTAATTAATTTTTGTGAACTGAATCACATCCCTATTGAGATTAGGCTGGCAACATTATTTTACGGAATGACATTTAGAAACGTCATTTTACTGCAGCTAATAAAAAGTTAGACTATAGTGGCTAGGTAACTACCATTTATATATCCTATCTATCCTTTAGAATGGTTCGATTTACATTATAATGCTCCGAACTTAACATAACCGACATTTTTTTGATAAGTTAGTTACGTTAGTTAGATCCACAAGTTGGATAAAGGATTTGCCCGCTGTAAATTGTTATAGTATTTTTTTATATTATATTATTTATCAAAAAATCCACAGCTTTTAAGTCTATCAGAGCTGACCGGAATAGGTAAATAATAAACCAAATTATTAAGATTAAGTGCCTAGTTCACTAAGATAAAAATATACATGTACCTGTATGTTGGATATATTAATTTTTTGTATATATATATTTAATGTAGAGTTTGGTGTTATTAGTTTTATCAGATGGATTTAAAGATTGTCCATTAAATTAAACTGCAATATAAAGCTTACTTCTTCGTCTATTTATACGGTATAAGTTAATACAAGTTGTTCGAATGCGTACCGACCGGGCAATCACTGTCGGCCCGCGCGCTGTCACTATATTTCTTTGTTTACAATTTCGCTTGCCTCAGCCAGCATTGCTCGAACCCTACAGTAGGTAAGTTAAGATACTTACCTAAGATTCCTATAACCACTTAGAGAAACATTCATTCTTGGAGGTGACTAAAACCAGGAAATGGGGTTCGAGATTAACAAATACAAAGGGTTTAAGCACTCATAAGTGCCTTAGGAGAGCTCAAATGTGATGTCTCATCAACGAGATGACCTACGTACGGGACAACTTTTTTTTTATATAAGTAGTTACATTACCTATAGGCTTGCGTTTGACCTGGGGCCTAATTCTACTAAACCCATCGCTTCACTATGACAATGGTATCGTCGCAAAATGGCCACTACCTTTTGGTATTTTACTATCTTTGTCAAAATAATGACAAATAATCATTGATTATTATTCCTGTCATAAGCTGCCAAATTTTCAATGGTATTGTCATAACTACGGGCGGCAATTTTTGACAAACATGTGCTGGATTGTGTTAGTAGAATACCAAAATGTATCTATAGTGGCCATTTTGCGACGATACCATTGTCATAGTGAAGCGATTGGTTTAGTAGAATTGGGCACCTGATCTCGTCTGATGGTAGCGATGATGCAGTCTACGATGGTACACGCTTGCCTAGAAGAAACCTATTCACTCGCGACTTAAAGATACCCGGGCTGTAGCTATCAGGAAACAGACTCTGGCAAGGCGTTCCACTGACGGGCTAAAAATCCCTGAACTGATAAATTTTTTCCTACACAAAAATCTATCGACTAGAAATCATATAAATACCAAACTGAGTTATGATATAACTTCGGATCACTCTGCAATTTACTTAGAAATATGCGAGACTTTGAACTTAGTTAATAAACGTACGGATTGGGAGAGTTTCAAACTAGAATTAGGTGATTGATAACATAAACCTCGCACAAAGTTCTAATTTTTGCCAGTGTCACCTACCTATTTATTATATTAGCATGCTCGCTAAGCAAAAAAATGTGCTCCTCACATAAACATAACAATACAATGTATATTAGCACCGTGTTTTACCAACAACAACAACAATTTATTTAAGTATTTAAACAAAACACAAACACAATCAAAAACCGAACACAAATAAAACACAATAATTGTTATAATGATATCGATTACTTGCCGATGGCCCAATTTTACACACTGGGCTCGGGGCCGGTATCTTAATTGAAATAAAATAATACCTAACAATAGCAAATAAATTGATTTCATCTCATTTCAGAGCTCCATAACACATGGAAACACCATAACAACTATATATAGAAGCTGAACAATTTGTATCGACAATAGGTACAGAATATTGCTTATAAAAAAATACCTACTCCTAATATTAAAATAAAAAAAAACCGGCCTAGTGCAGGTCGGACTCGTGCACGAAGGGTTCCGTACCATTATCTTTAAAAACGACAAAAATCACGTTTGTTGTATGGGAGCCCCTCTTAAATATTTGTTTTATTTTTATTTAATTATTTATTTTTAAAGTGAATATATAACTAAATGTTCTGTGAATATTTCAAGCGTCTAGCTGTTGCCGTTATCAATATCGAACAAAAACAACCAAAAAATCACGTTTGTTGTATGGGAGCACCCTTGTAAAATTACTTTATTCAGTTTTTAGTATTTGTTGTTATAGCGGCAACAGAAATACCTACAGCATCTGCGAAAATTTCAAGTGTCTAACTATCACGATTCATGAGATACAGCCTGGTGACAGACAGACAGACATGCAGACGGACAGAAAGACAGACTGCAGAGTCTTAGTAATAGGGTCCCGTTTTAACCTTTGGGTACGGAACCCTAAAAACGGGTCGCAAGAAACCACTAATCCTAGAGAAATAATCCAACACATTTAAAAAATAGATAACAGAGACGTCTATGGCACGAATCTAGGTCTCAGGTCTCCGCGTGATAAACACAACCTCACAAACAAAATGAAAGGGCTCATACAACATTTTACTGATACCTACCTCAAGCAACATTTACCTCCAAAAACTAACCAATGATTGCAGAAATTAATCTTGAAAGAGATTACTCTCTTTAGAAGGCTACTAAAAACATGAAACGGCCGATGACTCAAATCCCTCCACTTAGTGAGGAAAACGGAAAAAGGGTCGTTAGTAATGAACAAAAAGTCAAAAAGTTTTCAGAGTACCTACTTACCTACAAAGTATTTTTAAACATAATGAAAGTCCAACACATCTTCTTGATGAATATACGTCAGGTGAAGAACCAGACGAAATAACTAATAATCTTGTTTCACCCAGAGAAGTATTGCGTGAAATAAACCAAAATAACGTAAAAATATCGGCTGGATTTGACCTCATTCAATAATACTTACTCAATCGTTTATAAATTATTGTACCTATTCCACAATGTAAGAATAGGTGGTCATTGATAGGAACATGTTCAATATGGGCACAACAATATTTTGGAGAGAGGAGGGTATTCCAGGTGAAATATTACGCAACCTTCCAAGAAAAGTAGTCAAGCTAACGAATCTCAACAAAGCTGTACTAAGGCTGAACTACGTCCCTGACTTATGGAAAGTTACCGAAGTGATAATGATTGCGAAACCAGGAAAACCACCTAGGGACATCGTATAGGACGATTTCCCTAGGTACTGCTTATCATCTCAAAGTTATATGAATAATTATTACTAAATAGGCTGAAACCTACACTAGAAACGAAAAATCTTATTCCAGAACACCAGTTTGGCTTCAGGGAAAAGCACTCAACTACAGATCAAGTCCACAGAATCACAAAAGTGATAGAGAAATCTCTGAAAGATAAAAAAGTCTGCTCTACAATTTTTCTAGATGTAGCCCAGGCTTTTGATAAGGTACCTATGGCATGAAGGCCTTATTCAAAAACTAAGAAAATTGTTGCCCAAATCATTCGCAGATGAATAAAAAAATATTGAAAGTTAAACATTCAAATTTTAATGTTGTACTTTATTTCAAATTTAGAATGTTTTAAGTAGTTATCGTGTGAAAAAAGTTTCACTTTGCAATCTCACACCACTATGTACAATTTGTCCATAGGTAGGCTACCTGTATCTAGCTGTAGATGCCTGCAGTTTGTACCAGGTGTTTGACTTGTTAACCAAGCTGACCCCTGTCGGACGTGTTTATTTTAGTACATAGGTACTCTGGCTTGTACACACCTGCTTGTATACCTACCTCTACCTACCCAGACCTTCCTATTTTAGTATTTAAAGTAGGTATATTTATTTATTATCCAATTTTCTGTGAACTTAGGAACTTAGCATTAACACAGACGAGTACCTACCTACCATTAAGTAAAACTCGTCTGTGGTATTAAGATTGTTAAAAAAGGCTTTTGAAATTTAAATTGAAATATTAATTTTCAATACATGTCTTAATTGGTTTCTTAGAAGTAATCTAAAGACATAGAGGTTCTCTGTAAAGGCGTAAGCAAGCTACCTAAGCAAGGACGTATAACAATGTACCTAAGTATAATTATATTGAAGCATCTTGTTTGACTGTGCTATTTTATATTAATAGTGTGATAAGTACTAAGTATTTATTTGTTCACTATGACGATAAGTAGGTTTTACAATTGTAATATCATGTAGGTAGGTTAGGCACTAGGTAGGTACCGTAAACTCTGTGGACCCCCCCCCCCCCGCACTATTAAATTGAAATACTCGTAAAACAAATTAAAATAACATTTAAATTTATTTTATTTATTTAAAGATACACCAACAGTACACATATTTTATCACTTTATAGTTATTAAACAGAATTATGACGAAAGTCATAAACACTATTCTGATACGTGCACCAATTACAGGTGTATACAACATTCGCCAACGACGATGAAATTATGACACAAAGATAAAAAGCTTGGTATAGTTGCAAAGGTGAGGACCAGGTCACACCAGGACAGTTGCTCTATTTATACCAAGCACAAGTCTGATCATGTCTGGAGTAGGTACTGTTTTCACTTCTGGGACGGATTCAGCGAAATACCAGCTAGAGGTTCTAGATTCAATTGAGAGAAGAGCCAAGAAGCTCATTTGCAATGACGAGTTAGCAGATGCAAGGCTCCACAGCCTCGAGCATCGCCGAATGGTTGCAAGCCTCTCGGTTTTTTATCGGATACATTTCGGAGAGTGTGCTGCGGAGCTTTTCAAGCTGATCCCACCATCCCCATTCTATCATCGGACAATCAGACGCTCCGCGATGCGCCACTGCTACATGGTAGACATACCTGCCATACGCACAAAGCGGTACTCTTCCACCTTATTATGCGCACCGCCAAGGAGTGGAACGCCTTGCCTGAGTCTGTGTTTCCTCATTACTACAAACTAGGGGTCTTCAAGTCGCGAGTGAATAGATTTCTTCTAGGCAATCGTGTACCATCGTTGGACTGCCAAACACATCTATATCTATACTTCTTCTATACTTGTATTGTATTTTTGTGTGTATGTTTGTAATGAATAAACTCAAAAACTGCTGTGCTGATTTCAAAAATTCTTTCACCATTGGAAAGCTATTTTCACCCTGAGTGACATAGGCTATATTTACGAGTATTGCTAGAAAAGATTAGCGATCCTTACTAAAACTTAAGTAACGTAACCCAAGGTGTAAAAAAGTGCCCTAAAACGTCTTTCGTCGCATGCGCTGCGGAAACTCTTGATGATAGAACAAAAGTATGTTCTACAATATTAAAGAACATATCAATATCTACAAAAATAATATTATAAAGAGAAAAGATTTGTTTGTTTGCATTGAATAGGCTCCGAAACTACTGGACCGATTTAAAAAAATCTTTCACCGTTGGGAAGCTACACTATCCCCGGGTGACATATGCTACTTTTTACCCAACTGCGCAAAAGGAGGGTAATATTTTAATTGAAAAACTTTGCGTGCGAAGCTGCGTATTGGTCAGCTAGTAATATATATAAAAAATGATTCTGATCGCTAATTACTTGTTATCCGGGTTCCTACTACGCGAGCAAGTTTAAGTACGAATAGGTACGAGTACCTTATCTCTTGTGATACCATCGAGTAATAAGGCCAAGCAGACTATTATAATACACCTTATTATGCGAAGACACTTGAAAACAAGATCAGCTTTTCCAATATTGGAGCTTTCAGACATGTTGACAGCCAACTCGAATTCATGTAGGTAGGTACCTACTGACACTGAGCCATACATAAGCATTCAAAACTATGCGACACACGCTGCTTTCAATTACTTGAAAACTATGAGTGAAAAATGTTACAACTCCAGACTTTATTACCCTAGGGGTAGAAACTAATCTAAGGGGATAGAAGAAATACCTAGTCAAAATCGGCTTAGTTGTCGGAACGTCTTGGAGCTCCAAGGGGTTAAAATGCAACTAAGCTCTTTCAGGAGCCTCCTTTAGAGACTTAGAAGCAAATGCTGGGGAAAACACGATACAAGACTAAGCGCCCCGTCTGAAGTTAGTCGAATGAACTGAGCTTAGCGATTGATTCAGTTGAACAGAATGGATTAATTAGTCTGATTGAATCGATAGGTAGGTAGGTACCTCGACAGAAACCTATATTTCATTATTATCTGACTTCAAAATGGGTGTGAAAACGAATAATGATTTTGCATTGTTTTTGAATGTTTTTTTTAACAATAGGTAGTTATTTTATTGATAAAGCATTTTCCGACTTCTCAATCAACACACTTCAGCAATTAGTTATACATTTATTAATGGTTTTCTTTGTTTCTTGTGGTGGTATGAGTTTTTAATTTCTTTCACTTACCAGAAAATCATAAAATTTTGAATAAAATCATTCGTTAAATTATTTGATAGTCAGTTAGGTTTTAAGCAGCGTTGCTAGATTTTTTTATTGTCAAGTCGGGATTTTGAAACTATTTGAGTGAAAAAAGCGGGATTTTTTCGTCGAAAGCGGGACAGAGTAATAAAACAGTAATTAATAAGAAGTTTTTAAATATTTATCATTTAGTTTGAGTTTTAAATTACGTTTACGTTGATAGCAAAAATAGCCATAGAAAATGTATTTCAATACAAATATGATATGTATTTTAAATCAGGTTTTCCTTATCGTTAAGTAAATGAGTCTTCTTCGTCTTCTGAATATAAAATAACCCCGAAAAGCGGGACTGAGCCTATCCCACGCGGGACATTTAATTTTGATTTAAAAATCAGGGCATCCCGCCAAAATCGGGACGTCTGGCAACGCTGGTTGAGCTGACCTAGTAGAGTTCCTTGCGAAAGGGCTCTTCCGGGGAAGAATTACCACCATACCTAGTTCTACCGCATTGCTGTGTTTCGGTTTGAAGGGTATGATTGCCGGTGAAATTACAGGCACATGAGGCTTTACTCCTGTATGCCTCAAGTTGATGGACGCAGGGCAATGCATCATAGGGCACGTTTTAAACCCCGCGACCACATTACTCGCCGAGGCGCGAGGAAAGTGGGCAGGGACGTAATGTGGCCGCGTTTCTTCTCATGCTTCTCGTCATGCCATATCGTTCCACATTTTGTTGGTTTTTTGTGCACGAGTGCCGGCGAGAACCGGCACCATGAACACGAACCAGCAAGCTGGACACGCACTTCGCGCGCCTCGAACCGCTTCGGGATGAAGCACGTGCCTTTTGAGATTTGGAAAAATTATGCCGCCACCGACTACCACGGAAGAGTGGTCAAATGAAACCACGTTAAAATTTATAGAATCACACTAATAATAATAATCCTCCTAGCCGATTTCGGCTACAGAGACTTGACTTTGTGATTATTGGCCTAGGTGTTTAGCCTGTATGTGGCTGATGTACCCTATTTTTGCGCTAAAAGTCCGGTTACAATGAACACAAGTTAAGGCGCCATTAATGTAGTTGTAATTGATATTAGCCGGCGGTCGACTTTTAAGCTGATCTCGTTTTAAGTCTAGTTCTTGCCTCCTTTCTTCTTCAAACTCGTACACTTTGTCCTGAACATGACGCCTCCATTCAGGTCGTTTTTCAGCGAGAGCCTCCCAGCGCGACGGATCGATACAACACCTCTTCATGTGCCTCTTCTGTACGTCTTTGAAACGTAGGAACTGACCTCCGCGTTTCCGCTTACCATGTTCTAGTTCACAGAAGAAAATGCGTTTCGCCCTTCGCTCATCAGACATCCGAGACAGGTGCCCGCACCAACGCAGCTGACGCCGCATCAAATATGCCTCTATGCCACAGACATTAGCCCGTCGTAGAACATCGGTATTACGGACCCGATCCGACCACTTGATGTTAAGAATGTCGCGGAGGCATTTCAGATGGAATCTGTCTAACGTGCGTATGTGTCTGCGATACAGGCACCATGTCTCTGACGAGTACAAGATGTTAGGAAGTACAATAGCCATATACACCTTAATCTTGGTACTCAATTTGATGTTATGGGAGAATCACACTAATTGATCGAGCGAAGCGAGATCCCTAAGTCAACTTGGGCAAATCGGCGTTGTATGTATGTATGTTTGTTTGTCTGAGGATAATTTTCGAAGCGTTAATCCGATCATCGTGAAGTTTAATACATAGGTAGGTAGTGATGGCACAATTTTGGTGTGACTAAATGAGGTAAAAATGTTTGGGGGTGGTTGAGATATTAGGGTTCGAGAGGAGTAATAAAAAATGAAAATGAGACTATTAGTCAATTGAAAGGTGTTCATTAGTACATTTCGATCCCGTGTTTATTTTTAGTGACGTTTTTGTAGTTTTTGAGTAATAAAATTAAACTTTGATAAAATTCACAGGATACATCAGTGACCCCATAATGCTGTAATTTGGTATGCGTGTAGTTTAAGTATCACAAATATAGGCAAAAGTTTAAAATCTTGATTAACTGCAATTCGTACCCCAAAAAAGAAAAACCAATTAACATGAACTCCGGTTACTTGTAATTTGAATGAAACTGTAGGTCAATTTAGTGGTTATTTATTTCGTGGCACTATTTTGACAGTTAAAGATTACGAATAATATTTTGTTTTGTCTGGATGTTTATTTGTTACTCAATCACGTCGTAACGGCTGAACCGATTTGGATGAATTTTGGTGGCTTGTATGGACTTACTTAGATTGTAACATGGATTAATACATAGGCTACTTTTTGTTGAGAAACAACGCGTGCGAAGCCGCAGGCGGAAGCTAGTTAATTCATAAGTTACGGAGAGCCTGTCTAATTTTGGTTTCGTATTACCAGACATAATATAGGTACCTAATTACTCATCTCATTTTAAAGTAGATATTGGTTGTTATTTAACAGTTTCTCTCGTAGGGCAGGTATCTAATTAAAGAGTTTAATTTTATTTTTATTTATTTAGTAAAAAACCAGAAAAATAACAATAATTACATCTAGGTATGTTATATTATTCTAGTCATGAAAGTGACGAGTAGGTAGGACGTAAAACCGCTGTAAGTATATTATTTCTCTGTGCTAGTACGTACCTACCTACATATTGAAACCTAGAACCTACATCTACCTAGTAGCAAATAATTAGTAGCGTGATTACTCGCGCGATGAGCTGCGCGAGGCGGGCTGTGTGTGGCCACTTACGGCATTCATCGCGGCAGCATCGCGGCAGCGCGAGTAGCACGAGGAGGAGCATACTGTAGCCGCGGTTAGGGTTCCCAGATTAAAAATCGATATCGAAAATCGAAAACGTCGTTAGCACCGTGCATGTGAATGAACGAAGCAAATTTCCCAATTTTGGGAACAATAAATATCAGTAATGAGTTAATGACAAATAACTAAGTAATGTTGATTGTTAATTTATTTGTAATAAAAATGTTTCCTTTATTTTATGTTTTATTTTACTCGTTACCCTAAATTGTAGAAATTCCGGACGGTTTAGGATTCCCCTGCATTCCGGACAAATACCTGTATTACCAGACATGTTCGGAAAATTCCGGACGTATAGCAACTCTACCTGCTTAAGAGTTCCTTCTGTAATGTCACTGATTTATTTTAGATCATTCTGAAAAGCGAATACCCAGTAGCATCAATACCCTGGCAGTGAATGGATTCATTCAAACTCTTCGTTCTAGAACATTTCCTTTTCATTGATCGATATCGTATTTTTGTTTCGTGCAGGCACGGTTGGTTATTGGACGACGTTTTACTGAATTTCACCGAATTTCAGTGATATTCTTTTGTAAATAGTAGGTACCTAGAAAATGGTAGAGTCAACTTTTCCATATTAGTAGGTAATTAAGGTACATTGGTCTTAAGATATTATCGTCGTTAATTCTTCATAAAATAAACCTAAAAATGGTTATTTTGTAACGTTCATGCTTCTGCTAAATTTACTGGATTTCGTAATCTCATTGATCATGAGCTACCGAGCAATTGTCCGGTAAACCTTCGCCAATTATTTTTATGGAGACGCACTATCTCCGGTGATATCTGGGGCAATGATCGGAGTCACGCAAGTCCATCAAGCCTCTGTCCATCAAGCAATAAGCGCTTAATCCTGCGCTGATGAGGTTTCCTTCCGAGTACCGGAAGTGGGTCAGAGGATTTTATTAATTCACTTCGTTTGTAATGTCATTTGTCCTTTTATTTGAGTTACACATTGGGACCAATCAATGGTTAAAGTTTAACCGTTTGTTTAATCGTTATGCAATAAGTATCTACTACTAGAGGTAGGTAGAGGTACATAATTTACCTAAGTTCATTATTTAGAGGAACATAAAGATCTAAGAACATACAAGTGGAGCAGTTGTTCGTTTGCAACGGGCCTTTAGGTGATTCAACTGTTTCTTCTGTATTTTATGTAAATAATTGTATTATTCTTACTGTTAATGTAGGCCTACACTTTAAATAGTTTGCCACGGTTCAACCTTATTAGTAGTTAGTTAGTAGATGTTCTTTGGTCTTACTGTTTCTTTTCCATTTAATTGTTTTGTATCATAGGTTGAAGTTCTCAATTCGTCAGAATATTTTTAATTATGCGTAGGTATTCAGTTTCACAAGTCCGTGAGTTTCACGCATTACGTTTTACTGGGTAAACGATTTTTTGTAATATTTGTTTTTAATTGATAGGTTATCTCGATTGTTCCATTTAAGCTGCATTGCGGTATAATATTTTTAAAGGTACTTTTCATTGAGGGAAAGAGGGGATTAAAACAAAATGTAGCTTGTGCCGCCGCCGTAGTATGTGTGGTAGGTATTGTTGAAAAGTTTCGTTTCCATTTTTTTTCGATACTTATTCTGTTTTCTGAAGTCGGTAATATTTTAGTTAAAATGTAATTTGTTTACTGAGTAAGTAAATACTTGTAAGTATTCTATAAACACATAAGTATAACAATCTAGGATCTAATTGTAACGAATGTCTGGTAATTTCTGTGTTGGATTGGTCCAAATATTTGATTTAAAAAGCCTGGTAGGTGCTACTGGTGAAGATTATATAGTCTTAGCTTAAAATTGGGAATGATTTATGAGTTTTGAGAATGTATCGATCTTGTGTTTGATAGGTAGGTAAGTACCTACTTAAAAAGTTTGTCCTCAGTTGTCGTGTGTCACCCACCGTTGTACCTAGTTAATTTGTCTTTTTGAAAACTGATAATTTTTTTATGAAGAACGTCGCTCGACATTTTCAGCATACTTTCGAAATTTATCGGCAGAATGTATAGTTCTCTGCGACACGATACATTTTGGAAATCTTCATGAACTCTTTACATTTTACAAATAAGCTTGGTACAGAACCTACCTAAGATTAAATAAAGTCTCATCACCAATTTGAAAAAGCATCAGCTGTAGATAAATCATTTTTGAAAGGCTTTCAGTGAGTGAAAGCGGTCAGTAGATAGTTATTTAGGGCCTCGAGTGAGCCCTTTGTAGGCCACTGCCCCGACCTCGGAGCTAACTGACCTACGGATTGATAGCGAAGCCCCAAATTGATGTTCTATACAATATAAAGGCGGTTTGGACGTAGGTAGTTACGCTTATCTGACTCTGAGGGCTTATTTAGGTGAAGCAATTATTTAGTCAGTTTGGACTAAAAGCAGCCCTTCAAGATTCAAAGATTACAATTTTAGCGAGAGATATATAGGAACAAAAAAAAATCATACAAGGTATGTTTAGTTTGAAATGTACCTACGTAAGTTTTTGTAAATTATCCCTCTAGGTGAGGGTGAGGGCTGCCATCCGTTATCTCAAAAATTGGACTGAGCTGCTTGTTATTTTTTCAATTGATAGATATCGTTGATTTTATAAATATTATTTAATTATTCAAAAATATCTACCAAATATTTTACTAAACACTCTGATATAGCTACCACACTAATATTATAAATGTGAAAGTTAGGATGTTTGTGTATTTGTGTTCGATATACGAACACCTATTAGCTCGGCCAGCAATTTTGAATACGTAGGTCGAGTACCGGCTCTGCGAGGCGACGCGAGGTTTTCGTAATCACTTAATCAGCGCACAATCGGCTAGCGGCCGAGCCACTCGTTATCATTATCATCATTAATGTAAAGTTAAGCTCAATAAAATCATCTTATCTTATCTCTCGTTTATCATTCCACGACTGAGCCGCGCTTGAGATCTCCTACAATCACGTTACATAATCACGTCGTAACGGCTTAACCGATTTCGAAAAAATTTGGTGTGTTTATAGAATATGACCTGGATTTAAACATAGGCTACTTTTTATTGACAAACAATGCGAGCGAAGCCGCTGGCGGAATCTAGTAGTTTAATGATCGAGTGAAGCGAGATCTTAGGTCGGTTTTTTTTATTTTTTTCAAATCAACTTGGGCAAATCGGCGTTGATTTCAGATTTATTTATTTCACCTTGGTTGGTAAAGGCATGTCAATTTTTACATATAACAACTACATTAACATTAAATAAAATTAAAATCTCATTACATTACATTAAAAAAATAATTAAATTAATATAATATAATTAAAAATCATGTAATTAACAAAATATTAAACACAAAATAAGGTCAGGTACTTAGGTCGATTTACATACCTACATGAAACAAAATGATAGGTTCCTAACTAAAACGGTATGTCAAAACTAAATTATAAAAAACGTTGTATGTATGTTTGTTTGTCCGAGGATAACTTTTGAAGCGTTTATCTGATCATCGTGAAATTTGATATATAGATAGATAGTGATGGCACAATTTTGGTGTCACTAAATAAGATAAAAATGTGGGGGGGGGGGGGGGGGTAGGCATATTGGGGTTCAAGAGGGGTAAAAAAAAATTAGGACTGTCTGGTCAAGTGGCACGTCTAATAAAAGGTCTTTGTGAGTACATTTCGACACCGTTTTTATTTTTAGTTTAAACCTTGTAGTTTTTGGTGTAGTACACCAGTGACCCCACAGTGCTGAAATTTGGTATGCGTGTAGCTTCAGTGACACAAATATTGGGAAAAGTCTGAAATCCAGAATATCTGCAACTTTTACCCTAAAAAACTAATAACCAATTTACATGAACTCCCGTTACCTTTAATTTGAATAAAACTGTAGATGTGATTTTGATAGTCAAAGATTACAAATAATATTTTTTAGAGTCGCGAGATCTAGTTCGGGGCTAGTACCACTACTAGATTAAAGTTGTTCACAATGAATGAGTTGTATAATATAATACGAGTGTATGAATTATCCACCTACTATAGCTACCCTAGATAGCTACTATAGTTTTCTATTTCTTAAAATCCATAGGTGTGTCCCGAAATACAAAATATTTTGTTTGTCGAAAAAATATTAAAATTATAAATTACATTTTTTTTAATCAACACAAAGAATTATTATTATTATTATTACAATTATTTACTCGGTTTAAATACAGAAGAAACCGTTGAATCATCTAAAGACCGTTGCAAACGATCTATAGATAGCCCAACTGCTCCAGATCACTACCAGACGGAAGTGTCTTGGTAATGGCCCCGCTGAATTGCAATTCTTATGCGTTGACCCAGATAAGCACCAGCTCTCGGATCACACGTCGCTTTGACCAGACGCCCAGAAAAATTTTTGAAAACGCAATGGGCCCCGGTACCCCATGGACCCAGGCTCTCGACCCCAAATAGCTCAAACACGTAAGCTCTGTCGAGACTTCCATATTTGCGCCGTTTGAGATCTTCGACTGAAATTTCCGCCGCACCGGCCCCAACCGCTGCACCAGACAGATTTAGTATCGACGCACGTGGCGTCCCACACCAAAGGCCTACCCTTCTCCCAAGGTATAAGAGTCGTACCGTCAGGCCTCTTACCATCGTCACGTATCAGACCGTTCGTTTCGAGAACGGCTGGAACGTTGACGCTGCAAAATACATTAAAATTGAGTGATGGTCCCCGTACTAGGACTTGCCTGTATCGCGGGAGGTCGGTTAACAATCACAGTTTAAATATATACCGTATCTGGCGTTCTTAACATTTATGGCAGGCCTACTCTAGGTACACGTTTTTATTAGAGACAGCGGGCTACCAATTATTAGAAATGCTGTCTGTACCTACTAGTCCTGCCTGATCTCCTCAGGTACCTCTCACTCGCCCATCTCACCACAAAGGTCGTTGAAATAGTACTCATGAATGAATGAATGAATGAAATACTCTTTATTGCACACCAAATAAAAATACAATAATGGAAATAGACAATAAATAAAGGTACAATGGGCGGTACATACAAATAAAATAAAAATAAATATACTACACTACATAAAGAGGATAAATAACATAAACACTAACTAGCAGTTACGAGACAACGAAAGGAAATGGTTGTATACCTTGACTTTGAAAATAGGAAGAGATTGGGACGACCTTACAGACAAAGGTAAGGTGTTCCACAGTCGCACAGCTTGTACTGTAAAGGAGTCACCATAAAATTGTGAACTATGGATGGGAGTTCGAAGCTGTAGAGCTTCGGAAGAACGAAGGGTTTGAGAGTGTCCCTGATACAGAAACTCGAAACGCTCCTTTAGATAAGAAGGTGAAGTGGGATTATAGAGAATGTTATAAAGAAGTGATACAATATGTGCATTCCGGCGAAGACGTATAGGGAGCCACTTGAGTTTTGCGCGGAATTCTGAGACATGGTCATACTTGCGCATGCCGAATATGAACCGAATACAAAGGTTTTGAAGGCTACTCATGATACTTCATTTAGGTCAAATTTCAGTCCCTCATCTAAACTAGTGGTTCGCCCCGAACTGAGATCTCGCGAGTCTTTTATAAAAACCAAAAAAAAAAATTGTTATCTTTAGAATAAGAATATGAATAATTTGTTTAGTTTTTGGACGCGAAGTAAAAAACTTGTGAAGTGATGAAGGTATGATGAATGATGGTTTAAACGAAAAATTAATAATATTATTAGAAGTATAGCACAAATGAATTTAATTAAAAGAAATATACAATAAAAGCACGATAAACAAAATACAAAGCAAAGCAAAATACGCGAGCGCGCGGTAGACAGAGCGGCCGCCAGTCAAGTGTAGTGGGTAAACAAAATGCACGAACGCGGGTAGGTCGGTCGGTCCGAAACCTGCATTGTACCTACGTGTGGTCTAAACGCAAACATTTAATAGTAAAATAAAAATAGAACCATCATCCTACAATACAGATTTCGGATCGGTGACGTGCGTCGCCACCACATAGGTACGGCACAAGTTCTTCAAATTGTTTGGTACTAGTAGGTATCTAAGTTACATAAAATGTTAAGTTATGATATTTTTCATTACTATAATAAGGTCTTATAATTGCACCTATAATATAACCTATTGCTTTTACTTATAATATTATATTCGCTGCTATCTTATTTATATAAGTTATATGTTAGTCGTATCTATAAGTTATTCTGTGTCTTTATAGTTTAGCCTGTTGAGATACTTTTTAATTGTCCATTTTAGTTTGTTTGCAGTATTGTTCACAATTGTCTCATTTTTACTTATTCGATTATAAATTAAAGGCCGTATATTCGAAAGAGATTTATTTGCAAATTTCGTGCGTGTTTTAGGGACAGACTTACAGTAAGTACAGTCTTACAGTAAGAACAGAGCACATCTTGTATAGCTCTTCCGTGCAATACCATCTTGGCTTAAATACCATCACTTTAAGGAGAGCTCTTTGTGATCGTTCTAGTGATATGAGGTGAGTTTTTGCAGCGGTGCCCCATGCTGCAACACAATTAGTCAGTAGAGATTGGGCTAAAGCATAGTATACTTTAACTAAGGAGTCAAAGCTAAGGACGTGTCGCAATTGCTTAAATATATAAATGAGTTTTCTGGTACGCCCTGACAGCCCATTTATGTGTTGCGACCACGTCAAGTTTTTATCTAGTGTGACGCCTAAGTATTTTATGGTTTCGGTTGGGTTGAGACTAATGCATGCGCAGGAAAAGGACTGATTGCAAGAGGCTTGATGCATTTTCAATTGAAGCGGTTGCTTTGGTTGCCCGCTTTTATTTATTGAAAAGCTCATAAACTTCGTCTTTGTCACGTTCAAAGTTACCATTAAGCCATCTCGTTACAATTTCCAGGCCTTCATTGGCCACCTATTCGACTTTAATCCATGTTTTGGCATGAAACAGCAAGACTGTATCATCTGCATAGGTGATAATTTTTCCATGAGCCAGTTCCATGCCACAGAGGGCATTAATGTATATCAAGAACAGCGTTGGGCCAAGAATACTGCCTTGGGGAACCCCAAATTTTGTGGTAGCATTTACACTATTGTGGTTTCCAACTCTGACTTTTTGACTTTTTGTACTTTGACTATCAAACTAGTGCCACAAAACAAACCAAAATTACTTGACCTATAGTTTCATTCAAATTACAGGTAACGGGAGTTCATGTTAATTAGTTTTTTTGGGGTACAAATTGCAGTTATTCTAGATTTCAGACTTTTGCCTATATTTGTGTCACTTAAGCTACACACACACACCAAACTACAGCATTGCGGGGTCACTGGTGTACCCTGTGAATATAGTCAAAGTTCAGTTTTTATTATGGCTAATAACTTAAAAACTACAAGGTTTAAACTAAAAATAAAAACGGGGTAAAAATCAAGAGCTTTTATTAGACGTCCACTTGACTGGATAGTCCCATTTTGTTTATTTTTACCCTTCTTGAACCCCAACATCTTTTTTTAAAATAATATATTTCTTTTATTTCTTTCACAATTTGGTACTTAAGTTTAATTTACAAATGCAAGTTGGTGTGATGTTAATTGTGAGAGACTGGTGCCTGAAGTAGGTTCATAGGAACCTGTATTACAGGTCACCAGGCCTCCACTCTGCGAGTATCAACAACAAAGGCTTGTCTGTAAAGCGGACATTGTGTTGCAATAATGGTATAAATACCATTGAAGAAGGCAACAAAGCTGTACGAGACATGAAAATATACACTGTTAACTATTTAACTTAATACTACAAAATAAACATTAATACTACAGGCGATAGGTGATATTACATACTTTCCGCCTCCTGGTCCCCATATGTAAGGGAACGTACCTACTTCAGTTAAGCGTGTTTTTTGAGAACAGTGTGAAGTATAAAAGTTTGACGGACTGACAGTACGTCCCACCCTAAAAATCTCAACAACCCCCAAACATTTTTAGCTCATTTACTCACACCTAAATGGTGTCATAATTACCTACTTACTCGTATATACAAAGTTACACGATGATCGGATAAACGCTCGGACAAACAAACATACATACAACGCCGATTTGCTCAAGTTGATTTGGAGATCTCGCTTCGTTCGATCAAATATACCTAATCTGGAAAGGGGCAAATACAAAAAAAAAACTAAATCCAAACTATCTCAATTTGTTATCGATCCCTATAACCAACACCGACATAGAAATTGCAATGAGTGCCTACTATGCGTACGCTTACGCATGGCTGCGATACGGAGTAGTGATATGTGGTAACAGCCTTGACGTTGACGAGCTGTTCATCATGCAGAAAAAATGCCTAAGAATAATCCTGAACATTCACCAACGCATCAGCTGCCGCCCATATTTCACTCAATGGAATATTTTAACTTTACCATGTAGTTATTTTTATGAAACTGCCGTGTTTGTAAGAAAACAGAACTGTACAAATATGACAAAAATCCGCGAAGACTGTCATATCTAGTGCTTCCAGTGTCCAGATTAGAAATATACAGGAAAAGATGTCAATTAAAATATACAATAAAATTCCAATTGTGATCAAAAACCAATGTAAAGTGTATATTTAGTATATTTACTGTAAATTTAGTATGAAGCTAGAATTACTGTATATTTAGTATGAAGCTAGAATTACTGTATATTTAGTATGAAGCTAGAATTACTGTATATTTAGTATGAAGCTAGAATTACTGTATATTTAGTATGAAGCTTAGAAAGTTACAAATCATTAGAACAAATACTATTATAATTTAAATGATTTTTTTGAAGATAAGTTAGTCTAAATCTAAACAATTACAATACCCACAATTTATATTTAAATTTAACTTAATATGGATAGGAAGCCTATATAATATAAATACCTCTAACATACATGTTCCTATACCCACATAATATAATCAGACATATACTTAGTAAAGTAACAATGTTGTAGCACTTAATATAATTTACCTATGATAATTTTAGATAGGTTGATAGATAATTCCTTTATTGCACACAATTAAATATAAACATATAACAGAAAACACACTTTTAAATTATATGTACAATGGGCGGCGTTATCGCTAAAAGCGATCTCTTCCAGGCAACCTTTGGATGGACAGGATCTATGTGAACTAATAAGGACGGCGGCGTAAATCAGATATTACGAGTTATGTATAGAATAAGTTAAAATTATAATAAAAAAAAAAACAAAAAATATACTTAGTTAAGGAGGCACCGGAGGGACAATCGCCCATACAACACGTACTACCAAGATCATTTCTAATTGGAGCATATTTCTACCTTAATAAGGTATTATTTTAATTTGAATAGTATTTATCTAGGTTCCCAACCATATATTAGATCAAAATACTTAACTAAAATAAAATAGAAGCGTATCGAATTCTGCATGTTTTTACGTCATAAAAGACCTGTTTTCAACCTAATTGTTTCGTATTTAAAACAACAACATCTTACGTATCCTAGTCATGGGAACATAGATTATATCGTCTAGTTACAGAATAACAACACAATGAGGAAAATACAACAAGTTTTCAGTCATCATTTTTGGTATTACGGAACACGGTCAAAATATAATCTTTAGAATCGTTCTATTGCTACCACTGTCGCTCTGCGTGGCTAAACTTCGTCACTGAACAGGGATAGCGATATTCAGGCCGAAGTTTTTGACGTGGCCGAATTGAAGTTGCGCTCAGTGTTCGCCGGCGCGTTAATATAAAATAAAATGCATAATTATATATTATATAGTATTATAATATATATATGATATAATCATTAAATTCCATAAATATGAATATTAAGATACATAAAATATATATTGTCATACCTACATATTATATAAATTATAAAAATGTATAAATTAATAAGTGGCCTGGTGAGCGATGGATGACAGAAAGTTTAGGTTATTAAGGGTTATTAGGTATATTAAGTTTTTTATTTTAAGATATACGATATATATACATTTTGACGACATCCGTGGCGCAGTGGGCGAATAGCCGGCTGAGACTCTGGAGGTAGCGGGTTCGATTCCCGCCGCGGAACAAATGTTTGGATGATCTGCAGATATTTGTTCTGGGTCTGAGTGTTTTTCTATATGTTATAAGTATGTATTTACAAAAAAATATATGTAGTATAAGTATTCTATCAGTTATCTGGTTCCCATAGTACAAGCTCTGCTTAATTTGGGGCTAGATAGCGCTGTGTGAAATGTCCAGTAATATTTATTTATTTATATAGTGTTAGTGTATAGGTTAGGAGCATTATTTAAGTTGTTTGTTTACCTTGCCACGCCCTAACAGGGAATATACTTCTTTAGATTACTTTTAAGAAACCTGTGATGTATGTTGCATTAAAATAAATAAAAAAATATAAAATACCTACAACACTAAAAGAATCTAGTATATACTATACTATACTATAAAACACCTTCAGATTTTCAAGTTTTGTTTAATCGTTATGACCAGGAAATACAATTACGGTTATGACTTATGACCGTTTGGCTTCGCAGCTCCAGAACGAATGCCCGGCGCTGTCGAATTGACGAACAAGAAAAAAACCCTTGGAATGAAACGTCATTCCCAAGCTTGTACAACTTCAACTTTTCGACAGCAACCGGATTTCTGTTAAGGTATTCAATAAAACATTTTACAGTTAAATAAATGACAAAAATTGATTCTAAAATTGTATTATTTATTTAATAACTTTTAAATAAATAACCAATTATTTTAAACAATGTACCTACTATAAAATATAAATATAATTATAGTTTACTTCTTACTAGTTACTATAGTAACTACTATAGTAAGTACTAGTTATTATAGTAATTATACTATAATATAATTATAGTATAATTATAGTTAAATATAAATATTTCTTTTATCATAAACTACTAAATTAATAAATTGCAATCAAATATTAAATTATACCAGTAGATATTTATATAAATCAAAACGATAATTTGTAGGCAAAGCTAACATTTTTAAACAAGATACATATTATAAATTACAAATAAAATTTTAGCTCACTTCCGTCAATATTGTTTTGATAATGCTAATTTATCAGATAAAATACAATTATTGAAAAATACCAGTTAACATTTATATAAATCAAAGAGATAATTTGTAAGCAACTTAACAAAACATTACGAATTAAAATCAAAATAATACTAAAACGGAGTAACAAATGAGATTATGTTTCGGCCACGCCGCCCGCCGCCCGCCGCCGGGTCGTCCCTCTAAATATTTGTTACGTCTATTTGCACGAAATTCATTTAATTTGAAGCCTTCGTTACACAGGTTTCGCTTATTTTTATATTGTTACTGGCTTCTTCCCCTGGCTTCGCTCGTGTAGTATATATAAACTACCTATACCTGGATAAAAAATCTCGTGAGCCGAGCGTTCATACAAATATCAATTCATTCAAACACGCATATTTTTATTGTATTAGTGTGATTACTATATTACATAATAAAGTAAACAAGATAAATCAGCTTTCTTTCCACAAAAACAATATCAGCCAAGTATTACGACTTCATCTTGCGGTGTACGACACTCACGCGGAACCCTATGTCAACATTGGCTCGACCAATCAGAGGGTTTCCTCTACATATTTCCTATTTCCTATAAAAAATAAGAAATACCTACAGTTTTGGTTCAGTGTTCAATCATCACATCACTATTCTAATCCTTAAAAGAATAAGTGTAATAAATAATCTAGATTACCTATCACGTCCCAAATATAAAGAAAAGATAATCGTTTTAGATGTAACCAATTATTAAATATTAAATAATATAATATCCGTATTAAAATTTAAGCTTTAGAAACTAATTTATTTTGGAACCCATGGATGAATAATGGAAGATGGACTCCGCCGCGTCGCCTTATTCATAACTGAATACAATAGAATAATTCTTTATTGTACACCAGGAATACTTAAAATAAAACTAATTGATGTCAAATATCATGCTTAGACAGGGACCTTTTTGTCCCCACGCAACACCAGTATTGTCTGTCTGAGTGAATTTTGACTTTGCCTATGTTTTTATTGTTTTTTATTATGTGTGATGGCAAGTGGGTTCAAATAAATATATTTTCTTTCTTTCTAAATATAGTACAATGGGCGGCCTTATCGCTGAAAGCGATTTCTTCCACTGAAGCACTCATCGAACTATTTTTGTGTAATTTAAAGGGATTTTCACGGCCATGTTTTTATTACTGCTAACAGATGGCGTTGCTCTATCATGCTCTGGGGGGCAATCGCGCTAATTCTGAACGTGTCTAACGTTGGAACGTAACGTGTTGATTATTGAAGTTTCACGTTGGTTTGACTGATGTCACGCGTTTTTTTATATTAAACTTGTAGACACACAAGCTGACGGGTCTCTTGATGTTAAGTGGTCACCGCCGCCTATAAACTCCTGCAGCCCTCGTGGTACTGCAGTCGCGTTGCCTACCACTTAATACCATATTTACACCTCTCTTGAAGGCGTGGATCTTGCAGGTGCGTGGAAGAAATGAGCGGGAGAAACGCACCGTGTGAGACTTCCACGCTTCTACAATAAGTGGGTGAGCTCGTTGCCGGTTGCGGTGCGTGTCAGTGCGATACGAAATGTGCATAATGTAACGTTTTTGTTTTGGTTTTACTTTGGTATTATTGTTCAAAATCAGCGCGATTGCCCCCCTTATTATCAAAAGAATTTATTAACATTGGAATCTAAACGTAAATATCTCGAGGCCGTTACCATGTACAACATCATTCATAGCAACTATGACTGCATTAAACTAGTGAAAAAGCTGTGTTATGTAGTTCCCAGAACGTGCAATCTAAGAGCAGTTCGCTCCCGTTCTCTGTTTGCAACTGGCACCTGCCGCACTAACTCGGGACTGCGCGCGCCCATCCGACGTATGGTTGAGTCTTACAATACGTCATTCGAGGCTGTAGACATATTTGCATGCTCAACTTATCAATTTAAGAACTTAGTGTCTATAATACTTTCAAAACACGACCTTCATTCGCTTCTGTCTTAGCGTAATTCCGTTCTGTGCTTTTCCTTTAACTTTTTCTTTTTCCTATGTTTACTTTGTATACTTTTAATTTACTTATACCATAATTAGTTTTGATTTAAATAGTTAAAAGGCCCTTTTGGCCCTCTAGTTGCATCTACTTTTCATTACATTTACATTACAAGACAGAGTCTGTCTTACCAATATGTGAATAACGTAGTGGGTTACATCATTAATACTTCTATCACATGAATACTGTATCTTATCTAACCTTTATAGTGTAACTGTTTGTTGTTCCGAAATAAATTTAAATATAATAAAAGAAAGTGAATTATCAATGTTAATTGCCGTGTTATAATTTTTTTTCCAAAGAACTTTTCCAAGAACAAACATTTAATTTTGTGTGTGTCTATGTTATGAAGTGAGATTGTTTTAGACAAATTTTGATATCGTGTGTTTGAGATTTTGGCATATAAACTATATTTTGTGGCGGCGCATCTCCAGACAGCGCCATCTGTTACGCTAGTGGGAACTAGTTTTTACTTTTAATGACGATACAGACAGTCAGGCAGCGCAATGGCGGCCTTGCGGCGATGAACTGCGGTGTGAAGTACAAGTTACTGTAATAAATAATAGTGCTCCGGTATCTACTAATTTCGTTCATTTTAGGGTTGCGGATCACAATTGTAAAAAATGGAACTGTTATGGTGCGACTGTTGTCCGTCCGTCCGTCACAGTTGATTATCTCAGACACTATTGAACATTTGATTTGACAAATTGATTTAAAATAGCTTGCCTCCTTTTGCAAGTTAACCTATTTCCTATTTTCATAGTGATTGGGCTATCAATATTAAATTTCTGAGTTTACCACTCACATAATTACATGGTGCTACTAAAATAAACTAGGTAGGTAGGTGCGGAACCTTCAGCACGCGAGTCTAATTCGCACTTGACTGAGTGTTCATGTTAATTATTCGTTTGTGATGGAGCCTAAAGTTCTGCCAAAATCGGATGCGGACACGAGTTTCTGATTTATTTCGGCGAAAGTTCACGGCAATCAGAGCTCCTTAATTGGAATAACAAAGCTGTCTGGTTGTTTGTGCACTCTTGTTCTGTTGTAAATATTACCTTGCACTGCCTTGAATTGGTTAGTACTGGTTAGACTGGTTAGTATTACTGGTAGGGTAGAGAAAACATAGCCCTTCTAATAAATCATAACTTATACAATCTAACTATCTTATCTTCTAAGTTCAGAAACTAGTAGAACTTTGTTTAACTGAGACTTTGACTATAGGTGACCAATATCTCAGCTTAGTCATCCTCATTCATAGAAGGAGCTGATCAAGCCATCTAAATCCCAAAGGACATAGGTTGCGTCTTTCACCCCCTAGTTATTCATGTACTTATGTAGGTACACTTGGAAAAGACTTTTGATTTGACACTTGACTAGCCACCAGGCATTGTGAGTATAGCTATGTCTTCAAGCGTCAAAGTCATAACATACAACTTAAGAGAACTTGTAAAATTGAAAATAAGTAATAATAAAATTTTTAATTATTAATTATTAATTAGGTACTTATTTGGCACACAAAACAGAATAGAAATATTGCAATGTGTACACATCATAATATTTTTATCAGGTTATAATGAAAGTGCATAATAGTAGATTATTAAACGAGGGGGTAAAGCAGTGTCTTGCGTCACGGACGCTATATTGACTCCCAAACGTAACGAAGGATTCTAGAGAATCCTGAGTGCAGAGAGGGATATGAGCACGCCCAGGATGCAGACTGCTTTATCCACGAGGAGAATATTCTACTTTTCACATTTTCTGCGAGACAATAAGAACCAAATCTGCGTTGATGCATTCTGGGCAGACGTTAGTTCGATTTACGAATATGTTCTTATTGTGTTTCCTCTTTGGTTAACATTTTAATACAGATGAGGTTCCAAATTCAAATAGGTGTGCCCGCGAGGGCATAATTAAATTCAGTATAACTTTACTCCCGGCGCAGCCGTAGGGATTTAATCACCTGCTTTCGGTGAGGTTTACATGACATATAATTTGACATTGTCGAGCAGGTGGTGTGAAAAGATAGTTATCTGTCTGGGCTTGCAAAGTTATACAAATTCTAGTCAGTTTGTCATCACAACAACAATAAAAGAGTATTATAATAAAACGCCACTATGTCAGCCCGAGTACAAGAACAGAGCTCGAAGGCGATTCCCTTAAAAAGAGGCGTAAGACAGGGAGATGTCATCTCTACGAAACTGTTTACGACCGCTTTGGAAGATGCCTTCAAGCTTCTGGAATGGAAAGGACTGGGCATCAATATTAACGGCGATTACATCACTCACCTTCGGTTTGCCGACGATATTGTGGTCATGGAAAAGTCGATGGAAGAGCTCAGCACGATGCTCGAAGGCCTCAATCGAGTCTCCCAACGGGTAGGGCTTAAAATGAACATGGACAAGACGAAAATTATGTCGAATGTCCATGTCGTGCCTGCCCCAGTTATGGTTGAGAACTCGGCTCTTGAAGTTGTCGACGCGTAAGTATACCTAGGACAAACAGTCCAATTAGGTAGGTCCAACTTCGAGAAAGAGGTCAATCGTCGAATCCAACTCGGATGGGCAGCGTTTGGGAAACTTTGCAACGTCTTTTCTTATAACATACCTCAGTGCCTTAAGACGAAAGTCTTCAATCAGTGTGTGTTACCAGTGATGACATATGGAACCGAGACGTGGTCCTTCACTATTGGCCTTATGAATAAGCTCAGAGTCGCTCAACGAGCTATGGAGAGGGCTATGCTCGGAGTTTCTCTACGGGATCGAATCAGAAATGAGGAGATACGTAGGAGAACGCAAGTCACCGACATAGCCCGACGGATTAGCACGTTGAAGTGGCAATGGGCAGGCCATATAGTGCGCAGAACAGATGCCCAATGGGACCGGAAGGTTCTCGAGTGGAGGTACGGACCGGCAAGCGCAGCGTAGGACGTCCACCTACAAGATGGGCAGATGACTTGGTAAGAACTGCAGGTCGGCGTTGGATGCAGGCCGCTTCCAACCGTAGTTCCTGGAGATCAATGAGGGAGGCCTTTGTCCAGCATTGGACGTCCTACGCCTGATATGATGATGATGATGATTATAATAATCGGAATGTTATAAATTATTTAACAGAGTAGAAACAATGAATCATAACTATGTGAACAATTGTTTGATTTAAAGTGGACGTAGAAATGCTAATATGATGGGGTGGATACTTCAGTAACTTATTGCAGTGCTATTACATAACATTATTAGAAAAAGTCAAAAACATTCCATTTCAATAGGTAACATTCGGTTCAAATTATGAAAACATTTTCTTTACAAATTTTTACAGTTTTAAATTTTCAGGTAGGTAGGTATGGTACTGACGGGTCTGCGGTCGGACTAAAACATCATTTATATTATTTTTACATGTATTTGGTAGGAATAATTCCACTAAAGTTGTGCAAACCTATCTATCGTTAGTTTGTAGATAAACATCCCTTACCATCAGTCGAGGTGGTGTAGTGCAGTGGTCAAGCGCTTCACTATCAACAATAACAAAATATAAATACATATAAAGTGAAAAAATAGCGAAGTGTTACTCGTGCAACCAGCTTCAAACATTTGTTCACACTTACCTCTTATATAAATTTAAAATTGAGGTAAACCCAGAAAAAAATGAGTGTGCTTTATACCACACGATTGAAGTAAAACTTCTTTTTCAAAATATTAATTTATAAAATGGTTCAATTACAAAATTGTCCACACGTCTGTAGGTCGATCAGTCTATGTTCATTCTGGACAGACGCAACTCGCACTCACACATTAACGGTTAAAAATATACGAAACGTAACTCTCTCTTTCTATCTTCACTAACTTATATCTTCCTCTCAACTTCCGTTCGCACTTTTCGTAACGCATTCACCAGCTTACTCCCCAAGTCAAGCGTGCGTAAAGAAGTTTTACTTCAAAGACCGTGGTTTTATACCTAGGTAACTAATTTCTAGTGAAAATTACATCTGACCTCTATAGACAGAAAGATAGACGTATATTTTAGGAGTACCCCAGGGAAGTATCACTGGACCCCTACTCTTTCTTATTTACGTTAATGAACTTTTCCATATTACATAATATCTATCTGTCATGTTTGCTGATGATGCTACTATATGCATACTTAGGCCAATAATATAGAATTTTGCTCAAACATCAAACAAGACCATATGTGTAATTAATCATTATTCTGACATTAAGCGTAAAACTATTGTGAAACTTTAAAAACCTGCGATTTAGAAATTGAGTTTTTAGGTTTAGGTACTTTTAGCAGACCTAAAATTAAACATTTCAACTCAAACACTTGGGTCACACGCAGCGCACATCTGAAGGTTATTTAAGTCGTATTTGTCGAAAACAACAAACAAAATCCTTTTGTTTCAGCTTATCATATTAGACTTTATAGAAATGATAATCGAATAACGCCAATTCTCCAAGTTCACAGAGATTTGTGGAAACTGCCTTATTTTATTCCAAGTTAAATAATTTTATTGTGAAGGCTGCTCAACTGTCACTGCGATTTGCTGAATCAAGGAATTTGCGTTTGATGATCGTGGAGTACGGGTAAACGGTTCCTAGAGACGCTTTTTATGGGCAAAGATATGTATTTATCGGAGGCGGCAGGGTCAGGAAGGAACACCAGTGCCGTCTCTATCAGTAATGATAGTCTTAATCCATGTGGGCTTGTAGTGGGTAATGTCAGTTCAAATGGTATGCAGACAAATTACAGATACAACGTCCAATCGAAACTTTACAGAATTAAAACTTCATTAATCACACGGTATAACTAAGTACGCATAGCTAGAGCTACAAGTAGGTATGATACGGAACGCGCGCGGGGGGGGGGGGGGGGGGGGGCAGTTCTCATGTACGGCTGACCAACAACAACTGAGCAACTGAACCCTCGTCCGGTAAAATCGTAATGGACTCTGCTTAGCGTCGTACGACCACGCTTGCGTTCCGTTCAAACTAATCACAGCCGACCGCTGTTGTTTCATTTTGTGTCGCTATTCACGACCGAATGCAACATATTAATATGAGGAAGTTTCTGATGTTCGCTAGAAGCTCAATTTATTATTTATTTAATTAGTACGAATTAACCAAGTACATTATATAATTTAAAATAATTCAAGACATTATTTACATAAATAATACATTTTAAAATTAAAATCTTATTTACATTACATTGTAAATCTATATTATTATACTAATTTATAATATTTATTGTTATTATTATTGTTCTTATTATTGTTTTGTTTACTTGTATGTTGTTACCGAGTATGCGTTGATTTAATACGTAAAATGTATGAGAGATCTGAACCGTAGCTTGTGGGCGCTTTTTGCTGCCGACTACTATTAGGTGTTTCGTTTCTTAACTCGTAGGTATTTCGTTTTGGATGCTTGTAACTATTTGTGCCATAGTAAACGACCTCAGTTTTGACCACTTCTGTAGCGTAGTGGGTGAATAGCCGGCTGAGACGCAGAAGGTAGCGGGCTCGATTCCAGATATTTTAGTCACAGATATTTTTTCCGGTTCTGGATGTATTTCTATATATTACTAGCTGACCCGCCCGCGGCTTCGCACGCTTGAAATTTTCCGTTCCCGTGTGGACGGGATAAAAACTATATAAAACACTGGTCAAAGTGACGCGACACTTCATGTAAATGACTTCACGTCAATGAACGACGGTTATATTATATGCATATTATACATTAAAAAATATTAAAATTGCGATTAAAAATGGGGGGCGGGGGTAATAAGTACTTTACAACATATTCTCATACCAACCAAATATATAAAAACAATTAATTAAAATCGGGCGAGCCGTTTCGGAGAAGTGCGACCACTAAAACCGTGACAAGAGATTTTTATATATTATACGAAAAATAAGTATGTATTTACCAAAATAAAAGTATTTAAGTATTCTATCTGTTATCTGGTTCCCATAGTACAAGCTCTGCTTAGTTTGGGGCTAGATAGCGCCGTGTGAAATGTCCAGAGATATTTATTTATATTATTTAAACGCCATAACAGGTATTAGTAATTGGTTCACCTCGGAAATGCTCCACTTATATACAATATAGGTACAACCAAATTAGGATCTAGTCGATTTGCAAAACCAATGAGTCAAGCGACCAGTGCCCCGTTAGAGTACGCTTCAGGAAAAGTTTCCTCTAGCCAAGCGCTACATAAAGCTCTCCTCAGTCTACGACGAGTGAGGAACTCGGGTGCTGTTATGATAATTTATTAGTACGGCTGACGGCTCACGGCGCCGGCGGCTGGGGCTGGGGCTGCGGCTAGGGGACCGGTTCCAATTTTGCTTTTCACTAAAGTATAACAGTTTTTGCACGATTGTCCAAAAATATGAGTATTAATTTAGACTAGCCTTTTCAGTTTATGATTAAAATTAGTATTGTTATCCAAAACGGAAAGACCTCCGTGTCCAGTCCATCCAAAGGTTGTCTGGAAGAGATCGCTTTTAGCGCCTGAAACGCCGGAGGTTGCGGGTTTGATTCCCGCTGCTGGACTAATGTTTGCATGGTCTACAGATAAGTATTTGTTCCGGGTTTGGGTATTTTTCTCTAAATTATAAGTATGTATTTATAAAAAAAATATGTATATATATAAGTATTTTATCAGATATCTGGTTCCCATAGTGCAAGCTCTGCTTAGTTCGGTTTAGAGAATGTTTATTGCCTGACGAAATTATAAATTTCACTTACAAGACAAATTAATGCTAACTTAAGGCGGGCTGGTTTCGGAACTTTAGGTATTTTACGCTACATCAGGCCCCGCCAATCTAAACGCATCTGCACTGCACTAATTTGAAGCGTGGGGAAAGTTTTGGGAGACAAACGGCGTGCGTCCGACTTCGAAGACGTCTCGATGGGCACTGGCCGCCCGGCGCGAGCGCCTGAACGAGTAGATTTGAATAGTTTTCTTTCAAAGAGATTAGTAATAACTGAATTACATATTGTTTTTTCACAATTCCTTAGTTAATAATAAGCTCTATCTTTTGGTATAAATTTGACATGATTTCAAGAAGAAACCTCTTAGTATCGACCGTTTAAATAACAATTTAGTGTCAACTTTATGATTTTTTTTTATCAAGAAAAGTATTATTATTCGCGTTTCTATTTTCACAAAGCGCTAGATTATATGTTAAATTTTAATAAAATATGTTTTTTGTGCATATTTCACATTTCGATAGAGATACAGTTGTTAAAAAAACCTTAAAGTCAAGTCCCTTCAAACTTCCCCGCCTTAATAAAACTTGTTAAGAAACCGGTGAGCATACGTTTTCTAAACTAAGTGTAAGTTGGTAACTTAAACTATAAATGTATAGAAAAAAAGACAACAAAAAGAAATACACTAAACAATAGGTAGACAAAACACAAAAGGGATAGTCGGATAAACATGTAAGATATAAATTTTCAAACTATCATTGTTATGAACACTTTAAGTACTAAATCATGGTAAATATCCTGTTTTTAGTACAGATAACAGGTAATGTGTTGAAGATGTGAAGAGAGAGTGTTTTTATTTAGAAGAGTTTTTTTATTTAGAAGAGTGTTTTTATTTAGAAATATCAAAAAACATTTTCCATAATACACGAAGCAACCTTCTTTTTGAAAATGTTTATGCTCTCAACTTCTTTTCTAGGTTAATGTATAATTTAGCCCCTTCTAAAGTGATATTTTTACTACCGTAATTTGTTCTAGGAAATGGTAGACATTTTTCGGCATTTCTCAACGTTTTCTTCATTAGCTGATTATTTTTTGTAAAGTCTATTTCTGATTGTATGTCGTTATTTAGTAATTTGCTCATTAGGATAATTGTTTTTTATGTAAGTTGTTGTTTTAAATTCATTAATTTCGTTTCAGAATAGTCCTTCCTTGTTGGTGTCAGGTAATCTTATTGAAATTGAATATTGTCTAGCATTATTTATTCATTTATATTTATTTTATCTAATTAGCAGTAGTAGTTATCTTTAGTAGTTTTTTATATATGTTATAGACACTAGCTGACTCGCCACGGCTGACGGCTACGCACGTATTTATATCTAAACAAAATATAACATAGCACTCTAGGATTCTATTGGTTAAATAATTTTCAGAATCGAATCAGTAGTTCCGAAGATTATCCCATACATCATACTAACAAACAAACAAACTCACAAATAAACATTACCTCTTCAAAATATTAGTATCTAACCATTATCCAACAACTTTAATCTGTAGCCCAAGAGGCTTGTTGACGGTGTGCCACATCAAACGCCGATAACTGTTCTACAGAAGCAACAAATAAATTCTAAATCTTTTGAACACATTTTATTTCTTGTAAAACATGATTTGATCGTTTTAAAAAGCACAAGATCCGAGTAGGCTCTACCGTTTATATTGAATCAAGTTGAATATGTGAAGTCGTAGAACCGGCCCGGAGAGGGCATGGTACTTGGCAGGCGAAGGGCTAGTTACGAGTGGACTAGGCAGCTTTTGGACAACAAAGTGATGTGTCTTAGAATCGCTTTGCATTTATTGGCGTAGCGTCTGTTTTGAATGAGGTACGAGTATTCCTAATCAAGCTCTAAAATTATTTCCAACAAAATAACAATTTATCGATTTTTTAGGGTTCTGTTCTCAAAGGGTAAGACGGCACCCTATTACTGAAGCTCCGCTGTCTGTCTGTCACCAGGCTGTATCTCATGAACGTGATAGTTAGACACTTGAAATTTTCGCAGATGCTGTAGGTATTTCTGTTACCGCTATAACAATAAATACTAAAAACAGAATACAATAACTATTTAAGGGGCGGCTCCCATACAACAAACGTGATTTTTTTTCTCGTTTTAGCTCGATTTTGATAATGGCAACAGGTAGACGCTTGAAATATTCACAAAATATTAAGTTATATATTCACTTTAAAAATAAATAACTAAATTAAAATAAAACAAATAGTTAAGGGGGGCTCCCATACAACAAACGTGATTTTATTGCCGTTTTTATAGATAATGGTACGGAACCCATCGTGCGTGAGTCCGACTCGCAATTGGCCGGTTTTGATTTCTTGTGTAGATGGTCGTACAAAAATATCACGGTAAACATTTTCTCTAGTCTATACAATTTTTATAAATTACTTAGTCCGGTGGTTGATAACCCTCTCCAAATGTAATGTACCGCTAGTTCTTTAAGTACCCCAATTAGGGTGAGGAGATTTACAGCGGGTTAGAGGGGTTGGGGGGGGGGGGGGGGGGAGAGGGTGGAGGATGACAACGGCAATTAGTTGAGTAGTAATTGTTCGGTGAGATTATAATATCACGTAAATTGTCCCATTCGCTTGATTAAACTCATTAATTAAGATGAAGAACATTTTATTAAATTAGTTCTAATAAACTATTTAGAAATACAAGAAATTCATCCTAAGTATATTATCATAATCATCAGTGTCATTGACTGCGCCATCTCTAACATCTATAGATAGCACCACACCTCATTAAAATATCTTGGTTGGACTGGCTTTCACGAGAAGCTTTATCAAATTATTCTCCTAGCTGCAAATCCTTACTGCGGTACATTTGCTGATGCATGGAAGAAACTAATGCTATGCTGGTCTAATGTGACCTGGAGGTGAAGCAAATATATTGCCTACCTGATGTTAAGTGGTAACCATATAAATACGTGATGTATAACGTACCGTCTTATCGGTGTTTCGATCGACAGTGCGAGGCGAGACGTTATTCGGAGCGGATCGCACTCACCCTGATGAGGGTTCACGAATTGAACCGAAACATTGTCGGTCGAAACACCGATAACACGGTACGTGATAAATCCCGTATTTATAATAATGATTCAAATCAATATCGAAGGTTTTCTAAGTAAAATGGTAACCATATAACAAAGTTTAGCCTCGTAGGACAGGCACCTTAGAAACGTGCCCTACGATGCACTGCCCTGCGTCCATCATCTTGAGGGATACAGGAGTAAAGCCTCATGTGCCTGTAATTTCACCAGCAACCATACCCTTCAGACCGAAACACCAATGCTGCTTGGCGGCAGAAAAAGGTGTGATGGGTGAATGGTATTTACATGACAATTTAATTTATTGAATGAATGAAATACTCTTTATTGCACACCAAATAAAAATACAATAATGGAAATAAACAATAAATAAAGGTACAATGGGCGGTCTTATCGCTTAAAGCGATCTCTTCCAGACAACCTTTGGATGGACAGGATAAACAAAATCAAAAGACGGCGGTGTAAGAGTACCTACAGACATAAACAGAACCCACAAAATAAAATATACCTATTAATTATACTAATAAACATAAACTTAAATACATACAAATAATATAAGAATAAATAAACTACACTACATAAAGAGGATAAATAACATAAACACTAACTAGCAGTTACGAGACAACGAAAGGAAATGGTTGTATACCTTGACTTTGAAAATAGGAAGAGATTGGGACGACCTTACAGACAAAGGTAAGGCGTTCCACAGTCGCACAGCTTGTACTGTAAAGGAGTCACCATAAAATTGTGAACTATGGATGGGAGTTCGAAGCTGTAGAGCTTCGGAAGAACGAAGGGTTTGAGAGTGTCCCTGATACAGAAACTCGAAACGCTCCTTTAGATAAGAAGGTGAAGTGGGATTATAGAGAATGTTATAAAGAAGTGATACAATATGTGCATTCCGGCGAAGACGTATAGGGAGCCACTTGAGTTTTGCGCGGAATTCTGAGACATGGTCATACTTGCGCAAGCCGAATATGAACCGAATACAAAGGTTTTGAAGGCGCTCAAGTTTACTCATTTGGACTTCGGAAATGTCGAGGTAGCTGGCGTCGGCGTAATCTAAGATAGGGAGTAGAAGAGATTGTGCAAGCGTAATTTTGGTGGCGGTCGGTAAAAAGTTACGAAGTCTACGCAACGAAGCTGAAGAAGCAAACACTTTGCGGCTGATCTCAGCAATACACGGCACCCATGATAGTTTGGTGTCCATGATAATTCCCAAGTTTTTCACCGTCTGACTGATAGCTATTTGTGTTCCATTAAAAAGTACAGGTGGGAGTTGTGCAAAATCTAGCCTAGGAATCATTTTGTGACTACCGATTATGATCACTTGTGTCTTTTTAGGGTTTACGGTAAGACCAAAGGATTTGCTCCAGTCACATTTTATTTTAATGTATGAATTTAAATGTTGATTTTATTTTGAATAATGAAGTTAAATGAAATTTTTAATATTATATAAACTCTATGTAAATTAATATTTTTGTTTGACAAACTACCTATGTGTCGGTCTGTGTAGGCCTTTGGTGTGGGACGCCACGTGCGTCGATACCCTTGCGCCATCTCATCTGTCTGGTGCAGCAGTTGGGACCGGTGCGGCGGAAAATTCAGCCGAAGATCATAAGCGGAACAAATATGGAAGTCTCGAGAGAGCTTACGTATTTGAGCCATTGGGGTCGAGACCCTGGATCCATGGCGTACCGGGACCCATCGCGTTTTCAAAATTCTTTCTGGGCGTCTGATCGAAGCGACGTGTGATCCGAGAACTGATGCTTATCTGGGTCATTGCATAAGAATTGCAATTCAGCGGGGCAATGCAGGCAGTGCCTTGGGGACACTTCCGCCTGGTTGCAATCTGGAGCAGTTGAGCGATCTATAGATCGTTTGCAACGGTCTTTAGATGATTCAACTGTTTCTTCTGTATTTAAATCATGTAACCAAGTTTATATTCTTTTTTTTTATATTATTAAAGTCATTTTGCCCCTTGTAGCAGCCATTAATTGCTCTATCATTTAAGTAATGTTTTAAATACTTTAAATTAATTAGTGTATATGAGCGACCCGTTCTAATCAATTAAGTAAGGAAAAGAAAACAAAAATGCTCGACATTTCACACAGCGCAGCGCCATAAGTAAATACAAACTGTAAGTTGTGTGCCTTCAGTATTCACACACGCAATCCTTCACAGTCCTGTAACCTGTAAAGTATTTGTTTGTTTATCAAATAAATTATCCCGATGATGATTGTGTGTATTTTTCTAGATATAGTTATAAAACAGTTTTAAAAGAACAAGGAGGGTAGTAATAAATTTACTTACTACAAAAATTATAGGTTGTTATAAATTTACCTGTAATTTGTTCTAATTTTTTAATTTTGTTTTTTGTTAGCCTATATTTTCACACTGCTGGGCAAAGGCCTCCGCCAACTTCTTACACCTATTGCGATCCTTGGCAGATTCCCGCCATTCCCTCTCGAATCCACTGATGTCATCGCGCCAACGCTTTCGCGGCCGACTCCGACGTTAACATTAAATTTGTTCTAATAACATAGGTTTATATAGAGAGCTGTGTATTGCGCATCGCGCTCGTCAGAAACGAGTTCCACCAAGGTCCCATTATTGATGGGAATCCAAGTGTAGGTACCTACGCTGCATCGTACTCGTACAGCTTCCACCTTGCAGTTATTATATCTCACACTCTATTTATACAAATTATCTAGTAGATCCCGCGCGCGGCTTCGCACGCGTGTTTGTCCATTCAGCCATGCCTCAACCCAGGTCAATCCATCAATCAATGCTAAATTTCATTGAAATCTGTCCTGCCGTTTAGTCATGAGAACATAAACAAAAAGGCAGAGAGTCAGGTTACTTTCCAACTTATAACATAAGTATGGATACTTTCACAAAAAGTTGAGTCGCGGAGGAACAGGCGGTAAAATTCACGTTTTAAAATGATCCTTGATGATTTATATATATATAATTTGATGAATATACCTTAGCTAGATACAATAAAATGAGAAACAAGAAAATTTATAATGGGTTCACAAGAAAGCGATCTCTTCCAGAAAACCCTTAGCTGGAGAATTATTAATGGTGAATAAGCATTCATGCAAAGTTTTTTACTCATTTCTTGCCCTTCCTAAAGTACTTAAACACTTGTAAATAGCCATATATAATAATATATATAATATACTAAATAATATTAAGTGGTAAAGTTTGTATGTTTGTAGGGCGTAATCTCAGAAACTACTGAACGGATTCTGAAAATTCTTAACTAATAAAAAGCAACACTATCCTTGCTTGAGTGGATATTAGAACGCTATATTTTATTTTGCTAAAAATCCTAGCGAAGCCGGGTGTTTCAGCTAGTCTTATGTAATATGTACATTTGTAGCTGGTAGTATTACACAGTTGTATCCAAAAAAGGGTTCTGTATAATACACGCAAGCGTTCAGTTATTAATGTCAGTAACGTAAAGGTCACCCATCCAACTACCGACTATGCGGACGATTGTGTCCACATTTATATCGAAAAAAAGATGAGGTTCTTAATTCGTAGAATTTCTTCAGCGATAATTCTTAGCTACGTTGTCCGATTTCAATAATTGTTTTATTTATTTATTTATTTATACTTAGATTCACAGTTACATTACCATATATTATAAACTAATTAACATAGTGCTGGACTTAAACCAAACTGAATCTACATTATGTAATACTCAACTTATAAAGACCCGGCAAAGTAGCTCGCCTGTTAACTTACTTACTTACATATATATATATATATATTTAAATTAAATATTTACATGAAAAAATACTAACAAGAAATATTTTGCAAGAAAAAGTGAATATTAACATTTTTTAGAATATAAATTAATGAAAAAAGTGCCTCTTGAGCTACAATGTTTGCCTGATCGCATTTGAAGTGTGTGTGTGCGTGAGTAAAACTTCTTTACGCACGCTTGACTTGGGAAGTAAGCTGGTGAATGCGTTACGAAAAGTGCGAACAGGAGTTGAGAGGGAGATACAAGTTAGTGAAGATAGAAAGAGAGAGAGTTACGTTTCGTATATTACTGTAGGGGTAAGAAAGAGAGGTGCGAACACATATTTTCTTTCTCTCTTTCTCTCATAGCCCTTTGATTTGTCGCATAACTCCTATCCCAAATTAGCCTAAAATAAACAAACTGCAAAAACAAAATACTTCATGCTGTTTAATAGAGTTCATTTTGCTATAGATTAAAACAAAGTATTTACGACGTTTCGTATTTTGAATCTACCAGCTTCGATTTACGAACAAGTTCAGCTATTCCACAACAGATGGCAGGCAGCAGCAGAAGTTTTACTTCAGTCGTGTGGTCCTTACTCGTTTTTTTTGTTGAACGGGGTTACCTCAGAGATTGGTTAGATACATATAAATTTGGTCAAGATTTGATGACAGGATCCATGAGCAAATCCTTTTTTTTTATTATGGCTAGATCTTCGTTTAACCACAATCTCACCTGATGTTAAGCGATGATGTGGTCTAAGATGAAGCACGAAGATCTAGAAGAAACCTATTCACTCTTACCTTAAAGAGGCTCGGTTTGTATTCTTTAGGAGAAACAGACGACGGCAAAGTGTTCCATACCTCAGCTGTACGCATCAAGAACGTAGAACCATAACGGTGTGTGCGAATGTGTGGTATATCAACTAGGTACGGATGGATCATCATCAAGCTCTTGCAGATTTATTCTATTTTCTGTTTCTGAAGTCTGTTATATTTTTGTTAAAAAGTTACTTGCGAGTAGTTTATTTATATATTTTTGTTGTGTCAAAGTCAAGATTACTTGGACTTTTCTGAGTACCATGTACCTACACGAAATTAGAGCAGAAGCCAGTATGTTTGCAATATACTGGCAACCCATAGCAGTGTTAGCATAGCGTGGCGCAGTGGGCGAACAGCCGGCTGAGACGCAGGAGGTAGCGGGTTCGATTCCCGCCGCGAAGCAAATGTTTGCATGAGCTACAGATATTTGTTCCGGATCTGGATGTTTTTATATAAATAATAAGTATGCTTATTTGATGTTTATTGTATCATCTGCTGCTTTGCAATGAAATGATGTATATACAAAAAAAATAAAGTATATACCTAAGTATTCTATCAGTTATATGGTTACTATAGTATAATCCCTGCTTAGTTTGGGGCTGGATAGCGCTGTCTGAGGTGTCCAGCAATGTTTATTTATTTATTTGCCTAACAGTCTGGGGGAAGTACAATTCTACAGTAGGTGCTCTACTATCCATATTGTTGGTTCTGATCGTGTAAGGTACTGTATGACTGTGTTGTGGTTTGTAAAAGGACACTAACAATTACGAACAGACTGCTATAGGTATAACCAAATTACAACCACCAGTACCTGGGAAGTGCCAAGTCACTTGCTTACATATAATTTCCATTTGATGTCGATTTCTGATCGCTTCATCATTTTATATTGATATACCAATTTATCCAAAAATGTAATCTAAGCAAGGTGAATGGTAAAACATAAACTTTCACGTAAAATTTGTATGAAGTAGGTGCCTATTATTAGTATTATGTATTACAGCTCTCTGTCAGATCGTTACGTTTACACGACCAAACATCTGGACCAGTTTCGATGAAATTTGGCATATAGATAGATTATGACCGGGATTGGGATAAAGGCTACTTTTTAACCATCTGCGCAGAAGGAGGGTTTTGTTTTTATTGAGAAACCACTGAAGTAATATATATTAATGCCATAAGAGGAAGGTGATTTCTTCCTCTCGACGCAAGGACAAAAATAATTATATATTCTTTCCGTTTTACTTTGAACTTTTAATTCGATCTCTGGCTCGCGGTGTCTATGTAGTCCAAGCTGAGACACTATAAATGCGGATTCGATTCCCACCGCGAGACAAATGCTGTTTGCTGTTGTGCAAGTACACAAGTTTGGTGGTAACAGATATTGTTTACAGAGAGCCTCAAGCTAAGCTAATAGAATAAGCTTTGAGGCTCAGAGTACTAATAATAACAGTACCACAGCCTACAGAATTATTCGTATCATGTGCAAATATTTGTACCGGTTCGTGTGTTGTGGTATTTGAGCACAATGGCGAACTCAACGTTTATATTACCCGATACAGGGAGTTCTAGAGTGGGATCCGAAAACCTGTCAAGCAATTTGAACGTATTGCTTAACAAAAGTTCAGTCGTCTTACCATTTCCTTCTTATCTATCCGCCTTCTTCTATCCGTCTTACTCTTCCTCGTTTTTTCAGTGATTGTTCAAAACTATGACAGCTTCAGACGTTAAATGTCAAATAAAAATAATATCAAATTAGGTAATTAATAAACTTTGCAAGTAAGTATTAATACTTCGCATAGTTAGCTAAATACATAATATAATATTTCAAAGAATTCTATGCACTGCTTTATATAAACCATGAATAATTGAACAAGTACATGATAATATATTAAGTAAGTACATATATATGTATATATGTATTATCGCGTAACGCACAGCATAATTAAATTCCTCGTGGAACAATAGCATTATGTACCAACCAACTAATATAGGTACATAGCTTTTATCCGTGTGTGCGTAATTACATATATGTGATTGGCACAAGATATCAGACATAGTGCTGGTTAATTGATCTGTTAGTACCTACTTATCAGCTATAGTGTACTTATCTATTTAAATAATTAAATATGTAAGAATACCGAGACATTTGTGTGTGTTCTTCTCTTAGCATGTCAATGATAACATGAACTACGTACTGTAAAGTAATACTTTGCCACTTTGATAGCTTTGAGAGTGGCTTTGTGGAGCTAAAAAATGCGTTACGAACGAGCATTATGAATTTTTTACAAACTTTTTATTAACTTGCAATGTATGTATGTTTGTCCGGGTGTAATCTTGCAACTGAATTTTAAACCCGTTCCCCTCAACCGATTGAGCTGAAATTTGGAATACATAATCTTCGGTGACAATGCAATAATATAGTACCATGGAGGTGCTCTCATGATGGAGACGGATACTAGACAACGGAACTTCTGAATGGATTATAATAGGTTACTAGTGCTTGGGCTCATTTGAATCTGGCTTGCGGTTCCGATTATGAATTTTGTAAAAGCTTGTTTTGACAAAGTAATTTTTCATCAAAAAACTTATTTTGTGCCTACACTGTTTGGAATGGCGACCTACTTACAAGATCTCCTAGCACCAGATCGGTCACTCTGGGTCGTCAGGGATCTATCTGAGGTCTTTGTTCAGCAGTGGTGACATTGGACTCGGCATGCTGAATCTAAAGCGAGACTCGGCTTGCAGACGGGTGGCTCGGCTTGTTCCCAATCTCGACGAGCCAGTAAGTAGGTACTAAATGCGGGGAATGAATAGGTGGGTTGATATGGTGATGATAAATCATTTTGTAGGAAGCAGTTCTCAGTACGGAAATATAATGATTATCCACATGTTTTTCGATCTCCATGATCTTTAACCCCCAACAAAAAGGAGAGGTTATTAGAAGTCTAAAGCCTTTGACTGATTTCAATCCATTTTTATTGATCGTAAGATGCTAAATAGATGGAAAAATTAATGTTGCTAAATATGTTTTGTTTTATTTTTCGTATTATTCATTACAGAAAAAACAGCACTTGTTAACAATGTAAACAATCATTATAACTAATGCTTAATGCCAATAACAGATTCTCAATTTGTAGACTGTTGTTAATTTGTTTTTTAAAGTTAGTATTCCAAAATGTTAGTTAACTAAGTTTAGTAGAAGTTGGTGCAGTTTGTACCTGGCGGGATTATATATTACAACGCGATTACTTAAACATGTCCTTCAGAGCGCTAGAATGCTCTTTCAAGCACCTTTAAGACATTGTTGTTTTTTAGTAGATATGTGACTTTACTGTTTTTAATAAGCAAACCGGTACATAGTACCATCTAAATATATACCAATTGAGTCTTTTTTATTAATTCTACTATCACGCCGATACCTATGGTTGTGCTGCCTGACCGATTACAACACGAGGTAAGATGCAATGTTTAATATTTAGTCATTTAAATCAATCGGTAAAATAGAAGTTATAGTTAAGTCGACAATGAAATCGCCATCTTGAAAGTTCAAATCACACCGGGAAGCGCAGCGTCATTATTTAACGAAATTTATAAATATGCTTTACCTTGATTTCTATAATAATCCCAAAAATTAGAAACCAGTACCAGCACACACCAGTACCAGCACACACCAGCTATAATATGTAAGTATTAGGCGGTCATTATTGAGTCCCATTTGTAGAAGCTATTTATGTAAAAAGAAAAAGATATAAGAAGTTATAGGTATATGAATAGTACCTTCATTATGAACGACCTCCGTGGCGCTGCGGGCGAATAGCCGGCTGCGACGTAGGAGGTTGCGGATCGATTCCCGCCGCGGAACATATGTTTTCATGATCTTCAGATATTTGTTCCGGGTCTGTTTGTTTCTCTATATAATTATTATAATATGTATTTAAAAAAAATAAGTATATAAGTAGTCTATCTGGTTCCCATAGTACAGACTTTGCTTAGTTTGGGGCTAGATAGCGCTGTGTGAAATGTCCAGCATTATTTATTTATCATTCGCATTCACCATTACATCGTATCGAATCACAGTATCGAATAATACACTAAAATTAAAATAATTACCAATCATGTTATATTCAAATTAGGTACGAGTATATACTTACGTCATCCTAAAACATTGACCTTATTAAAAATGCGAAGGAAAATAATATATAATAGGTTTAGTCCTCTGATTTTAAATAGTTATCATTATTTCTAAAGTATTAGTATAAAATAACAGGCAGATAAATTACAAACACATCTTTTTAATGTTTTTAAAGCTTTTGGTATTTCTTCTATAATTGTAGCTACTTTTGTGGTATATTATTCCACAGAGAAACATTTCTGATGAAAATAATAGTTGATTCTTAAAGAGGGGCTGTAAGCGAGCCGAGATATTCTCCCTATTCGAGGGTAATAATGATCGCTTACACCCGATGATATCACACATTTTTTCATCACGAATGTGTGTAAACTAATTACAATTTGTTGCTAATTTGTGATGGAACTGTGAATATATCCTAGCATTGGACTACCGGTCTACAAGTTGACCCTGTACGGATACAAATAAGATAATAATCCACTGCCTACAAACATACATACATACATATCCACTAGTTAGATGCCTACCTAATTATCTTCCTTATCATGTACCTACCTACCAGCTTATATAATAACAACACAACATTTTCCTTGCATACAACATTTTTTAAAATTGATTGTTTTTTTAGTCACATACGTTAATTTTAAATACTTATTGATAATTCAATATCAAATTACTCCTAATGTAGGAATCAAATTGGGATACAGGGTGTCTGTTAGCATCGAGAAGTATTGATTAAACAAATAAATACTTGTCGGACACCCTGCATGATTAAATCTAGTAAGTTTCTAGTTATGACTATAGAACTAGGGCGAATTGCGCAACGATAAATAAACGTATTTAGTGGCTAAATATGGTTTAAGGATTTGTCAAATCATACAAATACATCGAATTTAAATAGGTTTAGTCTCTAAATACGTTTAGGGATCGTTGTGAAAGTTGGCCTAAGCAGATAACTAAATCGTGGCTCAAACATAGATTTTTGACAATTATAAGTAGGTAAAAATGTATACGGCTCACGTGATGGTAAGTGGTAACCATCGCCTATAACAAGGTATTGCCTCGTAGGTCACGCACCTTAGAAACGTGCCCTATGACGCACGGCCCTGCGTCCATCAACTTGAGGCATACAGGTGTAACTCGGTGTGCCTCATATGCCTGTAATTTCACCAGTATCCATATCCTTCAAACCGAAATACAGCAATGCGGCAGAAATGGGTATGGTGGTAGTACTTCCCCGGGCGAGCTTTTTCATAAGAAACTCTACCACTCTTAACGTTAGTAACAATTTCCCTTCTTGAAGGTCCCCATACTGAAACACACTTCATTGAAAACTGTCAAAGCTGCGCTTGAGTCTCGATTCCTGCTTGAGCATAGGCACTTCTAGAATATAGGCCCAAGCTGTATTGTTATAATTTCAAGATTAAAGCTACAAATGCACTGACTCTACTCTCCTCTCTCTAAGGTTCCACATCAACACACTGATTATTAAACTTCACTTTTCCGGTGGGGCATTGGTCGCCAACGAACGCAGCTCGGTCGTCCACTGTGGGATTGGTGGGCGCTTTGGTCGTCTCGCTGCCATCGCTCCATATCCATTTATCGTCCTTCCCTGAGTTACTTCTAGAGGGAAGCTCGTTGTCTTGAGTGGTTTTCGTGGTTCTCTTAGTTGCCCGCTCTGGTTGGACACTATCATCGAATATCATTTTGGTGATTTGCTTGTTGATTTCTCTGTCCATAGCCTCTCTGTCGTAGTTCTGATGACTCTTGGAAACATTGTCGGCGATAGTGCGTGAAATACTATCGATTTTACTAACAGTTTCATCAAAATTGAAACCGCTGTTATGATTTCTCTCATTTTGGTTTCTACTTTGGCTATATTCATTATTATTTTGCGCAATGCTTCCTATATTTTGTCCATTTTGTCTGGAATTGCTTTGACCGTCGTTTGCCGTTTGTGTGCTTTGATCATAATTTCTGTTTTCATTATTATTTCTCCTAGAGTTTTGAGCATTGTAACCAATGGTTTGATCTCTTGTATTTTGATCAAAGTTTACTCTATCATTACTATCATCTCTTTGGTTGTTTCTATCTGGTGAATTTTGATTGTATCTGTTTTGATCGTTATTCACGTTTCTTGACTCGCTCTGATCATTATTACCCTGTCTATCGTTAGTTTGAACATAACTCTGTTTATCTTCAGTTTGTTCATTATCGTTTTGATTTCTTTGGTTATTAGGTCTCTCTATTCTTTCTTCATTTTGTCTTCCATGGTTATGAGTCTGTCTTCGGTTCTCACCATTGCCATCTTCTGAAGTTAAATGATCAGCTCGACCCTGATTGCTGTGGACATTGAACTGACCTTTTGGTCTGCTGAAAGCTGCTCCTTCTTCCACATACTGAGTTTCTAACCTTGGTTGAAAGTTTTGATCATCAGTGACTATTCGACTAGAATCCAAATTGGTTTTTAATCTGCCGTCATGGCGCGCGAAATTACCATTTTGGAATCCGCCTACAATTTCGGTATTTCTGTGTCTGTGTCTCGGATTGAGTCTTAGAGTGTCTCCTGGGTTTCCCGTGTTCACTCGTAGTTCATCAGTGTTCACCCGGAATGTCTCACGTACTTCATCTGCAAACTGTGCATTGGCAGATACTGCGATCACTGCTAGTATTATTATTTTAGACATTATCACGTTTATTCATCACTTTCACAAAAATCCTTGAAATTTCCCGCAAAATACAATAAAAATATCCGCACAATATTTTAAGAATGTTATATATACTATTGCGAAAACAATTCAAAGAATGTCATTAAATCTAGCACAACACTATGACGATATTGGTCAACAGTCATAGACCCGAACGCGTTGAAATCTTTGTTCGCAAAAGCGTGCGCGCGCGCTGGTGTATTTAGCGAGACTGTTTGACAGACGCCGGTCAATAAAAATAAATACATTCCGTTAACTGGTTGACGGTCGCGAGTCGCGGCAATGATCAATTTACAGAAGTGACGTAAGCAGGTATCAACTAACAATGCTTACAAACTTGCCTACTGCTAGTGTTGGGAGGCGTCCGGCTTATAAACGGTTTTCCGGTTAAGAGTTTGCACGAAGGGACAGAAATACAATTCACATCCGCACTAATATTCTTACTAAAATTATAAATTTTAAAGTAACTACGTCTCTATCTGTTACACGGCTGAACAGATTTCGATGAGATTTGGTATACATACAGATAGAGTAAGTTAATTATAATTTTACCAGCCCCGTGACCAACACATGTATAGTACAGGATTAACAATATGCTGAGAGGACAGTAAAGGTGCTGGGGGGAAAAATGATACTCCATCTTATCTGCAATTATAGTAGAATACCCAAAATTCAAATTGGGGCCCAAAATTCTGCTAATTTATATAGAAAACGATTAAGGAGCCATACCATTATTTAACGATTAGCATTGTTGTTCCTGTCTTATGCTGCCAAATTTTCAATGGTGTTGTATAACATACCAAAGGTGGTCATTTAAAATAAATCTATTAAAATACCAAAAGGTATGTATAGTGGGCATTTTGCGATGATACTACTAATTGGGCCCCTGATAACTTCTAAATTGTTTGAGCGGGTCCGAAACAATGTAATAAAAGGAAAATTCGTAAAGTTTTATGGAAAATGATTCATGTTAGTTTCAAAACTGGAAAATTTTTCAGGCCTGTATTTACCTTAATTGGAATGTATCCGACATTTTTTATATCGATGACTCGATCCCAGCAAGTTGCTTCGTTGATTCATTCCCAAATGTAGGTGTTGAGTTTCGCTGTTTCATCGCTGTGCGAAATGTACGTACTTGTTTTAATTAGATATATACATCGTGCGCAAAACCTCCGTGTGTCTATTAATCATTCCGGCCGGGGTCGTAGTTAGGGGCTGGCTTAGGGGTAAAACTTAGTTATAGGAAAAAATTAACTCTGATAAAACAAAAGACATATTATTAAAAAAACAAGCTTTCAAATATAAACTCTTCAAAAATTAAAATTGGACCACAAAATAAGAAACTTACACTAGCCATTTATCTTCGCCATAACAAAAATCTATTTAAAGGTCGCCTTAAAAAAATGCTGCTTCTTCTTAGCGTGTCAAGAGTTCTACGATTTCATTTATAGTATGTTGGACAGGTGTTTGGCCACAACAATAGCATTAGGTGGGGTGGTTAATAGGTCCTCCATCGTGCAGGTGTTCGGGCGCAAAGGGCACATTAGCAAGTGCTGCATTGACTGCACGGGATCACCACAGTCGCACTGCGTTAAGTTAGGGTGCCTGAATCCCCATTTGCACATACATATTAAGTCTGCAGCGGCCAACCTGGGTGCGGAGCCTGTTTAAGGACTTCCAGACTGGCCACGGCGATGGTTCTAATCGCCGTTTATTGTACTTTTGCTTTGTGTTTTTAATTTTTGTTGTAATTAGTGTTTTTCATTAATAACTGTTGTTTTTCGATCTTCGCCTTTGGTGCCACAAGTTTCAACATTTTTTTGAGAGGAAAATTAAAAACAAAATCTTTTTGTAATCTAATCTATCTTTAGGCGCATCACTCGGGTGTTTTCAAGGTCATTCTGAGCTTCATCGATGTGAGTCACCTTTGTTTAATAATAAGACCTTCGACCCATTCACCACCTTACCTAAACTAATAGATGACGTGTTAAATAATAATTCACTCACGGCCAAGGCTTTGTTAATGATACGATTGGTACTTAATATCACAGAATTATTAGGCAGGTACATAATATAAATAAATTAAAAGAAAAAATATTTAAACCTCGTGACACTCCACCACAATGCGGTGAAAATAATCCCTTCAACTTAAGGGAAGTATTTTTATTTTAAAGTGTTGAAAATATTAATTTATGGAAGGTGCTTTACAAAACCAGTTTTTTTTTAGTTTTTACCTTACCAGCAGTCACCAAAATCATGCTAATTAATTACAGTTTTACGAGACCACGTATAAAATGGCTGTATTTATTCCAGGCAGACAGACAGACATGGCGAAACTATAGGTGCTCCTATTATGGCTACGGAACCCTATAAACTATATTTACAAATGTAACGCATTTTAGTGTCTCTCGGTGCCTTTACGTCCTTAATTACATCTCTGTAAAACAATTGTTGTGTTTTTCCTAGCATTATTTCTTTAGTATTTAGCCATTGTGTTGGAAATCGTGTTAATAATTTATAATCTGTAGCTAATTGACGTAATGAAAATTGCCGTGATTTCCGTAAATAAGCGTCGCCGCACACGAGCCACGCGCGCCACTCACAAAACGCCGCCACCTGGAGCTAGAAGCGGCTACTTAGTAACCGAAACGTATGACAGCCACTTTTTTTAACGATTTTTTTTCACTTTCGGACGGTGGCGGCCACACAACAATACGAAACAAGAAGCGGTGCCTCGTGGCATGTAGCGACCACTGGCATCGGCCGTGTGCGGCGACTTCATTTAATAAAACGCACACAAAATGCATTCTGCTGCTTGGTGGTGGAGTTTTGTGGCTGTTGCCACAGAACATAAAAAACAATAGAACTAGCATGATGACTTTTCACTATGAAAACCAGTGTAGCTAAACTCACACATGTAAAAACTAGCACACTTAGAAATAAAAGTTATAATTGGTTGAAAGAGAACGTTCAAAAAGTCATAAAACCATAAAACTAATTTTACGAATACTAATTTTACCTTAGCCACTAAGGGAACATGGTTTAAAATTCTATAAAATAAATAGTAATAAAAAAATAAAGTCTACCCAGCAATAGATGGCGCTTTAGAAAATATTTTTATTTTAGTCTCTATTAATTAGAAATAAGACTGATAATGCAATGGCTGTTACTTGATTACCCACAAAACAAAGCCACTCAACAACAGATGGCGCTGTCGCTAACGATTTTTGTTATAGTCTCTAACAGCAAAGAATAAGATTGATAATGCAATGGCTGTTAGTCGATAGTCCAAAATAAATTGCTTCTGCCTTAGTGATGTACCTATGAGGATACAAGACGTATGTATCGATATCGATTACCACCTACTTACTATGGATAACGAAATAGGTACGTCAGGTTACTAGGTAATATAGGTGGTCGAAATAAACAGCTTTTCTTTCTTTCATAACATAATGACAGGTTTCCAACTCGTAAATACTAAAAAAAATATTATATTACTGGAATATTAATACTGAATTATTATACAAGGGGCACAATAATACAAAAATACTATTAAGCCAAAAATAAATTTATTTTTTATTTCTCAAAATATTCTCCGTTTGCGTCAATGCACTTTTTCATACAATTGAACCAATTTTGAAAACATCTGTGCCACTCCTCCGGTGGTGACGTCAGACACATGTTTTTCATACTCTTCGACAGCCTCTTCTGGTGATGAAAACCGTTGATCGGGTAATTGGTTCGTAATTTTTGGGAACAGACAAAAGTCACACGGTGCCAGGTCATGACTCTGTATGCTGGATGACTCATAAGTTGTACGTTTTTTTAATTTTCTTTATGTCTTGCGCCTTGGAGAAACTGAAAACAGAAGTTATTATATTATTTCACACCATAGGTCTAAAATACATTCAGAAAATCATCAATAAAACAACAAAAGGAATTAACGCCCTAAAACTTATACACCTTTTAATAGGGGGTTACTAATTAAAGCTATCGATAACACATTCATCAGTATATTGGGGTCACATCCCTAAAGCTTAGGTTGAGGTTTAAGAGAAACGCGACCTTAAAGAGTATGATTCACAGTCTATTTTGTTTGACGATTTTGCATTATAAACAAAACTAACAAAAAACAATAAAATAATACTTACCGGTGATAGGATTTGCCCCCTTTTGTTAAATTTTTGGTTCGGCTATAATATTTACACTCCAAAACGGCACAATATGGCATTTTTATATTTTTTGAAGTACGTTTACCCCACAGTAATTGAAACACGACTGAAGTGAGCGAAGCTTGTAGTGCGCTGAACTCCGCGTACTTGGTGTTACGCAGGCTCCGCCTACTTACGACTTCTATGGTTTTTTGTGTTTTGTGGCTGTTGCGCTTGGCTCGTGTGCGGCGAGGCTTATAAATAGATTGTAGAGTTAGATTATTGAAATATAGTGTTTGTTTAAATTAATTTCTTGTTGAAATCTATTGTTGACAATGAATAGTTTCATGTTGAAATGGTTTTATACTATTTGCAAGCCATTGTTGAACGTAAGATTTCAAGGTGTTATTACAATTCATTTATTCATATAATCAATGTTATAGGTTCATTATTCATTGTTCATTGTTTCGTTGTTGATCCTCTGAGACTTTGCAACTTAAAACTCCTGTACACTCTTCTAACTTCTACGATCACTCTTTTACTGTACAAGCTATTCATCTATGGAACTCTCTTCCTCCACACATTAGAACAGCCAAATCCCTTCCCATCTTTAAAACAGTTCTAGTTAAACATCTGTCTGCGCTACAATGCTGAGTTCTCATTTTCTCATGTATCGTTACGTTATCGCTACTCTTGCTTTGATTCATCTTTCTATAATATGAACCTACTTATTGTATTAATTATTTATTTATTTAATACTTTTACACAAAACAGAATAGTGCTAGGAGGACTTAATGCTAATAGCATTATCTACCAGTCATCCGGGTCGTGCTAAAAGAACGTAAGGCATGACACAGGTAAAAAGGTATTTCAAAGCTACAAAAAAATACAGAAACTACAAGTACAGACCCTAAATAACTAAATGAGGAAATAATAATAAATGCCTAACATAATGTAATATATATGTATTATATAATATATAATCTATTATGTACCTACCTAAGAATTTGTTTCACATATGCGTATACACGACACAATACACACATACTCACACATGTACCCTCAAACCCACCAACAGACACACACACACTCACACACCGCTAATATCATAGACATAAGTTAAGCCCATATTGTAAGATTATTTTTATTCTATTTTATTTTGCTAATTATAACATCCTTATGAGAATTTCATTAATATTTGAAGTGAAAACTTTTTTAGGCGCTTTGGGCATTTTTCGAGATGGGAAATAACCATTGAACTCGCGACACTGTTAGCGTTACCGACACCTCTGTATATAAGTATTTCGTAATTTTTCAAGTTTTCACTTCCGTCGGCAGTCCCTCCCGGAGTGCCTCTTGGTTTTCAATAATATTGCTGTTTGAGCAATTCTGTAGTTAAATTGTTATTTATTATTGGTTTTGCATTTAAATTATTATTCTGAGCCATAAAAATAAGTTTATTCGTTATGCTTAGCTGGATGCTCTCTGTAAGCAATGTTTGTTAACAACCAAATCTGTGAACTAGCACTGTATCATAAACAGCATTGTCAAGCTTTGTAAATCTGGACTGAAATAAATGATTTGATCTAGTAATAATAAAGAACTTCTTAAATATAGTAATTATAGGTACATTACAACACTTCAGAATACCTACACTACATACCTAACACTGACACTTCACTTGCTATAGTTTCCCATTACATAAGTCAGTTACAATTTTATATATATTCGCGTGTTATACATTCACATATTATTACAAACCTTATTAATATTTTTAATTAAACCTGATAAATATTTTTGCTCATTGTGTTGGCAACCTACGCCGGCTTCCATTGTTGTATAAAACTCGGACTCACGCACACAAATGAACACAACTTATCTTTGGCTTGACTGAGAGGTGAACTACCCTCAAAATTATGAAGAAGTACTATAGGTATATATGTGTTAAGTTTATTTAGATCATCTATTTCATATGACTCTGTAAAATAAGTTAAGTTGTAAGTTGTATGAGTTGAATAAAAATATGTACGTTTTTGATGCCGCAATCTCTTGAATTAGTAGGATACATTATTAGGTCCACACCTATTTATGTATCATCATCATCATCATATCAGCCGTAGGACGTCCACTGCTGGACAAAGGCCTCCCTCATTGATCTCCAGGAACTGCGGTTGGAAGCGGCCTGCATCCAACGCCGACCTGCGGTTCTTACCAAGTCGTCTGCCCATCTTGTGGGTGGACGTCCTACGCTATGCTTGCCGGTCCGTGACCTTCACTCAAGAACCTTCCGGCCCCAACGGCCATCTGTTCTGCGCGCTATATGGCCTGCCCATTGCCACTTCAACGTGCTAATCCGTCGGGCTATGTCGGTGACTTGAGTTCTCCTACGTATCTCCTCATTTCTGTATTCTGTATTTATGTATATTCAGGGTTTATTAAATGGGTGTAACTATTTTTATTTATTTATTTTTAAACTTCTTCTTAGTATTTTTTTATTACCCCTGGAAGAAACTGACTGCTCACGACACAGGGAATCCTAGTGTGAAGGCTAGTGTTCACCCAATCAATACTTACCTACATACTTTATTATTTTTTTAAAATTATTTTCACTTCTGGGTACTTATTGTTTTAGAATCATAAACTTTGACGTGAATGAGTGGATGGAGCTTCTCTCGACATAGGAAAGTTCTATCCACGTACCTACCTACATTATGTCCTACCGCATACCAGTCTATGTACACTTTTTTCATTTATATTTTATGCTTATACTGGTCTGTGGTTCTGCCTACATTATGACCTACATTTAATTATGATCTTTCTGTTGTTTATTACTATGATGTAGGTACCTACTGTTATTGCCTTTATGTTTGTTTTTAGTTTTGAATTTAGTATGTAAGTTGCATGTTATTATGGTGAAATAAACTTTATTCTTATTCTTATTTGATTTACTATTAGTATGGCATATTTATGTTCAACTAGTGGTTGCCAGCGGCTTCGCCCGCGTGGTTCTGGGGTGCAAAATACACATATATAAACCTTGACATCCCATTTTTATCTCATGGGAACTGATTTATGGGATAAATTGTAGCTTATGTGGTATATATATATATATATATATATATAAGTACTCATCAATGGATTAGATACATAATAAGTAATACAGCATCACACTAATATAACAAATGCGAAAGTTTGGATGTGTATTTGTTACTCAGTCACGCCATAACAGCTGGACCGATTTCGATGAAATTTGGTATATACGTAGGTTATAACCTGGATCACATATATATATATATATATATATATATATATTTATTTTGCTTATGTAAGTTTATTCAATACTCATTAATTTTTTTTATTAGCTACCGTCCTATAACGTTCTCGTGAAATCCAGTCCATCCAAAGGTTGTCTGGAAAAGATCGCTTAGCGATAAGACCACAACTTGTATTTCTGCGTGTATTGTAATTTGTTTTTTTATATTGTTTTTGAATTTAAGTGTGCTGTACAATAAAGCGTTATCTATTTCTCTAATATTTACATAAGTAGGTAAAAAAACGGTTCAGAGCCATCTAAAGACTGTTTTGAACGATGTATAACTAAACTGCTGCGAGTTAGAATTATACTAGATAACTCATAACAATTGTTCTGAGTAATACCGTCATTCTTTCTCGATCTTGTAAATTGACGGACTCCGTGGCGCAGGAACAAATGTTTGCATGATCTACAGATATTTGTTTCGGGTCTGGTTGTTTCTCTATATATTATATGTATGTATGTATTTAGAAAAAGATATACTTAAGTAAGTATACTATCAGTTATCTGGTTCCCATAATACAAGCTCTGCTTAGTTTGGGGCTAGATGGCGCTGCGTGAAATGTCATGTAATCATTTATTTATTTACAAAAAATAGCGCTAATGACGTTAGTCGCTAGTTGAATGGGCGTTACAAATACGTTGTATAAACTTACTATGGGTGTTGTCGTTGACCTGATCGATTGCTTACCCAATCGTATGCTTATTAGATATGCCAATTTTGAAATATCTGTTAACTTAGGTACAATATTTTTTGCAATTGTTGCTTAATACATTTATTTCCTGTATTGGTTACTTTTGTTATGTACAGTCTTGTTTCTTTCCTGTCATTGCCGCGGAGAAACTGGCGATAAAAATTGATGTTACAAAGTGATCATTGTGATTTTTTGTTAAACAGGATAGATCTTTGTTTGACCACAATTTTACCTGATGGTAAGCGATGATGTGGTCTAAGATGAAGCACGAAGATCTAGAAGAAACCTATTTACTCTTACCTTAAAGAAGCCCGGATTGTATTCATTAGGAAAAACAGACGATGGTAAAGTGTTACATACCTCAGCTGTGCGCATCAAGAACGTAGTACCAAAAACGGTGTGTGCGAATGGGTGGTGTATCAACTAGGTACGGATGGTACTGAGCCGTGCGCCTGCTTGTCCTTTGATGGAAGGGAGATGGCGGGACCAGATGGTAGTCGATTAATGAATAAACGAATATTGATTTTTAGAATTTTTCGAGTTTTCTTGGTTGCTGGTCGCACAAGATCGGTCGCTCTAGAAATCTATGGGAAAGCCCCACGTTCAGCAGTGATGGACGTCCTGTTGCTGATATGATGATGATGATTGGCATCACATCGTGATTGACATCATGATCACATGATGATCACATCATGATGATTCATTATGATTGGAATCACAACCAAAAAGATCAGAAGACTGACAAAGGATACCTGTGTTAGCTACAGCACGTGTAGTCTACACACGCGCATGCGCCTGCATATAAAACCCCTATTTATTTTTATCGCTGAAGGTTAATTCTCGTTGTTATATATAATCAAAGTTGAAATCTAATCTCGATGCCTGTCGATGCGACGTTTAACCTGACTGAATCGTAATCACATACGCTTTGTGTTTCTATTGGTTGCGGGATCAATACCCGCACCGGAATCAATGTTTACAATATCTGCAGATATGTATTCCAGATCTGGGTGTTTTTTCATATTATAAAGGTATAATAAAATACGTAATGAAGAATTCTAAAGTTAACTCACGAGCGGAGCGAGGGACTTACTAGAATCCTGAGTGCAAAGAGGAATATATATAACACGCCAGGCACGCCCAAGACGCAAAAAGCTTTATCCACGAGGAGAATACTCTACTTTTCCCACTTTCTAAAAAACAAATCTAGGTTGGTGCATTCTGTGTAGAGGTTAGTTCGATTTACGAATAAGTTCTTTGGTTAAAATTTTAATACAGATGAGGTTCCAAATTCAAATCAAATTCAAGTTCTACAATACGGATCAAGCCGGGAGTAAAGTTGTACTGAATTTTATTATGCCCTCGCAGGCATAATAAAATTCAGTACAACTTTACTCCCGGCTCAACCGTAGGGATATAATCACCTGCTTTTGCTGAGGTTAACATGACATGTAATTTGACATTGACGAGCAGGTGCTGTGATAAATATATTATATAAGTTATTTGTTTCCCATAATGACTCTGCTAAGTTTGGGGCTAGATAGCGCAGTATGAAATATCCAGTTTTGTTACTAAGTATTATTATGATTGTTATTTATTTTTATGATATACAATAAGTGTGTGTACCTACATTAATCTTTCAACTAGTTTACCTCCAGCCAGATAATTTATATAAAAATACATTATTATACAGAAATAATATACAATTATTTACAAGACTATAAAATACAGAAATAACAGTTAAATCATCTAAAGACCGTTGCAAACGATCTATAGATAGCTCAACTGCTCCAGATCACTACCAGGCGGAAGTGTCCCCAAAACACTAGCTGCATTGCCCCGGTGAATTGCAATGCGTTGACTGAAATAAGCAGCTCTCGGAATAATTAATGAATGAATATTCATTTCTTGTATAAATATCAAATTTAATGAAATGATTTACAGCTTAGCTTGGTAAAGTGGACAATGGACCGTAGGGTCACAGTAATTCTGAGTAGTGCTCATAAGTTCTATACATCAAACTGTACCTAAACTAAACGAACTTGCTCCTATTTGCATAACGTCGTCAACTCTGAAGAGTTTACCATTTACGGCTTTCAGTTATTACTGTTTCACATTGTGCAATATATTTATCCAAGCCCAAAACGCGGAGTTTTTTAATAGGCTGTTTTCAAAATCCTAATCATTTATTTGCTTGAAATATGGTCTCAAATATTTCACCAAAAACTTAGGCATGCTATTTTATGAAGCTTAATATTTATTTGTTAATTTAATTTTTGAAATGTCCACGTAAAATACTCTTATTCTTATTATTATAAGTTATGTTTCAAGTTACGTCTGTCTAAAAATATTGTCATCGAATTCTTTTTCATCGTCATTTTACCCTAGCGCTTTTTTATTTTTTGAACTAACACTTACACAACTTATAGTGATAAAACAAATCCATTATAAGGTTGTCTAAAAGTGTTGGAGTTCTCTTATCCATACTAATGTTATAAATAGGAAAGTCACCCTGTCTTTCTCTCTGTTTGTTACGTTGTCACGACTAAACGTCTTGACCGATTTCGACAAAATTTGGTATGAAGATAGATTATGACCGATAATGTTTTTGTTGATAAACCACGCGTGCGAAGCCGCGTGCGGGTCGGCTAATGTTTATATATCTATACTTACTAACATTATAAAGAGGAAAGATTTGTATTTTTGTGTGCGTGTGTATGTTTATAATGAATAAACTCAAAAACTACTACACCGATTTCAAAAATTTTTTCACCATTGGAAAGCTACATTCACCCAGAGTGACATACGCTATATTTATTGCTAGAAAAATTAGGAGTCCTTACTAAAACTTAAGTAACGTAACCCAAGGCGTAAAAAAAGTGCCCTAAAACGTCTTTCATCGCATGCGCTGCGGAAACTATATATATGACGATAGGACACAAATATGTTCTACAATATTAAAGAACATATCAATATCTACAAAAATAATATTATAAAGAGGAAAGATTTGTTTGTTTGTTTTTTTTGCATTGAATACGCTCCGAAACTGCTGGACCGATTTAAAAAATTCTTTCACCGTTGGGAAGCTACACTATCCCCGGGTGACATAGGCTACTTTTTACCCAACTGCGCAAAGGGAGGGTAATGTTTTTATTGAAAAACTACGCGTGCGAAGCTGCGGATTGATCAGCTAGTGTACTATAAACCAATTAGGTGTGTGAACCAATTAGGAAGCAGGTCTATGGCAAGAGGCAAGAGATAATAACTGGCAAGAGTTACCCTGTTTCTGAGAAGTCAGTTAATATCGTGACGAGCTAACAAATAATGTGATGTAATCTGTTATATCACTAGTCTAGTAAGTAGGCATGGAAATGATTGCTACTGCGACTGTGTTTTGTAGCAGACCGGAATAACTGCGACCGATATACGATGAAAACCAAAAGTGATTTAATTTGAATTATTTTAGTAGGTTATGAGAAAGAAAATAGCAGTTGTGACATATGATTTTTCACATGCTACTCGTGAAACGTTCCATTCCTACTAGTAAGAGAGAATGATGATATTTGTAGGTATGACTGTGCTTTTGCTCCTCATCCATATAGGTACAAGTTATATGAAGTGTCATCGAAAAACAGTCGAGTTTTACTCCTGAGTTATTTTTAACAGCGACCAACATTACTTGGTTCTTTATTAATCATGTTATGTAAGTATTTATACTTTTCGTGAAAAAGTCTATGCCTTGTTAGCTCGCTGTTAACCATTTTCTGGTAAGCTAAAATTATATACAGTAGGTTATTTATTTTAACACACAGTATGGGGAAAGGCGAAACTAACAGATACAGCAAAACTATCATAAGTAGGTGCAGTTTCTTCGAGTCACTTCAGCTTGCCATGATCCTCTTGGCATTGTCTGTGAGCTTGGTTTGTGTACAGATCTCCTCAGTTCTACGTAACAGAGCTCTATACTAGAACTGAAACTGTATTTTCTCAAACCGCATTATTTGCATGTTTTGTGTCAATAACTTCTAGTCCATAAACCGCGGAAACTGGCATAATGATTATGATAATTATGATAAAAACGTCGAAAACATGAAAAAAGTCCCCTAAATATTCAGAAGCGTTCTAACATTAAAATACGATTTGTAAGTTGTGGTCCAAATGTTGCCGTTATTTTTTGTGCACAGATAGAAATGGGTTTGGAATAATAACAGATTATGTTTATGCGGAGGTCATTTTAGCCTTTTTAGGGTTCTGTAGTCGAATTAAGAGGTTTTAAAGTTTTGTCATTTCCTTTAATCTGTCGATTAGACTAAGACTTTAAGTGCTTGTAAAGCTGAAATTAGACATGAAGATACATTTTTATGACGCCTAGTGAGTTACAAATGAAAACGAATAAACTAGTTGTGCGTAAGTTGTGGGTGACTTTTCTTGCGCACCTAATCAACGACAATGTCACACGATAGGCGTGTGACATATCGTTGAATAGGTCTTTTAAAAACATTATGAGGTTTCGTCTGCACATTTACGAAACAAGATTCATTTACATGAAACATTGTATTTGGTAAAGGTTATAAGTTAAAGCGAATTGTTTAATTCAAGTTCAGAGGTATCTAATGCATCGATAATATATCAACTATTTATATTGACGGAGGCAAATAGCCTTCTCACAAAATAATCGTCACCATCGTGATCCGTGCCACAGGACATCCACTGCGGAACATAGGTCTCCTCCATTGATATTCAGGGCGATTAATTTTGTGCATCTTGCACCCAAAGCTCCCACCACCCTCTATAAGGTCGTCTTTCATCTTGTGGGGGTTGACCTACGCTGCTCTTTCCAGTGATTAGTATCCACTCGAGAGCCTTTCTGTTCCAACGGCCGTCAGTTCTTCAAGATATATACTCCGCCTTTTTAGCTTGCTAAGCCTCTTGGCTATACGTATGGTTGAAAATGGACATTATTTGTTATCATTGATTTGTAGTCCCCGACGTATAAAGAGTTATACACGCTCGGACTTGGTCTCACGCGCCGGTGCAATCGGCGTGTGTTCTTTTCGCACCCCGTTGATACAGAGCGGTCAATGTGTTCGGCCCTGGGGCCTCATTCTTTTGCCAGGCGTGGGTCTTAATCACGGACTTGCCCTGAGATGGGCAGTCCGGTAATCGGTCCACGCTTGGTGTGGGTTTGGGTGTTGGTAGGGATTTGGGAGCTTGTGTGGTGATGGAAGAAGATGCGGCGGCTAAGTGACGGGGGTAGGCTTTGGTCTTGGGGATCTCCTCGTGACCCCGGGCTCAGAGCCCTTGGCCCGCTTGAACATCCTCCTCGCAAGACCAGTCGTCCATGCTCTCTACAGTATGACGCCTGCGTGTTTATGTGTCTGTTTGTGCGTGTGTGTGTCTGTATGTGACATCGTAGTTCCTAAACGGATAGACCGATTTGGACGCGGACGCGGATTAATCTATAATATAAAAATGAATCGCAAAATGTGTTGGTAAGCGCATAACTCAACAACGCCTGGACCAATTTGGCCAATTCTTTTTTTGTTGTATTTCTTATTGTTAGAAGAAGGTTCTTATGAAAGAAAAAATTAAGAAAATTGCGCGCAAAATTAGAAAATTTAAGAATACTTAACCACCATATAAAATTATTTATAATCTAACCTTAGCGCTTTTATAATGTAACCTTATGACGTTTGTCATAGAATTGACAGAATGCGTGCTGCAAATATCGTCAAAGAGGATGTAAAAAAATGAATATTGTTTGAAACAGATGCTTTGGTAGGAGTTATCCCGAGATTTATTGTCTATATATATAAAAATTAATTGCTGTTCGTTAGTCTCGCTAAAACGCGAGCCGGGGACAACAATTGACAATTCTACCAGGGTGACTTATATTGACAGCCCGCGTTATACCTATGCATGTCAAGCCGATACGAAGTTCGGCGGGACCACTAGTGGACAATAAAATAGTATAACTTAATTTTAATTTTGACCGTTCTTTATTCGATAATAAAAGCATAACTAGTACAATTCCAGTTTGAATTGAATCATAGAATTAACAATCATATGATTTATACAGTTATTTCAGCTAAGAACGCTTCTGAAAACTTATACAAATAAAATTGATTCTAAAGTGGGCACTTTCTTCATGTTACGATACATATTTGGTGTTTAAATTGGTAATAATTTTGGTATACCTAGTTATATAATAAATTAAATTATATTAATTAATAGAAATTAATTTATTCCAACCGGGCGTAGGGACACAATGGAACACTTGGAGTAGAGTACATTACTGTATCAGGTTCAGGCCTGAAAAATAGATGTGAGTGGAAAAATAATTGCTAAAAATGAATGAATGATTATTTTTTCATTATAGCTACAAGCTAGTCACAACAGATAAAGCGAAATAAAAAAACAAATGAATGTAAGCATAATGGGCGGTCTTATCACGTCGTAGTTCAAAGGCCAACTGGATTCTCACCGGGCTACTTAGCTTTTGGAATTATCTTCGATTAAATCATTGGTCTAAGGTTGTAAGTAGTGATAAACTGATAGATAACCGCATGACCTCTAAGGGACTGCTAAGCTATCCAGACGGACTGCATCATAACCAGACTTTTCCCTATATTTGTGTCACTAAAGCTACACGCATACCAAATTTCAGCATTGTGGGGTCACTGGTGTGCCCTGTGAATTTTGTCAAAGTTCAGTTTTTATTATGGCTAATAACTTGAAAACTACAAAGTTTTAACTAAAAATATAACAGGGTCGAAATGTACTCACAAAGAACTTTTATTAGAGATGTCATTTGACTCGATGTTTCAAAGTGATCCCTGTGTTTTTAATTATTGATTTTGACTTTGACTTGACCGGATAGTCCTATTTTGTTTATTTTTACCCCTCTTGAATCCCGATATCTCAACAACCCCCCAACATTTTTAGCTCATTTAGTCACGCCAAAATTGAGCCATCACTACCTACCTACTTACCAAATTTCACGATGATCGGATAAACGCTTCGAAAGTTATCTTCGGACAAATTCACATACATACATACATACAACGCCGATTTGCGCAAATTTATTTGGAGATATCGCTTCGCTCGATCAATTAAACTATCTGACAATATCCCGTTTAATACTATTTTTGTTGTCATAAAAGCGCGGAAAGCATATCTCTTTGTACGCCGAGTAAAAACAAAAGTATTATTTTATCTGACGTCATGTGCTTTCATTAAATGGGTTCATTGTCCCAGACAACACATGAGATAGATTATCCGAAGGGATCTGTCTGGGGCTTAGCTTTTCATTTAAAAAGGCTTTTCTTGGGAATGTAGATGTTTTTATTTAAATGTTGTTTTTTGATTTATACTGCTAAGGTGGAAAGTGTACAGCCCACTTGATGGTTATCGAAGTCTATGCACTTATATAACAACCAAGACATCATCGAAATTATTGATATTGTTATTATTAATTAATATTGTATATTATATTGTAATTATTTATTAGTATTTTGCCCCTTATATATTATTATTCAAAAAATCAAAATGTTTTTATTTCTGTAACAGATAGTTTTTTTACATAGTGTTTTAAGGTTGGAAACTTCTTTTAAGTATAGAAACTTGTGTTAGAAGGCTCTGCTCTTCCATATCCAAGAGTATTTTTATTGGTTACATATACTTATTTTACAAGTTACTTGCCTTAATATTTAGACATGCATTAATATTAAATATAAAAGTGTGTGTACGTGTGTGGGTGTATGTACGAGTGCGGGTGTGTATGCGTGAGTTGCGGGCGCGTATGTGTAAAAGTGTGTGTGTGTAGGGTGTGTGTGTGTATGCGCGTGTGTTTATGTTCTGCCTCTAGTCCAGTTTTCACGTGTTATTTTAATATTTAACTATGATAACAATTTCATGAATATAAATATGATCAAAAATAGAGGTGCTTCCGTCTCTTCGTAATTTTTTGTCTGTATCCATTCTGTCAACATTTTCTTACAGTAATGATATTGCATAGGGTAAATATTAAGATTTCTATGAATGATGTTGTAAAGGTGAGCGGATTGTATAGAGTACTGGTTGCGGGAAAAGCTAGTTTTGCTACCAATAACCTTAGCAACTTTGTCCTTTCTTCTGCGCTTTACAATACCAGGGTCATAGCTTAGAGTTTTATGTTTCTTTAGAATAACATTTAAAATATCCAATTTTCTTACTGTCAATAACTGGCTTAGATTATTGCATTATTATTGCCCGTTATTAATATCACAGGGGCCGAGAGTACCTTCTATCCCAATTGTCCCGGCATGCCACCTATTAGTTACATTTTCGCAAGTTTGAAAGTAAGTATATTGTAACAAATTGTGTCAGTTTGGAACTAAAGATATCAAGTTCCATAGGTATATCATTTTTCGCTAGTTCATTGATTAGACGTGCCATCCTGGACAACGGATTGTAATAAGAAATATTGTTCTTATATATGTAAATGTAGAGATGGACGTATGCGGTCACGAAAAGTCAAAAGTCAAAACCTTTTATTCATTAAAATCACAAGGATCACTTTGAAACGTCAATTTTACTGCCTGTTCCTTCGCGACCAAGCCAGGAAAGAAAGGCAAGAAAACAAGGCTGGTTGTTTTTTTAATGATCCTTTTAGAATACATAACAATACAGGAAATAAATTACGTCTAAATCGTAACATTTTGAATGAGTTGGAGCAATTTCAATCCCAAGCTTCTCTATCATCTAAATAACCCGCTACGAGAACGGATAAGGTAAGGAATTAGTATATTAGAGGAAGTTTAACAGTAGCGCGAGTGATAGAAAAATTGAGGAGTAAGAGGCTAGCGTGGTATGGGCATGTCATGCGGAAGGAAAACAATCATGTGACTAGAAGAGTGTTAGATATGAGTGTGGATGGATATAGAATTAGAGGAAGGCCGAAGAAGAGATGGATGGACTGTGTGAAGAATGATATGGGTAGTAGGGAAGTGACAACGGAGATGACGGCTGATAGAGAGATGTGGAGGAGGAATACCTACATGTTGTGCCGACCCCGTGTAATGTGGGAAAAGGGCAGGAAGAAAAAGATAAGAAATATTCTTCTTGGCTAAGCTTGGCTGGTAAAAAATGTGTCTCCTGTTGCATTTCATAGGCTACAAAGCAATAAATAAATCAATGTTGCATTGAATATTTCGTACGTGTTTAAACAGCAGCTTGAAGTAGCGAAGTTCCTGAAGTCATACAACAACTTAGAAACTATTTACAAGAGTCGCCTCGATATTATCAATGCCACACTATTGGACAGTAATTAAACATGGATTGCAACTTCAGGGTGTTTAGGAATGAGCGAGTAAGATAAAGATACGATAAGATAACTCTTTATTGTGATTACCACACAGTAACCATATAACACTAAAAAGGCAATAAAATGGGCGACCTTATCGCTGAGAGTGATAAGTATTTACTTAAAAGGGAGGGATACACAATAACTAGCTCACCGACTCACAGCTTCGCACGCGTAGTTTCTCAATAATAAAATATTACCCTTCTGCGCAGTCGAGTGAAAAGTAGCGTATGTCTAACACCGGTCATATTCTATTCATACACCCGAATTTCATTGAAATCGGTCCAACCGTTTAGTCAGGAAAAGGTAACAAGCCTTTTCCTGACTAACAGAGAGACAAAGCGACAGAGTTACTTTCTAATTTATATTATTTGTATGGATAGATATAAACTAAATTATTGTACAATTAATATATTAAATAAATTAATATATATAAATATATATTACTGGACATACAGCACTATCTACCCCCAAACTAAGCAGAGCTTGTACTATGGGAACTAGATTACTGATAGAATACTTATATACTTTTTTGTTATAAATACATACTTATAATATATAGAGCAACTACCAGACCCGGAACAAATATTTGTAGATTATACAAACATTTGTTCCGCAGCGGAAATCGAACTCGCTACCTCCTGCGTCTCAGTCGGCTATTCGCCCACTACCCCACGGAGGTCGTCAGTATACAGGGCAACGGTAACAGTAGATAATGATGATTCGCAAATTTCCTTACAATCATCATTATAACTACGGGATTTATCATATTCCGTTTTATCGGTTCAATTCGTGAACCTTCATCAGAGTGAGTGCGATCCGCTCCGAACTACGTCTCGCCCCCCACTACGCGCCATAGCCATCTAAGCGCGCATAGACGGGCGCGGTGGCGCTTAGTAAGAGATCTGGTGTTGTCTCATGGGGAGTATAAATACTTCTCACTTTATACTTTATAATAAAATACTGTATTATAAGGATCAGGAGATATAGATACTTAGATAGTAGATTAACGATATTTAGTATTTTTTCCAATTCCTGGATATGCACATCATATTGCGGATTTCAAACAGTTCAATCAGATTCCAGAATCGACCTAACAAAGCTGTTGTAAAGAAGACGTAAAGTTTTTGGGTTTTTAAGTTCTCTACCCACTGGGTAGAGAACTTATACTCTGCCAAATAAAGATGTAGCAAAATTATAATCCTGCTTGAATAAATAATGGCGGCGCAATTTGGCCGTTTATTACCTATAACTCGCAATCCAGTCGAGTTGTTTTCCCCACCTTACTGATGACGCACGAATTCTAGTATTCGTTATACTTTGACGGTTTTCTTGAATTTTGTGAAAACAATGATAGAACCCAAAATGCGTTGTACGCATTTTGGTTATGGATACCAAATGTTTTCAACAAGCCAAGAATGTTTTCAAGAGTAATCAGAGGCAGTCTAACTAAACATTACGTTTGATAATGCCTACTTTTATTCACGTGACAGGTTGCAAGCCCATCTCTGCTTAAATAAATAAATAAAATAAGCCTTTATTGCTGTTCTTATCAAATGTACAACTTTATTATCGGCAACCGGTTTATTACATTGTAACAGCTTGTCCCTCGACAAAGGCCTCTAGGATTTAAGAACTATTGCTGCATAATATATTAACCGATAGTAAATGCCTTCGAATTTTGGGTTCTAGGGCTTGCCGATGCGCATATCGTTACTAAATGTCCTCCATACGTGAAGAGATGCAAGCCTATATTTAAACAGTAAATATTTATTACTGAACCGCATTGAAGGCAAAAGAGACAACCTACTCAATTACAGGCAGACGAGGTTTTACAACAATTATGCCTCAAATTGATGGACGCAGGGCAGTGCATCGTAGGGCACGTTACCGAGATGCGTGATCTACGAGGTAATAATACTTCAACTTGATCCCGCCCCATTCTGTCATCCGGCAACCAGACGTTCTGCGGTGCGCCACCGTCAAATACTTCCGATACACACAAAGTGGTTCTCTTTCTTCTTTAATATGCGCACCAGACCGTTATTTTTTATCATTATTTTTTTATTTGCTTCTCTTTTTCCATAAAATCTTTTATCATCATTATTATCAGCCGGAGACGTCCACTGCTGAACATAGGCCTCCCCCTTAGATCGCCACAACGAGCGGTTGGTAGCCGTTTGCGCCCAACGGCTCCCCGCGATTCTTACTAGATCGTCGGTTCACCTTGTGGGGGGCCGGCCATAAAATCATAAATAATCATGTGTGGCATAAAATCTTTAACTTTGTCAAATCTCACACTCCTCCTTAAAAATGGGTACAAAATTATCCCATATATACCTAGTCAGGTCATAAATTCTGTCACATGTTTAATATAAAATAATTGAAAAAAGTTTATTCATTATGTAACCATTTATATACCAAAATGAACTTAACAAAACATAGATTCTTATGACACTAAAGTTTATTCAAAATAACGTCCGTGATTTTGAACACAGGCCTTCAATCTGCGCGGTCAGTCGTCTATCGCAGCACGAACGAGGTCCATGTCAATATCGGCGGCTGCCTTAATCAAGGATGTCTTGAGTGACTCCAAATTGGGATGAGGCTTTGAGCACGCCTTTTCCTCCAAGTGTTGCCATATCTTGTAATCTAACGGATTCAAATCTGGACTGGAGGAGGGCCAGTCTTCGTGCCGGATGAAGTCGATTTCACGCGCCGCCAGCCAGTCTTGTGTGCTCTTCGCTCTATGAGCTGGCGCCGAATCTTGTTGGAATACCCAGTGCCTGTTATTGAACATGGTATGAGAAACAGGTTCGACAAGGTTCGTCAGGACTGTATTTTGATACACAACTGCATTCGTTTTTACACCTTTCTCACAAAAATGTACCTCTGTTAAGCCCCAATAAGAAACTCCCAACCACACCATGAGCGAGGATGGAAAATGACCTCGTTGGACACGCGGAATACGGTTGCTCGCTTCTTCACTACTGTGTGCGTACACCTTATCATTTTGTTTGTTGTAGCTCTCTTCTACGGTAAAAATTTTTTCATTCGAAAAAAGAAATTCCCGATATTTTTTCCCGCGTACCGCTTCAACAAAGCGCGGCATCTCTTCAGTGTCAGGTCCATTAGACGAGCATTCGAACGATGTCCTGTTTTTCTTCGATATGTTCGAAGCCCTAAGTCTTCATTTAACACCCTTTTCACCGTGGTTCTGCTTAACCCCATCTGAAGGGCACAGTTTCTGCTTACGTTTGGGATTTCTTTGAATTCGCGCCTTCACAGCTTTTATCACTGCTGGAGTCCTAACAGACCGAGGGCGACCACTTCATGACCTGCCATCTACACTAGAGTCTTCATTGTATCGTTTGATGGTGCGATAAACGAATCTTTTGGTTATATTCAAGTTTTTCAGTATGGCAAAAATTTGAATTAGCGCGTAACCGCAACGATGCAACGCAATAACTGCAACACGGTCTTCTTTAAGCGTCAACTCCATATTTAAAAATGAGTAAAATTCTAAAACGTATACATTTTTATTTTCATGAACAATTCGAAATTCTAATTCTATAAACTTTTTTGTGGCTAGCATTTTAAAAGAAAAGTTTTTACTGTGTGGCAATACTTATGACCTGACTAGGTATATTATACGTATATATTATTACGTGAAGAGATTAGGCAACGCTAGCCGACAACCTGCCCTATGTAGTTTTGAATGACAACCAATTAAATACAACTACACGCTAAATGGAGCTAAATTTAGTATAATACATTAATTTGAGACACACGACATGAATGAATTGAATCGGCGCGTTTAATGATCCTCGTGAATTGTATTGAAATGTTGTAGGATCGTGTCACTGAACCTGCTTCATTAGCCGATTTGTTTAATGAAGACGGACGTTTTTATATATGTACTGAAAGTCCATTTCTGAAATTAGAATAAAATACGGGCTGGGCGAAAATAGAAATAACCATTTTGTGCCAAGGAGTTAATTGAGGAAATTATTTTCTTCATTCATCACCCTTCGCACACGGCACTTCCAGAGCGGAGACGTGCAGCACTCAGCTACCCTCCTCAAGATGCCGTTGCGACTGTCCTGAACTCTGTTCATCAGCGATGCAGTTTTTTTGCGCATGATGGCGTAAGAGTCATCTGTGTGATAATGGGCAAAATAAAACTATTTATACCCCCAAAGAGAATTTCAACATTTTTCGGGAAGAAATATGAACTTATTAGTTTGCTTTCAAACGTTCTTAAGAAATTACTTGAATAACTTACATACTCTACGGCTTTAACGCAAGCGGTTGGAAAGCACTGTAAAATACTACGTGTCACCGCATTCACGACATTAATTTAAATGCACGGGTAGGGCTGATGGCTAGTATTGTTGTAAAATAGATTTTCTTCAAATTAATTGCCATGGATTTTTTATAATTTTCAATCTACCTGAATTTCAAGTCCTAAAATATCAATGAAACAGCCTGTATTAAGTAGGTAAACAAATCATATTCAGTCATCATGTAAGTAGAAATTCCGTCAAATTCCGGTAGAGTTTGCGGCATCGGCATCGACGCAAAGGCGCCGCCGATTTAAGTACGTTAAAAATGGTTTATGAATAAATTAGAAATGTATCGATTACTGGATAAATATTCAAGCTACCGGTGTTAAACCAGTCTCTGAAATAAGTTAATACGATTTTGCATATATGTTTTAAATTAATGTCGTCAATGCAGTGACAGACTGTTTAATGCTCTATAGACAAGTGAAGGCACGAGCGAGTTTTTTAGTGACTGATTTTAAAGCTTGTTTTAATATGGTTAGTGGTTCGAAAACGCGTGATTTTTTATATCCATTTTAGTAAACGTAGATACAGTTTGTCATAAAGGTTATACCTTTTAGGTTTTGATTCATTTTTGAAGTGATTTTAAAACGAAAAACATCAAATTTTGAAAAGTCTGAAACTTTATAACCCCCTTTCTGTATAACATACATAGGTACTAAGGAGCACCGTATACTACATGTTTTGTTATGTACGACATTATATGAAAATACGAGTAGGGCCAATGGCTAGTATTGTTGTTAAATTATGGTTCTCTTTAATGCACTTGTGAGGAGCAGACTTGAGTGTGGCGCTATGGTTTGGAGCCCTCATGAAATAAAGTACAGTAGTATGGTGGAAAAAATGCAGAACAAATTTACAAGGTTTCTGTACTTTAAATTGCACCCCTTTTACCCTTTAACTACGTTTATAGGCGGCGACGAGCTAGGCTGCTCGCGATCCCGAGGGCAAGGACTAATCTCCTCAGCGAAGCTCCATTCACGCGAGCCATTCGGATTATCAACAGCTTATGTCTAGCCGAAGATGTTGATATTTTCAATACTACCTTGGCGAAATTCACAGATATGGTCTTGCATTTTATAAGTAGGACCTATCAAGTTTATGTCTAAATAAGTAGTTTATAAGTACTAGATATGGCAGATATATATATATACATATAACAGATAGGTTTTGCACTGTCGCTTTGGTGTTACTGTAATGGCTGTGTAAAATTTAAATAAATTAAAAAAAAATATATGTTTTCAAATTCATTACCTAAAATTTTAAATTTTTAAACGACCTTCCTATCAAGTTTACTGGTGGTAGAACTTTTGTGAACGAGCTCGTGGAAGTGGGCACCACCGCCTCACCTCTATCTGCCGCCAAATAGCAGTACTTGTGCTGCTGTGTTCCGGTTAGATGGTAATGGTATGTTTCTGTAATTACTGGCACATAGGCATAACAGCTATAGTATGGCAACGTATCCACATAGAGATCAAGACAACATAATAGCTTGTTTTGAATTCTATGTGGATATCCATGGGCTGCAGTAGCCACTTAACATCTGGTGGACTGCATGCTCGTTTGCCATATAAGTTGTTTAAAAAAAAGTCCTAAAATATCAATGAAACAGCCTGCATAAAATAGGTAAACAAATCATATTAATTCATCATGTAAGTAGGTACCCGTTAAACTGACTAAGCGGCATCGTCGCAAAGGCGCCGCCGATTTACGTTAAAAATTGTTTATTGGAAATGTATCGATCATCGGATAAGTATTCAAGCTACCCGTATTAAACCCACCTCTAAAATCAGTTAATACGATTCCGGATGTGTGTTTTTAACTAATGTCGTACATAACAAAACATGTTGTATAATGGAGGCATGTGGTGATGGTACATGGTGGTTGCAGATGGCGGGGCTTGCGGAGTGACCACGGACGGGCTGCTCAGCGCGCTGGCCCGTCTGCGCCGCCCCCCGCCCCCGATCCCGCACCCCTCCGCACACCCCTCACGCTCTGTAAGTACTAATATACCTGTTATATAATCATTTTCATAACCCTCGTGCTCTGAAAGTTGGTTATTGTAAACTCAAAAACGCCTCCATAAATGCATAAACAGCTCTAGGAAAGTCAATTTGAAAATAGAACGAGGCTTGTGTATTATAAATGAATTAAATTATTATACTCGTAAATAAGTTTTAGATTTTTTTTATGAATAAAAGGGCAAAATGCTTTTGTAACAGATATAATATAAGATTATTTACACGACTAAAATACAGAAGAAACAGTTGAATCATCTTAAGACCGTTGCAAACGAAATAAATAACTTAAAATAAAATACGATCTCCATGAAAAATCCTTTTTAGGGTTCCGTACCTCAAAAGGAAAAATCGTTACTCTTATAGAATCACTTTGCTGTCCGTCCGTCTGTCTGTCAAGACCCTTTATCTCGGTAACGCGTGGAGGTATCGAATTGAAATTAAAGCCATATACTCAGGTATACAGTCCCTTGAAACTGTAAATAATCAAACTTCTAAGTAAACGTTAGAAAAGATACGGCCGTTTATGCCGCAAATGTATATTTAGACACTTTTAAGAGAATCAAAATTTATAAGGACCTCTCCGTTGAACTAGAACTATGAAATTTGACTAGTTATATCGCCTTTTTTATATTAAACTTGTAGACACACAAGCTGACGGACCTCCTGATGTTAAGTGGTCACCGCCGCCTATAAACTCCTGCAGCACTCGTGGTACTGCAGTCGCGTTGCCTACCACTTAATACCCTATTTAGGTACACCTCTCTCTTGAAGGCGTGGATCTTGCAGACGCGTGGAAGAAACGAGCGGGTGAAACGCACCGTGTGAGACTTCCACGCATCTACAACATGTGGGTGAGCTCGTTGCCGGTTGCGGGAGGTTCGTTGGTAGAAGTGGGAAGCAGGGATTAAATTGAACAGCTCTTCAGAACATTCGCCGTTATATATGTTATAGAAAACGCTGAGCGCTTCGATGTCACAAGCAACTACTTATACTACCAGTACAGAGAAAAGTAAGAAAACATTAACATTAATATTTGTAATTCTAAAGAAAGCGGCCATGTATACCGAGAACGCAATTTTTTTTGGCAACAAACTGTTAGGCATGAAAAAGACTTCTAATTTCCTCTCGCGTGATGAAAAAAGTTATGTGTTAGGTATACTCGGTTGTAAGCGATCACTTACCTACACCCTCAAATAGCGGGCATAATGACGCGTACAGACCATAAATAACATTATACCTACTGGTTGGGACACACCCAACCAGTAGGTATCATGTTAAGATATATGTTATATGTAAAGTAAACTTTGACTAACTTTAGGGATTTTTAGGAAGAAATTACGGACGGATTGTTATATGTGTTGTAATGCGATTATTTTAAGATTTGGCATAATGATGAGACTCGTTTTTATTCTCTTCCAAAAAAACAGTGACAAAACATATTGGTCATACGCGAGCGTGAGCCCCGTCACGCTACCTGCACATATTGCCTGCTTTTTATAGTACCGTATGATTTCATTGGTACCTACTGTCTATTCATACAATCATTGATATTTTTTAGAAATACAATGTAGTGACTAATTATCTGAGCTAGCGTCCGCCGTGACGCCGTGACGCCGCGCCGGCTCCTGCCGCCGTTAGCAGTTACAATGACTGATGTCATTTAAAGTTACGGAAAATACTTATATGCTGTTTTATTTCTTTTTGGTGGCTATGTATTATTTTGTATTTTCTGATAGTGGAAGATTTAACAAAGACTAAAGGGCCCCACTGATTAACCGTCAGCATACGGATATCAGCCTATCAGTTAATCGTAATAGACCACCCGCAGTTCCCTTTAAATACATAAAGTTCGTTTTAAGGACAGCAGGCCGCCCAATATGGGGAATGGCAGGCGGCTCTAAGGAGGAGACTCTAAGGCTAATAACTAATTGCTACTAAGAAAATACGGATTAATATTAAACTAAAATAAATAAATTATCATGTTATGATCATCATGATTTCATGATATTATAAATTATCATTGTCATAAATAAATTTATTTTAGTTTATGTAAATGTTTTCAAAGCTATCATCGATCGACCGGCCGTCATATACCGGTACCGCTATTTACAGACACTGGTTAACGGATCAGCTATTCAAGGCACGAGCGAAACATTAGTTTCTTCGATTATCGCGTTCCCGCTTAGATACGTTATTTATTGGAAATTGCGAAGTTTTGATTGTGAAGACTTGTAAATATTCTTTGTAAAGATTTAATGTCATATTGATGAGTCTCCCGATTCTCGTAATTAAAAATTAATAATACAAGACATTTTACACAGCGCTATCTATCCCCAATCTAGCTTTTTAGAGATCCTTATTCTGGCTAGGAACCCTTTAGTTTCACTTTGTCCGTTCATCCGTAGTTGCAACCAACTATTTTACTACTCTTGGCTTGGCTTGCACGACGATGTCTAAACGCATTTAGCGACTAAACAGGTTTAAATGTATTTGTATTATTTGCTAACTCCTTAAATCATATTTAGCCCCTAAATACGTTTAGTCATCGTTGCGCAAGTTACACTTAGACTAGTAAACTGTAGGTCAAGTCAAAATGAGATTTAGAATAACATAGACTGAACTCAGTAACGAGAGAAATAGAAAAACCTTCTGTCATTGTAATTTATCGACGTCGAATATTATAGATAGGACGATACATCACTATTACCAGAGTACGACGAGAATTATAGATAGGGCGATACATCACTATTACCAGAGTACGACGAGAATTATAGATAGGACGATACATCACTATTACCAGAGTACGACGAGAATTATAGATAGGACGATACATCACTATTACCAGAGTACGACGAGAATTATAGATAGGACGATACATCACTATTACCAGAGTACGACGAGAATTATAGATAGGACGATTCATCACTATTACCAGAGTACGACGAGAATTATAGATAGGACGATACATCACTATTACCAGAGTACGACGAGAATTATAGATAGGACGATACATCACTATTACCAGAGTACGACGAGAATTATAGATAGGACGATACATCACTATTACCAGAGTGCGACGAGAATTATAGATAGGACGATACATCACTATTACCAGAGTGGGACGAGAATTATAGATAGGACGATACATCACTTTTACCAGAGTGCGACGAGAATTATAAATAAGACGATACATCACTATTACCAGAGTGCGACGAGAATTATAGATAGGACGATACATCACTATTACAGAGTGCGACGAGAATTATGGATAGGACGATACATCACTATTACCAGAGTGCGACGAGAATTATAGATAGGACGATACATCACTATTACCAGTGCGACGAGAATTATGTTTCACACCGACCGACGCGTTATTATCTGTCCAGTGCAGAATTGGCGTTCAGTTTGATGGACGTATGTTTTTGTATGAGGCCCTGTTGGAGTCCTCTGGCCGTCTGAGCAGAAATACGTTGTTCCGCGTATGTTTATCAATACTCATGAATAATAGCTTGATGAGCATTTGAGGGATTTTTAATACCTTGCACTCAAATCGCTAAACTACGAATTTACTCGTTTATAGCAGAAAAGTGATTATTAATATAGATTGAGATCGCACAGATAAAACTTTATTGTACAACACACTTAAATAAAAAAAACAACAATATAAACACAAATAACAAGACACACGGAAATATAAGTGAATCTCTTCCAGACAACTTTTGAATGGACTAGACTTCACGAGAACATTAAAGGACGGTAGCTTTTAATAAAATTGTTTGATGTGATAACCGTTGGCTATAACAAAACATGAGTTATCATAATTACCTGTTTTAGGAAACGCGCGTAGTTGTTGTCAAACTACGCCGTACAATCAAGCGAAGAAGGTTCAGGGAAGTAGTTTAACTAGGCAATTTGTTTAAAGACCCTTCTAGGAAACTTGAGTGTTGTGCCTATCGAAGGAAAGCTAATTCCTCTCTGTCACAAGTTGGTTGTCCACTAGATCAGCATCGCAGCATGGCGTATATATACCTGCTGATTCAATTCACATTCGTTATTTTAACTGACTTCATAATTCAATTGTGTATTAGGAATATAAAAAAGGAGCTTCAGCTATAACTCTGGTCCGATTTGAATGAATCTTATTGTTGTTACAAAGGGTACCTCAAGGTACCTCAATACATTTTGTGAAGATCAGATGATGAGATCCAAATCTTTTAAATTTAAAAAGGTATATGGGCGAATAATTCATTACCACATAAGCCAATTTCGATGGTTATCTGAAGTCGGATATATTTTTATGTAAGATTAGCTGACCAATCCGCAGCTTCGTACGCGTAGTTTTTCAATAAAAAAACATTACCTTCCTTCTGCGCAGTTGGGTCAAAAGTAGCCTATGTCACCCGGCGATAGTGTAGCTTCCCAACAGTGAAGGATTTTTTTAATCGGTCCAGTAGTTTCGGAGCCTATACAATACAAACAAACGAACAAATCTTTCCTTTTTATAATATTAATATAGATTACTTGTTAAATTAGGTATAGTGTCGCGTTTGACCACGATCTCGCCTGATGGTAAGCGATCATGCAGTCTAGAAGGCTTGCCTAGAAGAAACCTATTCACTCGCGACTTGAAGACTCCTAAGAATTCTATAAATAAATACGTGAAGAAAACAACTCTACCATTATTTATTTCATTGCGCGCACAAAGAAGTGTGAGATTTAGATAGACAAATTCTATATGGAGAAGGAGGGGCATAACCTACAAAAAATGATATTACGGTTGAATTCGACCACTGCACTGGCAACTAATCAATATAAAGCAATGAGTACGCTTCGATGCCGCCCCAGTGGATCCACGCCTTTATCCGTCTGTCTGGCACTATCAGGTAAGCTGTGGCAAGGGTCCATGGATGGTGGCTGGTAATTATATTAAATTAGCTGAAGCAATGGCTGAAGCGAGTAAGATCTTTTCTGTGTATCTTGTAATGGATCTCGAGTTTCTGTTGATGGATCTATTTACAAAATGGTTTTATTTGCACAGCAGACTGAATTTATTAACTTCTATTAAATTAAATTAAAATAATCGGGATTTTGGTTTTTAAATCGGAACAGCTGTACCTAATGGCCACATAAAAACAGGTTTTTGTGAATCTCATTTTTTTCGGATTATCGGTTGTTTGAATGGTCGGTCATATTTATATATTATTTCTGTTTTTAATGTATCCCTTTTAAAAAGTGTTTCTTCCCCCCCTATATTTTATATATTGGAAAGGTATGCTTTCCAATATATAAATATAGACTAAGAAGGCTAGTAACAAATCGGGACATTCGGCGTCCCGATCAAGGGTGAATCGGGACGTGTCACCAGACCCCTGAAAATCGGGACATGTCACGCAAATCGGAACACCTGGCAATATTATTCTTAACCAAACCATCTTTCACACAGTCTTCATAATCTATCTCTTATTTGGCCTTCCTCTACTTCTGAATCCATCCTCATTCATATCTAACATTCTTCTTGTTACAATGAAGCATATCTCACCATATTTCACGCTACCATATTTCTCTTCAACTTTTCTACTAATAGCGCTTCTTTCAAAATTCCTGATAGAGCTATCATCCATCCAACTAATATTATAAATTCGAAAGCACTCTGTCTGTCTGTTACGTTTTCACGACTTAACGGCTGGACCGATTTCGATGAAATAAATAATAAATATTGCTGGACATTTCACACAGCGTTATCTAGCCCCAAACCAAATAGAGCTTGTACTATAGGAACCAAATAACTGATAGAATACTTATATACTTTTATTTTTTGTAAATACATACTTATAATATATAGAGAAACAACCAGACCTGAAAGGTTGTCTGGAAGAGATTGCTTTTAGCGATAAGACCGCCCATTGTACCTTTATTTATTGTTTATTTCCATTATTACTGTATTTTTGTTTGGTGTGCAATAAAGAGTATTTTATTCATTAATTCATTCATTCATTCAGACTTGGTAAGAACCGCAGGTCGGTGTTGGATGCAGGCCGCTTCCAACCGCAGTTCCTGGAGATCAATGAGGGAGGCCTTTGTCCAGCAGTGGACGTCCTACGGCTGATGTGATGATGATGATGAATTCATTCAGACCCGGAACAAATATCTGTAGATCATGCAAACATTTGTTCCGCAGCAGGAATCGTACCCGCTACCTCCTGCGTCTCAGCTCTGCCCTGCGGCTCATTTGGTATATAGGTAGATTATGATTTGAAGTGAGACATAAGTTACTTCATTACCCTCCTGCGCGGTCGGCTAAAAAGTAGCCTATGTTACACTACACGTCATATTTTGTTCTCTTCATTTTCCCTCCATTAAAGAGACGGATTGTATGTAATTCTTCTAACATAAGCCTACGATCATCGAAGAGAAATATTCCGCAGTGTTTCTAAAAACAGTCTAAAGGACGTGAACTCCAAACAACCCTATAAAATAGTGCATGCATTTGGCAATTGGCAAGGTCCCCGGCGCGAGCTCTTGGCTGGCTCCGCACACTAGCGAGCCAAAATGTTTTTTAAAATGGTTACTATACCGCGCTATCACAAATTGAATTCTGAGTTTAATTTCTGACCGGACTTCTTTATGAAATAAGTTGGATATTGCATTTTACAACTTTACAATAACAAGTTTGTAGTTGTAGACTGGACGTGCTTTACTGCCACAGAATTAATGCAGAAACTAAGCTCGGTAGGTAGAAAGAGTAACTACAAGCGCACGCACACATAGACGAGCGCGTACCTACTGGGATCTCGGACCGAGTCGGTCGAGTACCGCTTTTTGGCGAGACTTAAATCATGTTTTGTGAGACATTATTTGTTAGCTGGTTGCCGACGTGATTGAGTAACAAACAAACATCCAAACTTTCGCATTTATAATATTAGTGTGACTAGCTGATCCGCCCGCGGCTTTGCACGCGTGATTTGTCAATAAAAACATTAGCCTCCTTCTGCGCAGTCTGGTAAAAAGTAGCCTATATCCTAATCCCAATCATAATCTATCTATATACCAAATTTCATTGAAATGAGTCCAGCCGTTCTTGAGTCATAAATAGTGTAACTAACCCGACTTTGTTTTATATATTTAGATAGAGAAATAACCAGACCCGGAACAAATATCTGTAGACCATACAAAAATTTGTTCCGCGGCGGGATTGAACTCACAACCTCGTGCGTTTCAGACAGCTATTCGCCCATTGCGCCACGCAGGTTGTCACTTCTGTAACTATTCATTTTGTGCAAGCAAAGGTAAAAAAAAAGATCAGATCACCTGGTCTGAAGACTATCAGCAGTTTTACTTTTTAGTGAAAGAATCTCGGCTCTAAAAATTTTTTTACGGATTTTTACGAGTCGTGTGTTTTTTTATTTTTTGGAAAAATTACTTGTTCCATGTGAGCAATAAACACCGTCTACAAAGCGTCAGTAATGCGTCTTCATTTTGAGCTTCAAAACTCCAACCGCAATCCAATTACCCGCACTCACTCCGGAGGTGCGTGCCTCTTCAGCTCTTGACTAATTTGCAATCATCTCGTTTGAACCCGTGAAGTCATTACTGCGGTAATATTGTAATTGCTGAGGCATGCCATATGTCTATGTATTTTGGTTCCGCACCAAAATGGTAAAAATAAAGCTCTTATGGTGCGACATGGTCCGTCGTCCATACGTATGTTACAGCCGATTATTTCAGCAAATTCTGAAGATATTAAATACAAATTTGGAACAGTTATAAATGACACGTGCCCATCACAAAAATATTTTGATTACCAAAAGAGTCAAAATAGTGGGGGTCAAAATAAAGAAAGCGCTTGTAGGTTCCGGGTCTGCATCTATGTACTTCAAGTATGTATTGACAACAAAAAAAACGTGTGTGCGTACTTATGTACGTACGTAAGAACTTATACTTCTTTGTCGTAACAGAACAAAAATAACTAAAGATTTCATCTCGTGTGTCAAAACTCTTTGTTTGTAAAAGGAATGACAAATTAATAAATATAGTTATGAGTTTTCACGGAAACTTGAGAGACAGTAATTAGCTAACTTCATCATGTCGCTTTTTGCCTGTCAGTGTGCGCGCGCATGAGACAGTTATCAGCTAACTTCATCATGTCGCTTTTTGCCTGTCGGTGTGCACGCGCATCGTAAAAGTTTTACTGTCATAATTTTATCGAAACGCGCCAAAAGTTTAACTTCAAAATATTTCGAGTGTGCTTTAGACCACACGACTTAAATAAATCTTCTTTTTCAAAATAAAACTTTATAAAATCGTTCGAGAACGAAATGAAAATACGAAAAATAATTAGGAAATCACTGTTCGCGTAACGCTAGCCAACTCGCAAACGAACTACTGGCTGAGATATATACATATTTTATGCACTGGCTACGAGAGGAAGAGACAAAGAAAATGTGCGTGCACACTGCTTTCTCTTGCTTCTACAGTGTGATACAGACAACAGGTATGCACTGTGTCTTAGTATACGAAACGTAACTGGCTATGAGAGAAAGAAAATGTGTGCTCGCACCTCTCTCTCTCTTGCCCCTACAGTAGGTAATATACGAAACGTAACTCTCTCTCTCTTTCTATCTTCACTAACTTGTGTTGTGTCTCCATCTCAACTTCCGTTCACCTCGACCGATCACACTTTTCGTAACGCTCGTCACGCATTCACTCCCCAATTCATGCGTGTCTAAAGAAGTTTTACTTCAAAAGTATATAGGTATTCTGTTATCTAGTTCCTATAGTACAAGGTTTGCTTAGTTTGGGGCTAGCTAGTATAGCGCATGTCCATCCAGCATTATCTATATTAATATTTGTCTCTCTCTGCTTGTTACATTTTCACGTCTAAATGGCTAGACCGAGTTCATTGATGTGGTAATATATCGATTATGACTTCTTCTTAGTCGCAGCAGTCTTGGCAGAGTGGTCGTGGTCGTCATGTCAGGGTTGTGGCGCGCTTAACTACCCTTCGCCACTCTTCTCGCACCGCTGCTCTTCTGGCACATTCGTTCAAAGGAACATCTAAGGCAACCTTTATTTGATCCGTCCATCTCATAGGTGACCTGCCACGCGCTCTTTTGCCGTCAACCTTTCCCTGCACCACCAAGCGTTCAGTGGAGAGCTGCCCGCGCCGCGACACGTGTCCAAAGAACGAATGAAGAGATTACGACAGGGAGCGGGATTATACTCAACTGCGCAATAAGAGGGTAATGTTTACATTGATAGAGCGCGCGTGTGAAGGCGTGGGCGGGTCAGCTAGTGTACCGGGTTTTACAAGTATTGGTGTACTGAGTAACGCTTGGTAAAGGAAGATAGGCTGTTTATACAGTTATTGTATTGTCATAGCTTGCTTTGTCGTCTTCAATAGTGATGTATAATCTTACCTACATCTAGATTACAATACAAAATAGATTGGTCCAAAAGTTAGGATTAGTACAACGAGCGATAACGAGCACACGCACAAATATACGCGCGCGTACGAGTATCTCGGATCAAGTCGGTCGAACGCCAGCCGCGAGTCGCTTAGCGAGACGCAAATCATGTTTTGTGTCACAAAAAATGATAGCTGGTTGTGAATTTACTTGTCATCATTAGCCTTTCACCTTTGACAGAGAATAAAGAAAGCTTCAACAACATTACCATCATATCAGGAATAGGATATCAATATCATAGGCCTCTCATTAGATTTTCATTTGTGCGATCTGCTCACAATGGCTTCCAGTAATATGTTTTAGAACGTCTTACTATCAATACTACAGGCTACTATTTTTTAAGCGTTTATTTCATTCATTTTTTTAAACCAACTTTGAAATTGACAGCCAGATCGTGTATTAGAAATTTTAAATCTTTAATATTGAATTAGTTGGGCTTATTATTTATCTGTAAAATCTAAAGAAATAAGATTTACCTTATAGTTTCTTTATTACTCTCATAAAAAGTGGCAAGTTACGGCCCATTCGGCGAAGCGACATCTGGCGGCAATGGCTTGATAAAACAGGGAAAAAGCTATTGGCACACTTTCTGGGGGTTTATTAACTCTCTTCAACACCTTCGCATCTTAGGGAGATTGTGAGATCGGATGCGAATATTAGACGTGTTTTTCTAATCTTTAGAAGGACTTTCTCTGAATTTGATTCTCTTCTTGGGAGGATACAATAGCAATTAATTTAATAAAGGTTCTTATTAACAAAGTTAGTTAATTAAGGTAAAAATAAAATTAAATTGTAGCCGGTCACAAAGCTTAGGTTACGAAGGGCGGGTAGGTTACCTACACAGAACAGAACCCCTATGCAGTGTGTTTAGGGCCATCATACCTTTTACAAAGGAAATGTCTTTACTAAGTTTTTATGTAATAAAGTTTTTAGAAAGAAAGAAAATCATACCACCACAAAAATAGGTAAAAAAACTACAAAAATATAACAGTCTGCACTGACTACTCGTATTACTACGCGTACACAACTTTAAAAGCTGTGAAAGAGGATGAAATGGCGCACTGGCTCTGGCACCCGCACTTAACTACAAGTGAGAAGTGACTTTTCAAAAAGAGATATTTGCATTTTACCTTTTTTTATTAAGCATGAGGTCTTATTTTACACTCTCAAGTACATACATACCTAATTCCATACATTAATTTTGAAGCATAAAGTGATAAATCACCCGGAAATAACACTTGTAAATAAATTTTTTTTTGTTTGTTTCTAGAGACAACTTCTCTACCGTGGTTCCGGATTTACTAGAATTGAACTAAGTTTCATGTACAAATAGCAAACTAGGTTAACACTACGGGAACTGGCCAGCTTTCTGGTTGACAAAGAGCTCCGCTAGTTGGCAGGCCTCCAGCTACCGGAGCCCTATGTGATATAAGCCGGAAGACAGTGTAAATGAAGCGGTTTGCAATTTGTGGAACTTACTTCTGAGAAGGGTTATAGATGTCCCATGTTTTAAGTTGATACTGCTCATACTGATTTGCGATCTACTTTACTAGAACAACTAAATAGAAGGACAACTAATTGACACAGTTTCTCGAATAAAGCGCACAGGGTGATGATGACATTTAGCATCTGCCCGCGGCTTTGCACGCTTTGTTTTTCAATAAAAAGTAGCCTTGTCGTAATCCAGTTTTATCTATTTATGTACAAAATTTCATCATTTTTTCAAATTTCTGTAAGACCTCCCATGATGCTTACGTTTATATGTTTTCATGTATATATTTTTTACTGTAGTTGTGTCTAGCTTGTGAGGTATAATAAATAATTCTAATTGATTCATTCATCAAAACCAGTTCAGCCGTTACGGCGTGAAAAGTCAAAGTCAAAATCTTTTATTCATTAAAATCACAAAGCGAAGCAAACAAAGGTTCTTTCCCATCTATAATATTAGCATAACATTTTTCATGTTTGATTAGTTTAGTACATTACCTCCGTGGTGCAGTGGGCGAATAGCCGGCTGAGACGCAGGAGGTTGCGGGTTCCATTCCCGCCGCGGAACAAGTGTTTGCATGATCTACAGATGTTTGTTCCGAGTCTGGATTTTTTTCTATAAATTATAAGTATATATTTATAAAAAAAAAGTATTTCATTTCATTTATTTTCCACTGTAGGTACATTAAATAACACTAAGTTATGTCAAATTTAGAATATATCAATACAATTAACATGACAGTAGCTCAAACAGACAGGTATCGGGACTAATTATGTTATTCAACTTAATTTAATGTCAATTTAAAATAATAAAAATAAAACAAACATCAATAAAATACTATATACATAACATGTATGTATATAGTATTCGTATATAGAGTATATACGTATTTTGTACAAGATAAGACCGTATCTTAGTGAAGAGGTTCACGTACGTCTTGTCGAGTCGTTGGTTTTATCAAAACTTAACTACGTTGACACTGTGTATGGCTCAAGGTTGCTAGCGAGAACCGAACGCCTTATACAGCGAGTTCAAAACGCATGCGCAAGGTTTTGTTTTATTGTACCACCTAGGAGCCATATTACACCTTTTCTAAATGAGCATTTTAGTTTAAAAATGAAATTGCGACGCAAGCTTCATCTGGCCTGTCTTCTTTTTGGTGTCATAAACTACAGAACACCTAAATACCTATACGACAAGCTAATTTGGATGACTAGTCGAAGAGACTGTGCAAATCGGCAGTGCTCCAAGCAACTGCCTACTCAACGTCACCGATCAGAGAGTTTCAGGGGTAGTTTCAAATATGCGGCTTCCAGGTGTTGGAACAATTTGCCACCACCAATTAGAAATTCCAAAAGTTGCAACAGCTTTAGAAAAAAACTATAAATATTTCTAATGGAAGCCCAAATACAACATGGTAACATCAATGTCAACCTCTCTTGGATCTAGTCATCCAATAACTCTTTTTACATAAGTTTAACTAACTCAATATATTTTAAATAGTTACCCATATTTATTTATATATATAACCATTTACTATAACCTTAGAAATCGTAAGAAAGTTCATAAGTTGTATGTTTATATATATATATATATATACATATATATATATATATATATATATATATAGGTATGTAATATTATTTTAGAAAAGTATGTTTAAAAAAATTTATATTTACATTTAAATAAAACTCTACACACCTTTTATTTAATCACTTCTTTATTTATTTATTTTTCTACGTAGCTGCTGCACTACCTATTGCTTCTGGTTTCAGCTGAAAATCAGCGTTGGCTGCTTAACATCCAACATTAAGCTGAGCTGAATGCCATTTTGGTACGCAGACACATGAGTCGAACTTGTTTTATTGGATTCAATTGTATCTACTGTTCCTTTAAATTATTTCATGTGTCATTTTGTGTGTGCCAAATAAATGATTATTCTATTATATCAGTTATCTGGTTCCCATAGTACAAGTTTTGTTTAGTTTGGGGCTAGATAGCGCTGTGTGAAATGTCCAGTATTATTTATTATTATTATTACGCAAAGTTTAACAGGAAGAGAATGTTAACGACTTAATCGCCTTTGTACAGATATGTTAGTTATTGTGCAATAAATAATTTTTAATCAATCAATCTATATTTGTATTTAGCGGCAATCAAACCCGCAACCTCTTTTATCTCAAACTGATATCCACCCACATCGGTATCGATTTTAATCAGAGCCTTTTCAATATCATAAAAAATATAATATAGTGTTATAGAGATGATCAATGGTGCAGACCTAACCAGGTTTTCCATCCGACCGGGTCCGGGGCTCGAACCCGCTACTGACCTTGTTACGTGCGAGTGGGTATCATTGATCTGTTTGTGTGTGGTGGTGCGTGCTGGGGGGTAGCCAAGACTAGGACTTGGCCTACATGGCATTAAGCTAACAAATTGCCTTGGTCGCGTAGGAAAAGGGAATATTGACGCTTCAAAGTGATCCTTGTGATTTTAATAAAGAAATTAATGTTTTTGTTTCGTTTTTTAATTATGAACAGTTTTACAGAAGTTTTTACTCATCTTCTTGGACCTGTGATCTAGGTTTGTCTATGGATCTCCCTGTTTCTGATTCGATTTATCAATCTATCTTAGCGTGAAATTCTTGCAAAATTGACTTCCCTAACGTATTGCAACTATGCAACAATGAAACTCGTGTGATGTTTATCCTTATAATAAACAAGAAGCCATTTACAATAGACTCTTTCATAATGTTTTCCTACGTTGCGTTTATGCCGGCATTTAAATGTCTTACTGGTGCAATAGTGCATTTTTATTTCCTACCTTTGCTGTGAAGAAAAATATAATGAAATCGCATTTTCAACTCGCGCCGGGGATTCTAATTTCTGTCGTACAATAGCGAAATCAAAACACAAGTACCAGCTAGTACAAGCTGTACTTAGTTTGGGCCTTTAAAGCGCCGTGTAAAATGTTCAGCATTAGGTATTTACTATAGATGCCATTTATTTCTGTAGTGTTCAGGTAAACTTGTAAAATGGGAGTAAATGTGGCATGACTAACATCGCTGAAACAGCATACCTACCACGTAATAATGAGCAATGCCGACTTTAAGTCGAATTGCGATCGCTAGAAGTTTCCAAATAAGTACTTACGTATTTCGAAATGATGACCTTGTCTTTGGAAGAAGAATGTTTATGTTACGTTTGCCAGTTTAGCCGCTAAATACGTTTAGAGATCGTTGTTCAAGATTAATTCAATAATAGATACATTCTAAAGCGCCTGGATAACAATTTGTAGCACTGGATAAGTGAATTCATTTTAGAAGTCAGAAAAGCTCCAACGGATGACGAGCGCACGGTTTGAAGGACGCAGCTGCTTTATCGCCTACATCAGGCTGTTAGAGGGTCAAGAGTAGGATTCTACACCTACCATCCTCACAACTTAGTTAGCCTTAATCCTCAGGAAAGACAATTTTAATTTTTTAATATTCATTTATTAGTTTATTCTTTTGCGTAATTTTTTATTTTCAAAAAGCACCCTCAGTACATGAGTATTGTATGCCCTCAGTATAAAGTGCTATTACCTTGTTTTTAAGAGCTTATTGTATACTTGTTTAGGCAAATTAATATATTGTAAGAATGTGTAAATGCGCAAATCTATAGCTTAAATTTGTAGTTTGTAATTTTGTTTGTATGGGATGATATTAGGCATTTTTTTCAAAAATGTACTGACCGACTACTTCGCTTCCAATGTAGGTACAAGTACAATCTAGAACTACGAGTACCTGCATCAACATTAATAATTTACAGCTCGGGTACGAAAGTAATGACAGTATATAAGAATAATATATAAGAAAATACTAGAACAAATTAAAGCACAAGGCAGGCCATATAGCGCGCAGTTCTCGAGTGGAGGCCGCGAACCGGCAAGCGCAGCGTAGAACGTCCACCTACAAGATGAACAGACGACTTGGTAAGAACCGCAGGTCGGCGTTGGATGCAGGCCGCTTCCAACCGCAGTTCCTGGAAATCAATAAGGGAGGCCTTTGTCCAGCAGTGGACGTCCTACGGCTGATATGATAATGATGATGATGATATATACATTTCAGGACTGACCACTGAACTTGCAACCCATTTAAATCTAACTTCTTTTGTCGTTGAAGTCAACAACCAAGGCAATCATAATTGAACTTGGCTCTCGTTTCATATTTATGTTTTTGATTGGATAGTTTTTATCCCGATAAAAACACGTTTTATCCGTGACACGAGATTTTAATTTATTAGAAAATATGTTTTTTATGTGTGTATTTACTATTTAGTGAGATGTGTGTGTTTTGTTGCGTCACAAATAAATGTTTTTTCTTTCCTTATTTCTATTTTTATCATAAATAAATAAATATTGCTGGACATTTCACACAGCAGTTTGCTAGCCCCAAACTAAGCATAGCTTATACTATGGGAACCATAATACTTATATATATTTTTTTGTAAATATTAACTTATAATATACAGAAAAACATCCAGACCCGGAACAAATACCTGTAGATAATGCAAACATTTGTTTCGTGGCGGGAATTGAACCCGTCGATTTTTTTTTGGATGAAAAGCTTGAACCCTAGACCCCCTTTTTCTGCCTCTGGGGTCAAAAGCTGACACAGATAAGAACTACCACAGTTAAACTATCTGTATGTTTATAAAACCGCGTCCGAACCGGTCCAACCAATACATAGCCATTAAATTACTCCTCTTTTTATGTTAGGGGTTAAAAAGTGGCGAGCGGGTCAGTCAGGTGGATAGATATGATGAACCAATACTCTCAAGTGTACAGTCAACGCCAAAAGTCGGTGATCTGCTATGGCCACATTATTCAGTGAACATAGTAAGGTTACAAATATCAGCAGAGAACATCACCGGAACTAAATTACTGAACGCATAGAAACAAAGTACTTACCACCCGTATCTCAGCAACTAGACGTTCTAAGCTAGCGGTGTCTTGAGACAAATGGTAGGTATCAATGAGATCTGCATATCTGATGACAGCTGTCAAACTTAGAACGTCTAGTTGCCGAGATACGGATCGTACTATGTTTTATGTACTCAGTAATTTATGTTCCGATGATGCTCACTGATTTTTGTAACCTTACTATGTTCACTGAATAATGTAGCCATAGCAGATCACCGATTATCAATCTTTTAGGTGTATAGGATTTTTGGAAGTTTGCAAATGTTTAGTGACTTTTGGCGTTGACTGTACCTAGTACGTACAACTCACCTGTATTACTCACCTCGGGGAGACGTGTCTAAGCGGTTTATCCACCGTATAATGGAGAGCCTCTCTCCCCTCGATTTATTCCACGACAGACTTGAATCTTATTCATTGCTATGAGCGCCCGAAGCTTCGTCCGCGTACACCTCATTTATGACATTCATTATACAAATATTAAGGTTAAAAATATATATTTTTTTAGTTTAAATAATATATTTTTCACATCACCTGCTCGACAATGTCAAATTATATGTCATATAAACCTTACCGAAACCAGGTGATTAAATCCCTACGGCTGAGCCGGGAGTAAAGTTGTACTGATTTTCTTTATCTCCTAGCGGACATAATGTGATTTGAATTTGGAACCTCATCAGTATTAAAACTTTAACCAAAGAGACCCACCCACACAATAAGAACTTATTCATAAATCGAACTAACCTCTACACAGAATTCACCAACCTAGATTTGGTTTTTATTGTCTGGCAGAAAGTGTGAATATTAGAGGATTCTCCTTGTGGATTAAGCTGTCTGCATCATAGGCGTGCTTATATCCCTCTCTACACTCAGGATTCTAGTTACTCGTAGTAATTAGTTAACTATAGAATCCTTCGTTACCACGATAACTGAAGGAATACTTGTCTTATATACTATTTTTGTAAATACCTAGTCAGGTCATAAGTATTGTCACACAGTAAAAACTTTTCTTTTAGAATGCTGGCCACAAAAAAGTTTATTGAATTCGAATTGTTCATGAAAATAAAATTGTATACTTTTTAGAATTTTACTCATTTTTAAATATGGAGTGGACGCTTAAAGAAGACCGTGTTGCAGTTATTGCGTTGCATCGTTGCGGTTATGCGCCAATTCAAATTTTTGACATACTGAAAATTTTGAATATAACCAAAAGATTCGTTTATCGCACCATCAAACGATACAATGAAGACTCTAGTGTAGATGACAAGTCAAGAAGTGGTCGCCTTCGGTCTGTTAGGACTCCAGCAGTGATAAAAGCTGTGAAGGCGCGAATTCAAAGAAATCCCAAACGTAAGCAGAAACTGTTGGCCCTTCAGATGGGGTTAAGCAGAACCACGGTGAAAAGGGTGTTAAATGAAGACTTAGGGCTTCGGGCATATCGAAGAAAAACAGGACATCGTTTGAATGCTATTCTAATGGACCTGAGGCTGAAGAGATGCCGCGCTTTGTTGAAGCGGTACGCGGGAAAAAAATATCGCGAAGTTCTTTTTTCGGATGAAAAAATTTTTACCGTAGAAGAGAGCTACAACAAACAAAATGATAAGGTGTACGCACACAGTAGTGACGAAGCGAGCAACCGTATTCCGCGTGTCCAACGAGGTCATTTTCCATCCTCGCTCATGGTATGGTTGGGAGTTTCTTATTGGGGCTTAACAGAGGTACATTTTTGTGAGAAAGGTGTAAAAACGAATGCAGTTGTGTATCAAAATACAGTCCTGACGAACCTTGTGGAACCTGTTTCTCATACCATGTTCAATAACAGGCACTGGGTATTCCAACAAGATTCGGCGCCAGCTCATAGAGCGAAGAGCACACAAGACTGGCTGGCGGCGCGTGAAATCGACTTCATCCGGCACGAAGACTGGCCCTCCTCCAGTCCAGATTTGAATCCGTTAGATTACAAGATATGGCAACACTTGGAGGAAAAGGCGTGCTCAAAGCCTCATCCCAATTTGGAGTCACTCAAGAAATCCTTGATTAAGGCAGCCGCCGATATTGACATGGACCTCGTTCGTGCTGCGATAGACGACTGGCCGCGCAGATTGAAGGCCTGTATTCAAAATCACGGAGGTCATTTTGAATAAAATTTAGTGTCATAAGAATCTATGTTTTGTTAAGTTCATTTTGGTATATAAATGGTTACATAATGAATAAACTTCAATTATTTTATATTAAACATGTGACAGAATTTATGACCTGACTAAGTATATAGAAAAACAGCCAGACCCGGAAGAAATATATGTGGATCATGCAAACATTTGTTTTCATTTTTACATATGTACATCCAAACAAATTTGAAAAACTCCTGCGTCTCAACCGGCTATTCGGTCTATGCGCCACGGAGATGAAGTAAGCTTGCCCATATACCAAGCTATGAGCGCAATGTTAGAGTAGAAATAATTAGTAGTTAAAAACAACCCAAAACACGCTTTTGGAGATGACCGATGAAAATTGTTTTCTACTTTCTAGTACACACGGCTACACATCAAACTATACATTTCCAGTATAAGCTGATCTCGCATTGTGTAGGCTTTTCGTAGAATGAGCGGTCAGTTTATACTGGAAATTTATAGCTTGATGTGTAGCCGTGTGTACGAGGGGCACACTAAATGTTTCCGGAATTAATAATAAAATATACTATTAATGGTCAAATATGAATTTATTGTTTCTAAAAATATTCTCCCTTTGCGTCAATGCACTGTTTCATACGATTGAACCAATTTTGAAAACATTTGTGCCACTCCTCCTTGGTGACGTCAGATACATGTTTTTCATAATCTTCGATGTACGTTTTTCGCCTTCAAAAACTCATTTATCTGTCTGACTGTGTGGGAACTTGCATTGTCGTGGCGTTTACCGTTATTTTCACGGAGTTTGTCAATAATTTCTGGTAAACAAATGGTCGTGTACCAGTCACTATTCACGGTACGACGATTTTCTAAAGCAACGTGTCCAGTTTTAATATAAAAAGAAGCAATCATCCGCTTCGAGGCACTTTTCACGCGCGCCGCTTTGGTTGGTTTCGGCTCATCTCGAAAGACCCATACGCTCGATTGCTGCTTCGTTTTGGGATCATAGCTAAGGAGCCCTGTTTCGGTACCTGTCACTACGTCCCACACCAAATTGGAAGCCCCTTCGTTGTATCTGGCAAGCATAGCATGGCACCAAGTGATACGGTCCGTTTTTTGAGCATCAGTCAAATTGTGAGAACACAGCTTTCTCACACCCAAATGTTTGTATAGGAATGACTGTATTTGACTCATGCCTATGTCCAAAAATGTCCGGATCTCATGGTAGGTCACATGGTCACATCAATGTTTTTGTTGTTCACAGCGGTGCACGGGTGACCTTCACGAATTTCATCATGGAGATTGACACGACCGCGTTTGAATTCTGCAAACCAGCTATAAATAGTCGTCTTGCATCGTGCTCCTTCGCTAAAAGCAGACTGAAGCCGAACGACGCTCTGCTGAGCTAAATTACACTTAAAATCATAAAAAATCATGCAACGAAAATTTTCCCGAGATAAATCCATTTTATTGTAATCACGCAATTTTTAAAATGACGCCACAATGTGAAAACAATTGACAATCAGATGAAACAAATTTTATTCTACGGCTAAAGAGTTCCATTTTAAAATGTAGTAATAACTTTTTATATATTGTTGATGTAAGTGGCCAATTCCGGAAACTTTTAGTGTGACCTATGTATCTACAAAAGCGTGTTTTTTTTAGTTTTTTAAGGTAATATTTATTTTCTATTTTTTAGTTCGGCTAAAGCGTTTTTTTCATTATTAATTATTTTTTATTGAATTATGCTATTGTCATCGGTCCTTGAGAAGTGTGCAAAATTTCAATTTAATGTGTCATTTTGAAGTGGTTGAAAATCAAGTTCTAAGATTCCGTTACATACATACATACATATAGGTACATACATACATACCAAGCTAATAAAAGCGTGTTAAAAATGAGGGCTGAGATTCGAACCTACAACATCCGACTAGGCCAACGTGTTTGTTACATCACACTATAAATGCGAAAGTTTGGATGTATGCCGTTTTGACGTGATTGAGTAACAAAAAATGTTACTCAATCACGTCAAAACCGCTTAACTGATTTCGATGAAATTTGGCATGAATGAAGATTATAACCTGGATTACCACATAGGCTACTTATTATCCCATAAATCAGTTTCCAGGGGGTAAAAATGGGATGTCAAAGTTTTGTATATATATTTTTGCACCCCAGAACAACGCGGGCAACGCCGCTGGCAACAGCTAGTCTCTTAATAAATCTATGACCGCATAATACTGTGTAAATTTTCCTGTTGTTCCCCATTCATCTTGATTAGCCAAGTTAGGCGCTGAGCTTTAAACCCTTATTAATAGTCTTTGTTTATTTTTAACGTTAAGAAATAAGAAGGCAGAAATTTACTTAAAAAATACTTTATCTATACCAAAGTTTTTGAAGTGAAAATTTCTTTAGGCGCGTTGGGCATAGTTAAATCCTCTATAGGCGCGTTGAACATTTTTTGAGATGGGAAAAAAACTAACTCGCGGAACTGTTACCGACACCTGTCACTGACTACTGACACCGACTGTTACTGACAATTATGTAGCTTCCGTGGTCCTTCACTATTGGCCTTATGAATAAGCTCAGAGTCGCTCAACGAGCTATGGAGAGGGCTATGCTCGGGGTTTCTCTACGGGATCGAATCAGAAATGAGGAGATACGTAGGAGAACTCAAGTCACCGACATAGCCCGATGGATTAGCACGTTGAAGTGGCAATGGGCAGGCCATATAGCGCGCAGAATAGATGGCCGATGGGGCCGAAAGGTTCTCGAGTGGAGGCCACGGACCGGCAAGCGCAGCGTAGGACGTCCACCCACAAGATGGGCAGACGACTTGGTAAGAACCGCAGGTCGGCGTTGGATGCAGGCCGCTTCCAACCGCAGTTCCTGGAGATCAATGAGGGAGGCCTTTGTCCAGCAGTGGACGTCCTACGGCTGATATGATGATGATGATGATGTAGCTTCCGCCACCAAAACAGATTGTCAGTAACATACAATCATATAATATTAAAATATCAAAATCAAACAGAACAAGAAATTTTACTGACATTGACTTATTTCTTGTACAGAACGAAAGCACAAAATCTCTCAAAAAAAAAAACAAACAAAAAAAAATCTGGAAAAGTGTGAAAAACAAGGAAAAGTACAACAAAACGTACAATTTAATTTGTCGCGTGCGCCTAAAACAAAGCAGTTTTGAAAAATTTGAAGGAATTGATATTTTCAATCATTTGCTTGCAGTTTCGAGATATTTTAGTAGGCAAAATACCATCGTAATCAATAGAAATCCTGGAGAATCTAATCAAAACTTTTCCATAAGAAATAAGGCTTATTCGGCCCGGTTTTTCTTTAAGAGACACCACTTAAAGAAAAACCGGGCCGAAGAAGCTTTATCTTAGATCTAGTCGAGCATATGCGAGTACACACCGGTGAAAGACCGTTCACATGTGACGAAAGAAGAGCAATATGGAGAAATCACATAATACAACATCAGGAGAAGAATGTTTCTTGCAATTCAATTTCAACGACGACCTCCGTGGCGCAGTGGGCGAACAGCCGGCTGAGACGCAGGAGGTAGCGGGTTCGATTCCTGCTGCGGGACAAATGTCTGCATGACCTACAGATATTTGTTCCGGTTCTGGATGTTTTTCTATATATAATAAGTATGTATTTACAATAAAATTGTATATATTATTTTATCACAAATATGAAACCGAATTGCATCCCTATAAAATTTGAGGGTTGCCCTCGATTTTTTGGAATCCCATCATCAGATCCAGATGCCAATGGCACCACCTGAGAAGTATACCCTTTTAAACAAAAAAATAATTTCTCGAATCGGTCCCGGCGTCTTCGAGTAATCGGGAGACAAACATCAAAAAAAGATTCCGTCAAATTGCGAACTTCCTCCTTTTTTTTGAAGTCAGTTAAAAAGGACACAAATCAAATCAAAATCAAAAATCAAGTTCGTTTTAAGGACAACAGGCCGCCCAATATGGGGAATGGCAGGTGAACTGTTAATCAGTGAGGCTCTAAGGCTACTAACTAATCCATCACAATTTTCAGTCAACTCAAGCAAAAATACATTAAAGCTTTACTTACCACTCTATTTCTACCAGAATCGCGATATTAACCGTGATTCTTGAGTATACAACAATACTTAAAGATATCTTTGTACATAATCCACACATTTCCTAAACAAATACACGAGGTATTAGCTAAATAAATACTCGCGGAATAAGTCCGGGATAGGTACAACTTTTCATTAGATTTGTTACCTGCATATTGGTTTCGTTGTGTTGCATAAATACCAAACAACTTGATGTAAATTTTTAGTAAAATGATTTTTTTAGAAGGAGCAAAAATACTTTGAATTTTAGCCAATTAATTTTTATCTGGTTGTGGTGTCTGACCGATAAATAAATAAATACGAAATATTGCTGGATATTTCACACAGCGCTATCTAGCCCCAATCTAAGCAGTGCTTGTACTATTGGAACCAGATAACTAATAGAATACTTATATACTTTTTTTTAGTAAATACATACTTATAATATTAGGTTGGGGAAAAAGTTTCTTCGCATTTTTTAAGAAAATTCAAAACATTTTTAATATAGTTTATTTACATTTAACTAAAGTATGTAGGTACCATTTTGTTCGATAACTTTTTGCCATCTTGTAGATAGGGGCATAATCCCATTGCTATAGAAATTTTGGGGCTTCTGATCAAAATACCGCGACAAGTAGTTTTGGCAGTCCTCTCGTGATGTTAATCTGACACTGCCTAAAGAATTCTGAAGAGACCGAAACGGGTGGAAATCTGAAAGTGCAAGGTCAGGACCATACGGCGGATGCATTAACACCTCCCAGCCAAACTCTCTTAATTTTTGCTGAGTGGCTAAAGATGTGTGAGGTCTAGCGTTATCACGATGAAAAACCACACCCCTTCTGTTGATTAATTCCGGCCGCTTTCTCTCAACTTCTTGCTTTAATCTCATCAGTTGTTCGCAGTAGAGTTCAGAATCGATGGTCCTGCCTGGTGGTAAAAGCTCATAATGAATATTGCCCTTTCAACCCCACCACACACACAGCATCACCTTGTTGCGAGTTAACCCGGGTTTCGCCACAGTCTGTGAAGCCTGAACGGCCTTTGACCACGACCTTTTTCGCACGTTCTTGTCGTACGTGATCCACTTTTCATCACCAGTTATCAGCTTCTTCAAAAACGGTTCGGTTTCATTACGTCGTAATAAAAAATCAAAAATGAGTACACGGTTCATTAGGTTTCTTTCAGTGAGCTCGTGGGGTACCCAAATATCGAGCTTTTTTGTGTACTCAGTTTTATTCAAATGTGCCAAAACTTTTTTGCGGCCAATTCCCAGTGCTTTAGCTACGTCGTAACTACTGATATGCCGATCTTGCTCCACTTTTTCAAAAATGCCATCAATTTTATCCGTAATAGGGCGACCAGAGCGACGTGCATCTTTGACATCAAAATTTCCGGATTGAAAACGCTTAAACCAAATTTGTGCTACTCTCACAGACACTGCACTAGGTCCATTAGATCGCAAATTTTTTTTGCGGCTTACGTTGCATATTTACCTTTTTTGTAGTAAAATTTTAAAATGTATCGAATTTCTTCATTAGATTCACTCATCTTTACAGTACGAAAAACTAATAAAAATCACACATTTTCCTAATTTGAATTTGGAATTATCTTCTTTAAAATTTAAACTTTGAATGATACCAAAACCAGCCAAATACAAATAGTATAGCCAAAGAGATTTTATTACAAGTTCATACATACTATAATACGAAAAGACTTTTTCCCAACCTATTATATAGAAAAATAACCAGACCGAAGACAGAAGTTCCGTGATTATGACTCACGCCTGGCAAAAGAATGAGGTCGAACACAATGACCGCTCCGTATCAACGGGGTACGAACTCCGCTGGCACAACCCAAACCTGCGGCCCACACGCCGGTTGCGCCGGCGCGTGGGACGAAATCCGCGATGAATAAATTAAGTAAACCTTCCGTCGACCGAGACGCGTTCTTAGAGACCCGGATGACAAAATAACTGATTCTGAGGCATCTACATTAGACAGAGCAAACACTCCACAGATACACCAACCTCGCCGGTGAGGTCGACGAGTCCCTTGAGTCGCCGCCTACACAAGGTACAAACATGTACCTGGGTGTTTCTCTCCTATCCCCTTCCGGCCCAAGCCGAGATTCGTACCTAATGTGGTGCCCTTGCGCTAGTTGCCTTCGAAACTTACAGGGCTGAGCGCCTTCTGCACTCGCCAAAAGTTCGGTTAAGCTGCAACGGCCTCAGAGGCCAATAGCGAGTATGGCCATTAAAAAAAAAATGTTTTCTGAATCTACCACGTTTTTCTACCCTAATATAGTAACACACGTTAATGATATAAAAAGTAATTATCAAAGAAATTAACTTTTGGTTGTTCCGTAAAAGTTTTAAAAAGGAAAGTTGGTAGACTTTATACATAATTTAGGAAACACTTTGAATTACTTACAGTTAATACGAAATTAATTATCAAGTTTCACGCTTTGTGGAGTTTATTAGAGTTTCAAGGACTCTTTCGCGGCGATTCACGCGGAATCAAAAGGTCTGGGGGAGGCTAACTTAAACCAGTTTTTATTACACATTGAAGTTATTCTTGTGTGCCTGAGGTAGAAGAAATTATAAAGTTTTAAAAGAAGTTTGGCGAAACTAGATTAAAACAATGTATAGGTACTATTAGGTTTTCTACCTCTAGGTATATACAAACTCATATAATCGTTAAAATCACACTAATATTATAAAAGTTTGGATGGTTGTTTATTTATTTATTTGTTTGTTTGTTTGTTACTCAATCACGTCGTAACGGCTTCGTTTTTTTACCAATTTCGATGAAATTTGGTATGTACGTATAACCTGGATTAACACATACTGACGCTACTTTTTATCTTATTAATCAGTTCCCGTGGGATAAAAGTGAGGTGTCAAGTCAAGTTGCAACAGCGAGTTTAGCTTTATTTCTAGGTTACCTACACATTTAGTAGTGTAACGCTTACGAAGTCGCGGGGAACAGCTAGTAATATTATAAAAGGTAAAATTTGCGAGTTTCAATATTTGAATGTCTAAATCGATTTTGATTTTTTTAAAAAGCTTTTATTTAACTTGCAATGTATGTATGTTTGTCCGGGTGGAATCTTGCAACTGAATTTTAAATCAGTTATCTTTAAGCGATTGTTCTGAAATTTGGTAAATACGCTTATTTTGGATGACAATGCATGCTTAGCTATGTGACATCATTCGAATTCCAATTTGACGGACTAGTTATTTTTTCTGCACTACTACAGCATAGCTATCAAATGAAAGGGCTTGCTGAGGAGAACACGAATAATAATACAACAAAAAATCACATTTAAGGGCGCACTACACCTGGGGAGACGTTAAATCGCTTATTGAGAAACAATGTTTTGTTCAACAAATTGTGTGCTTTCAATCTGTAATTTATATATGTTATAGTAAAGGATACGTACTAGAGCGCTTGTGTTGTGAAAACACGATTCCGTAAAAATTTTTCGACAGAAAAAAATTCCAAAAATGACTCCAAAATTATCTTAAAACCGTTCTTATGCGATGAATACTACAATTTAGATCTTGTAACTTTATACAGTAATTCTACACAACATAAATAAGGGCACCTGTGTTTTAAATTTTAAAAATACCTTTTGATATTACCATCAAATGAAAATATCTAAGTTTTGCACTAATGAAACCATTCGCTCCGGACGCCCGTTCCGCGATTCAGTCTGGCCTCGGCTTTCAGACGGGGTACCCGTGACGCTTGTCGCTCCAAACGAACACGTAATTCTTAGGTAGAATTTATATTTAGTTGGTTTTTTGAAAAGACGCAGTAATGAGAAATAAACACAACAAGATAATGAAGGGACTGAATGATAAAAACCGGCAAACATATGAACCACGGCGAGATAGGACGTGCAGCGGCGCGCAGAGAAGCGGGGGTGAAATTCGAGTTTGGGCTGAGGTATAGTCAACTCTTAATCCGAAATAAGGGGTACCATCCAAGATGTATAAGATAAGATAAGATAAGATAAGATAACTCTTTATTGTACACCAAAGTAAAATACAGAACATAATTCTTACAAATAGATTTAGTACAATGGGCGGTCTTATCGCTAAAAGCGATCTCTTCCAGACAACCTTTGTATGGACTGGATCAAAATGTAACACATGACGGCGGTGCATCTATATAAATTTAAAAACATATTTACATACTATAAACCTAAATTACCAGTAATAACACAAATTTTATTTAAATAAGCAACTCTAAAAGTGGTTATGATGAATTAACAAGCAGCTACAACTTCAACACAAGGACAGATAATGGGTGTGCACTTTTGTTTTAAAATTACTAATAGACTTGGATGTTCTTATAGAGAGGGGCAAAGCGTTCCACAATCGTACGGCTGTTACAGTGAAGGATCGACTATAAAACTCTGTCGTATGGACAGGAGTTTTAAGTTGGAAGGAATCTGAAGAACGCAAATTGCGATCATTAGCCTGGTGGAGAAACTCAAAACGCTCCTTAAGATAGAAGGGAGAAGAAGGGTTAAAAAGGATGTTATACAAAAGGGACAGTATGTGTGCATTCTGGCGAAGACGGATGGAGAGCCACTTGAGCTTTGTGCGAAAATCAGAAATATGGTCATACTTGCGCAAGCCAAATATGAACCGAATACAGAGGTTTTGAAGGCGCTCAAGTTTGCTCAGTTGGGCTTCAGTGATGTTAAGATAGCAGGCGTCGGCGTAGTCCAGGATTGGAAGTAAAAGGGTCTGTGCAAGCGTAACCTTGGTAGCAGTCGGCAAGAAGTTACGAAGTCTCCGTAAAGATCCAGATGATGCAAATACCCTGCGGCTAATTTCATTGATACAGGGAACCCAGGTTAAACAGGTATCCATCTGTATTCCTAGATTTTTCACTGACTGTATAGGTACTATAAATGCAATATGGCGGGACCTCCAAGATGGCGAAGGATGTTTTCTGGTTTTCTGAAGTCATTAACAGCTGTTTTTTTTTATTTTATAGAGGTATAGTTAGTTGTTTGTGAATCTGGTCCTAGATGGTATCCAAGTAAGGTCTGATGATGGAGCCGGAAGGTGGCCATGAGAACTATGTAATAAAACGACGCAACTAGTATTTGGATTGATTTGAATCTGTTTGCGGTTCTGATTATGAATTTTATAAAAGTTTATTTTGAAAAAGTAATATTTAACAACATAACTTATTTCACTGATAGTAAGTTACACTATAAGGGCTATAAATCGTGACAAATAGTTTATTCGGTTTAATATGTTTTCAAATACATATACGTACGTGGTGCAGTGGGCGAATAGCCGGCTGAGACGCAGGAGGTAGCGGGTTCGATTCCCGCCGCGAAACCAATGTTTGCATGATCTACATATATTTGTTCCGGGTCTGGTTGTTTCTCTATATGTATTATAAGTATGTATTTACAAAAGAAATGTATATAAGTATTCTATCAGTTATCTGGTTCCATTAGAACAAGCTCTGCTTAGTTTGAGGCTAGATAGCACTGTGTGAAATGTCCAGCAATATTATAGGTATTATTATATATATATAATATATAAATAAAGTTGTAAAGTGGTCATTTAACTATAAATGACTTTCCAATAAATAACAAATGATTTATTCAGCAGTTCTGTTTCATCACGCAATGCAAGACTCATTATGAGTTTAATTAATGTATAACTGTCGTATTTGTCGTGTTCTAAGTTTTGTCTCCCTATTGCACTATTCCAATGGCTATGTTAAGTTTATTGCAATCACTTTGATCACCGATGTAGAGGGAAGGATTTCAACTCCTCTTTCTTATAATTGTGGCCAACAGTATCCTTTACTTTATGCCTACCTATTAGGAACACAAAATTAATAAAGTATTGAGCCAGTATGTCCATGTTAGCGCGTCATCCAAAGAGGATGCAAATCTAAATCAATTTAAAACAAATATTTTTTAATAAGACACAAAAAATTTGTTATTAGCAAAATTTCAATTACATTCTATATATATTTGCTTGACTATGTATCTTAATTTAGATGTACAATTTAAATTAATGAGTGCATGTACACACGGCGACACATCAAGCTATAAATTCCAGTATAAGCTGACCTCTTATTCTACGAAAAGCCTACACAATGCGAGGTCAGCTTATACTGGAACAAATAGTTTGATGTGTAGCCGTGTGTACATTAGATAACATAATCACACTAATATTATAAATGCGAAAGTTTGGATGTTTGTTTATTTGTTTGTTTGTTACTCAATCACGTCGTAACGGCTTAACCGATTTCGATGAAATTAAGTGTGTACGTAGATTATAACCTACATTAATACATAGGCTACTTTTTATCCCATACATCAGGTCCAATGAGATAAAAATGGGATGTCAAGTCAATTTGCAACAGCGAGTTTAAGAATGAAAAACAAACAACAACTAAAAATATATTACTCCTCTTTTGGGCAGACATGTAAATAGAGATACTTCTCTACTACTAAAGCTAGTGGTTCGCCTGGAACTGAGATCTCGCGAGTCTCCCAAAACACAAAAAATATACTTAGGGCCACTCTCGCAACGATGTCTAAACATATTTAGTGCCTAAGTATAATTTAAGGAGTTGTCAATCATAAAAATACGTAAAATTTAAACATGTTTAATATTTTTTTTTTAATATTGCTGGACATTTCACACAACGCTATCTAGCCTCAAACTAAGCAGAGCTTGTACTATGGGAACCAGATAACTGATAGAATACTTATATACTTTTTTTTGTAAATACATACTTATAATACATAGAAAAACATCCAGACCCGAAAAAAATATCTGTAGATCATGCAAACATTTGTTCCGCGGTGGTACCTCCTGCGTCTCAGCCGGCTATTCGCCCACTGCGCCACGGAGGTTGTCATGTTTAGTCGCTAAATACGTTTAGGGACCGTAGTGCAAGCCATCCTTAATCTTTGACTAATAAAATAGTGCCACGAAATGCTAAACCAAGGAACTTGACCTACAGTTTCATTCAAATTAGAAGTAACGGGAGTTCAAGTTGTTTGGTTTTTTTTGGAGTAGATATTACAGTTATTCTGAATTTCAGACTTTACTCTACATTTGCATACCAAATTTCAGCACTGGGGGGTCACTGGTGTACCCTGTGAATTTCAGCACTGGGGGGTCACTGGTGTACCGTGTGAATTTCAGCACTGGGGGGTCACTGGTGTACCCTGTGAATTTCAGCACTGGGGGGTCACTGGTGTACTCTGTGAATTTCAGCACTGGGGGGTCACTGGTGTACCCTGTGAATTTCAGCACTGGGGGGTCACTGGTGTACCCTGTGAATTTCAGCACTGGGGGGTCACTGGTGTACCCTGTGAATTTCAGCACTGGGGGGTCACTGGTGTACTCTGTGAATTTCAGCACTGGGGGGTCACTGGTGTACTCTGTGAATTTCAGCACTGGGGGGTCACTGGTGTACCCTGTGAATTTCAGCACTGGGGGGTCACTGGTGTACCCTGTGAATTTCAGCACTGGGGGGTCACTGGTGTACTCTGTGAATTTCAGCACTGGGGGGTCACTGGTGTACCCTGTGAATTTCAGCACTGGGGGGTCACTGGTGTACCCTGTGAATTTCAGCACTGGGGGGTCACTGGTGTACCCTGTGAATTTCAGCACTGGGGGGTCACTGGTGTACCCTGTGAATTTCAGCACTGGGGGGTCACTGGTGTACTCTGTGAATTTCAGCACTGGGGGGTCACTGGTGTACCCTGTGAATTTCAGCACTGGGGGGTCACTGGTGTACCCTGTGAATTTCAGCACTGGGGGGTCACTGGTGTACCCTGTGAATTTCAGCACTGGGGGGTCACTGGTGTACCCTGTGAATTTCAGCACTGGGGGGTCACTGGTGTACCCTGTGAATTTCAGCACTGGGGGGTCACTGGTGTACTCTGTGAATTTCAGCACTGGGGGGTCACTGGTGTACCCTGTGAATTTTGTCAAAGTTCAGTTGGTTGTTATGGCTAATAACTTAAAAATTAAACTAAACATAAACTAAAAATAAAAACGAGGTTTAAATGTACTCACAAAAAGCTTTTTTAAACGTGTCATTTGACCGGGTAGTATTCTGAAGATGATTGCTGGTCGTTTTGATTGCCCTATTCAGAGGCACTGGGTGGGGATAATTACGGGGAATATAAAACACGTAGGTAATAACATTTATTAATTTATTTGTCTGTTGTTTATTTTAATTTTAACTTACCTACTATATTATAATATTGATTTAATTTAATTTATTTTGATTGTACTTTTTTTTACTTACCCTATGCTGTCCCACTTCTGGGCCAAGGCCTCATCTCTCCACTTTTCTCGATCTTGTACTAAATCCCGAAAATCCCCATAGAAAGCGTCCAAATCATCGCGCCACCGTTTCTTAGGCATTCCACGGTGTCGCTTTCCATCCACAGGGATCCATCCAGTTACGACCCTAGCCCACCTATTTGGCTGCATGCGGGAGACATGACCTGCCCAATCCCACTTCAACTTGGCAGCCTTGATAACGACGTCAGCGATGCCGGTCCTTGAGCGCAGCGAGGTGTTCCGAATCCTGTCTATTCTTTTGACACCCAAAATGCTGCGCTCCATCGCTCTTTGGCAAACTCCGAGCCTGGACTTTTGAGATTCAGTCAGTGACCAAGACTGGGCACCGTAGGTTAGGACAGGCAGAATACACATGTCGATGAGTTGACGTTTTAGTGATAATGGAAGGTCGCCTTTCATGAATGTCTTCATGGCATTGTCGATACGACGATCGATTTCTTTATCCTGCCTGTTTTCGAAGGATGCTAACTGATCCAAGTAAATGTACTCATCGACATAGTGTATTTTCCCTGTCCGTTTACCACCACCCTACGTTTCGTGCTATTGGTCATAATTAGAGTTTTTGATCGATTCATCATTAGTCCAACCTCGAGGCTCACTGTGCTTAGTTCTTGTAGCATTTCTTGTAACTCGGATGCATTTGGGGCAAAAAGAACTATGTCATCGGCGAACCGAAGGTTTGTAAGCCTCTGGCCGCCGACTACAATACCCTTTGTTGCCCATGGGACTGCCAATGGTTTGAAAACTTCTTCCAACGTACATGTAAATAGTTTGGGTGAGAGTGGGTCGCCCTGCTTGACGCCTTTTTTGATTAGAAACTGTGGACCAGAGGACTCTAATTTTATACTGGCCTGACCTTTTCTGTAAATTATTTTAACTAAATCGATGTATGTTTTGTCTATCTATTGTCGTTCTAAAGCTGAGAATATTGCTGAATGTTTGACACTGTCAAAAGCTTTTGTATAATCCACAAAAGCCAGATACAGTGGTTTGTGGTACTCGTTATGCTTCTCTATAATTTGATTAAGTGTGTGTATATGGTCGGTAGTGGAGAAACCTGGTCTAAAGCCCGCTTGTTCTGGAGGTTGGTGATTATCCAGTATGCCACTAATGCGTTTCTGAACGACTTTGATGAATGCTTTGTAAAGATGTGACACCAAACTGATGGGTCGATAATTACTGATGTCACTCTTGTCTCCCTTTTTGTGAAGGATAATTATGTTTGAGTGACACATCTTCTCAGGCAGCTCACCGGTCTCCAGAATGGCATTATAAAGATTTGTTATGTGGGGTAACACTTGGCACACGTGGGCTCCGACTTTTAAGACTTCCGTCGTGACGCCATCCTCTCCAGGGCTCCTTTCATAACGCATTGTTTTAAGGGCATCATGTACTTCGCGATCTGTTATAAAGGGGATGTTGTCAGAGCGGGAATAATTAATTTTTACGTTTGTTTTTGCTGGATCCGAATACAAATTTCTATAAAAATTAGTGCAAATTTGTAAATATTTTTGTCTGTCGTTATGTTTGGTGTTAGTGCTATCTTTTAAACTATTTATCCAGGTTTTGCCATTTGATATTCCTTCTTTGGCTGTTCTTAAGGATGAGTTATTTTCTAGTGCAGCTTTAACCCTAAATGTGTTATATGTTCTTGAATCACGTCTGATACAACGTTTAACCTCCTTATCAAGTTTTCTATAATCCGATGAACCAATTTCTGTAACAAGCCTCTTCTCAATATGATTGTACTTAATTTATTTTAATTATTGTGGTTATGAGTTATAATTATCTGAAATAGAATGAATACAATACAATAGTCCCGATTTGATTTTATTTAACATTCTTGAACCCCAATATCTCAAAAACCCACCCACATTTTTAGCTCATTTAGTCATACCAAAATTGTGTCATCATGACCTACCTATATACCAAATTTGCCGATGATCGGATGAACGCTTCGAAAGTTATCATTGCGCAAATAAACATATATGTAGATACATACGAGTTTAGACGATTTGCCCAATTTGATTTGGAGATCTCGCTTTGCTTGATCAATAAACCCGAGATGTTAAATGATTAATGACAAATAGTCTTAATTGTGTCAATTTATCACTATTGATAATATCCCCATTCCCCATAGCCATGTATTAACACAATTGGGGTCGGTTTGTAGTTCCATTTCACGGTGTGTAGATCGAACATTTCGGCACTGTTCAATAACTACATATAAACTGAATCAATACCTTGTCCCATTCATATGGAAATTCAAGTATTCAATCAATTTTATTAGCAATTCGGAAGCGAATTGGATGGTAGTTCAAGTCATCATCATTATCAGCCACAGGACGTCCACTGATGAAAGTTCGTTCTAATAACACGTTTTGAAATCTGCCATAAAAGTAATTTGGTTTCTGAGTCACATCAATAGATGGCGCTAAAAAATAATTAAATATAGTTAGATTAGAATAGAATAGATTAGAAATTTCTTTATAAAAGATACATAGGCGAACTTAATGCTAATTAGCATTTTCTTCCAGCTAACCTTTGTGTAGTGTGGAGAAAGTGGTAGTGCCAGAAAAAGGAAATTTAATCAAGCTTTAGCTTAGAAATAAACTTACAAAAATTAAAAATAATAATAATACACATACATAAACGAAATACACAAATATATCTACATAAAGTGCTCAATTTTGTTGGGTATCTTGAAGAGAGATGAAGTATTTAAAGAGTTTGGATTTGAAGATTCCCATAGAGGCGGCCTTGCAGATTTCCACTGGAAGACAGTTCCACAAGCAGATAGCAGTCACAGTGAAAGAGTCAGTGAAGAAAGAAGTTTTATGCTCAGGCGTCTTGAATAACAGATGTTGAGAAGAACGAGAAGGGCGATCAGGTGGAAAAAGAGGAGAAAAACGTTCTTTAAGATAGCAAGGGGACAGAGGATTTTAAAGGATGTTATAAAGAAGACAGAGTATATGAGTATCCCGACGAAACCGGATTTTGAGCCACTTTAACTGTGAGCGGTACTGTGAGATGTTTTTTTTTTTTTTTTTTTTTTATGTTATTTGTGGGGAAACAGGCTTACGGCCCACCTGATGGTAAGTGGTCACCATCGCCTATTGACACCGGCAACACCCGGGGTATTGTCGATGCGTTCCCTACACTGAAGAAACCTCTTTACATTTCTCTTGAAGCGTGCCATGTCGTAGTCTAATGGGAAAACCTCAGATGGTAGCTCATTCCACATCTTGCAAGTATGGGGTAGAAAAGATCGCGTGAAGCGTGTGGTGCGCGTTACCCAATTGTCGATTATATGTGGATGAGCTTTATTGCGTTGTCGAGAAGTGCGGTGGTAAAATCTCGACGACGGGATGAGATCAAATAGCTCCTCAGAACATTCCCCATTATACAGGCGGTAGAATACACTGAGCGATCCGATGTCACGGCGTTGACTCAGCGGTTCCAGCCTGTCGGTGAGTTTGGGATCACCGATTATTCTAATGGCTCTTCTCTGAAGGGAGTCAAAACGAAGCAATTGGTACTTTGGAGCTCCGTGCCAAAGATGGGAACAGTATTCCACGTGCGGCCGAACTTGCGCTTTGTACAGCAATAGCCGTTGTTGTGCCGTAAAATACTGTTTGGCACGGTTAAGGACTCCAAGTTTTTTGGAGGTGAGCACAGCTTTTGCTTCTAAGTGACTCCCATACTGGACCTCATTAGAAATTTCGACTCCCAGAATCCCTATACTCGCCGAGACGGGGAGAGGAATGCCCTGGAACCGTGGAGCTATTGTGAAAGGGGCCTTCTTTGTGGTGAACGCACAGACTTGCGTCTTGGTTGGGTTAAAGGTGACCAGATTAAGGTTACCCCAATCTGACACACGCTCCAAAGAGCCTTCAACCTCAGACACAAGTCTTTGTTTGTTGTCTTCCACTTCCGACCGAGAGACATTAGGGCGACCAGTGTAGAAAGTATCACCCGTACTGTCATCCGCATAACAATGAAGGCCGCTTATGTGCAGCATATCATTGATGTGAAGAATAAACAGTGTGGGCGATAGCACTGACCCTTGGGGTACACCAGAGTTAATGGGTATTGAGTCCGAGCAAGAACCATCTACAACGGCTCTTATGCTCCGCCCGGATAAGAAACTGGCGACCCAACTGCAAAGTCCCCCGGGGAGGCCGTATGAGGGAAGCTTCGAGAGAAGCGCCTTATGCCACACCCGATCGAACGCCTTCGCGATGTCTAGACTAACAGCTAGAGCTTCCCCCCTACTCTCGACGGCTTCCGCCCAGCGGTGAGTGAGGTAAACTAGAAGATCACCAGCTGATCGCCCATGACGAAAGCCGTATTGGCGGTCACTGATCAGCTGGTGTTCCTCAAGATACCTAAGAAGCTGAGTATTAATTACTCGCTCCATCACTTTACAGAGTAGGGAAGTAATTGCTATAGGCCGATAGTTAGACGGATTGGTTCGATCCCCTTTTTTAGGGATTGGGTGGACATGGGTCACTTTCCAAGAAGACGGCACGATACCAGTGGTATAAGACAATTCAAAGAGGGACGTAAAGACAGAACACAACTCAAAATGTGGTCGTACTTTCGTAACCCGTATATATATTTGATGCAGAGGTTTAACAACCGCTCCAGTTTATTAAGTTGCTCCTCAGTAGCGTCGGGATAACACACATCTGCATAATCTAGGATAGGGAGTAGGATAGAATTTGCAAGAGTAATTTTAGCTGCAAAAGGAAGGAAATTATGCATGCGCTTTAGAGCGTGCATTGATCCATACATCTTCCTGCTGACTTCAGTAATGTGCTGTTCCCATGATAAGTTCTCAGTGATGATTAGGATCAGTGATAGTTAGGTTAGGTTTTGTTTGTATTTGCTTCACAACTCGAATGCATAACTTAACTACGTATTGACCGTGTCTATCCTGCGGATGATGGCCGACTTTGCCAAGATGATGGTATTGTATATTATTTATTTCTCGTAAGTGCACATTTAATAAAGTATACATTTTTACAATAATAAAAAATAATAATTTCAGACTTTCTTATGCCGAGGCCATTTTATCATCAAGAATAGAAATAATGCTTTATTGTACACCAGGAATAAAAAAACCGAATTATTGCTAAATACTTAGTACGATGGACGGCCTTATGACGTTCCCTTTAGATGGAAAGTAATGAGCGAAGCAGTAATGGAGTTGCACAGAGTTTAATTACAAATGAAAAAATAAAAAAATGTAAGATAATCAAGGTAGTAATGGATCGTATAGTAAGTCTTTTTGTAAGCATAGTTCTAACTATGTACATTCTTTTATATTTTCTGAGACGTTTAACCATATTTTCAGGTAATTTATTATCAACCGTAAATGTGTGCAAGCTTGTCTATCTCAAAACACATCCAACCTGCACTGCTGGGTGTAGGCCACTCTCTCCACTCCTGTGCCAAGTGCATCTAATGCCTTCCCGCAACTCACGCGATGTCGTCCGAAAAAACCTCCTAAAATCATATTTAGCCACTAAATACGCATAAGCATCGTTACGCAAGTCGCAAACCTAATATTATTTTGAAATGAACTGTTGGTGCATTGTAGAACTGACAAGAGTTTGTATAACTTTGCAAGCGCTAACCGGCAGACAAATCTATAATCTAATATCCTTATTTTGTAACATATTATCAGCAATCGGTACCCACATCCGCGACTTTGGTTCTGCGTCGTATTTCGATGTTGGGAATACGGTCAACTCCATCTTAAATCCTATCCTAGACAGTACCTACAGTAGAGCGGTTGCCTTCTTCGCCTAGCTTATTATCTTATTATTGTTTATTCATTCAATTTGTTTAGTTTGTGATCCGAGAGCTGGCGTTATCTAGGTCAGCGCATTTGCATAGCTATTCGGCGAGGTAATGCAGCCAGTGTCTAGGGGACACTTCCGCCTGGTAGCCGGATTTTTTGTATGAAATGTGACTTTATTTTTAGGACAAGTTTTTATTTTAACATTTTTTGGATAATGATACAATTTCAGAAGATTTTGAGATCCAATTATAAATGGTTTTAATTAGTACATAAGCATCTTGCTATTTTATTTAATGAACAATAAAACAAGACCTTTAACAATTATCTAAAACTAACAACTGAAAAGCACGTAAAACTGATATAGGTAAGAATCACTCCAGGTAAACTAGCTTTCTATAAAAAAAACCGCGTCCAAATCGGTCTATCCGTTTGATAACTACGATGCTACAGACACGTCACAGGCAAATGTAGGCTACAAACTGTAACAAAGCTCTTTTTACGATGGAATTAAAAATGGTTTCAACAAAACATACCTACTTAAATATACCTTATCTCTCCTTCCCTCTTCCACCACCGGACAAGCAAAGCAGACGTACCGAGAAGTACCACCCATACCTGGTCGGCATACCAATTTGCCGTACCAAACGATTTGTTTCAACTTTTCTTGTTAGCACAAGTAAGGAGTGGAACACATTTCCGGCGTATGTTTTTTCCGAATCAGTATAATCTCGGAGTCTTCAAGTCCAGAGTGAGTAGGTTCTTTCGAGGCAAGCGTGCTCCATCTTCGATCACACCTACACTTACCATCAGGTCAGGTAGTGGTCAAGCGCTTGACTATCATCAATAAAAAAAATACGTCCAATTAACAAAAACATGCAAAAACAAAAGGAATTGGGTACGCAAAAAGCCTATTACATAATAGGTTTACAATCTTTCTAAATAATATTTCAGATAGGATAATTATACCTGTCAGGGCAGGTAAGCAGGTAGGGCAGTAGGCAACCCGTGTGATCCCATTGTTAAAACTTTCCAGATCGGAAAGTTTACCTATTTACTTACCAATTTCAAACTTCTTGCCTCTTGTTTTTTGATCTTATCTTGTTAAAGTTTATCTCGTCTACATAAACAGGAAGTCAATTTACATGTAAATGTCTTAGACTCTTATAAGTTAAAGATATTTTGATCGTATTATCGCACGAAGACTTTGACTTTGAAGACGATAATTTTGACAAACAAAGGGTGGGAAAGATAGAGGGAAAAACTCCCTATTTTGGTACAACATGGAGATAGAATAAGCCAATTACCTACCTGATGTTAAGTGGCATCCATCGCCTATAACAAAGCATTGTCTCGTTTGTCTCGCGCCTTTAGAGCCTTCATATTATTTAGAAATTGATTCAATAGGTTTATTTCACGGAACGCCACGTAAGTATAATTGAAGACGTCTACGCTGTGGGCACCCGCATCCGCCACTGCAGCAGCTTCCGCAGCAACCTCCGCAAGGCCCGCAAGATCCGCAAGGTCCGCACATCTTTGGTTGTTGGTTGCATACTCTTCTTCAATTTGAGTTTTTATTGTGAGCCCTCTCCATCCTATCGTTGTCAAAAAAAATCTCAATGTTGCGATATTGTGTCTTTATTTATTTTATTTTGCGTTGTTCAATAAAGTATATTCATTCATACTTTCATTCAGCTAAAAAAAGGTTGCCATCGCATTAAAACCTACATGAAAACAAAAACAAGCCTGTTTGAATCGTACCAAAGCGTAGGAAAAGTAATGGAAAGAAGGCCTGATAAAGTTAAAATTCCATTGAGTGACGACAATATCATTCGTTCTGGAAATGTACGGGGGGGGGGGGGGGGGGGCGTGTCTTACACCGGACGTCCTATAGCGGATATGATGAATATTACGAGAAACAGTACAATACTTTGCAAAAATATATTTTCCTTAAAAACTAGTACACTTTATAGTAAAAATCTTGCTTCCACTCTGTGCATGAAAGAATTCCCAATTAAATTCATTCATGAATAATATACATGTTCAAATTACACCGGCACACAGTTACTGCCTGCATTTCCTCTCTTATTGAAACTGTACATCTCACCGAGCTTTAATAACTACATAAAATGAAACAGTAACACAGACAAGTATTTTTATTATATTTTTCATAGTAATATTTTTATTTTATGTAAGACTAGCTGACCAATCTGCAGCTTCGCACGCGTAGTTTTTCAATAAAAACATTACCCTCCTTTGCGCAGTTAGGTAAAAAGTAAGCCTATGTTACTCAAGGTGAATGTAGCTTTCCAATTGTGAAAGAATTTTAAAAATCGGTTCAGTAGTTTTTGAGTTTATTCATTACAAACATACACACAAAAATACAAATCTTTCCTCTTTATATTATTAGTATAGATATCGATTTAAATATGTTCATTGATACACAAAGCTAGGATTGAACTGACTTCTGCATTACGCTAAAGAGCACAGAACTAGATGCTTAGATATACTCTTTATAAGTCGCATCGGCTAGATACCAACTCTGATGTTATGACTCGCAATTTGAAAACCTATCAAATGCTTCACAGGACATAACTTTTTAATCGGCCGCTTACCGCCGCCGCCGACAGGTGGGCCGTCTGCTTGTTTCTATCTTATATTAGTTTAAAAAAGTACTCCGACGTAGTTGAGCCACCTGTTATATCCGAGACTAATATCTTATTCCAGTCCTACAATGCGTGAAAGTGAACAGTTTTTAATGCATTATAATTCGGTCAAAAATGAAACAATTTAGACGTAATTTTCTTTAGTCCATCACTGTACAACAGATTAAACCAATTGCTTAACATTTATCCATTACGATACTACAAATGCAAGTTGAAATGTTTAGAATGGCTGTTATCCTTATCCTACGATGACACTGAAAATCTTCTGCTTTTTGCTGAATAACACACATTCGCTACAAACACCCTAGACTACATTTTTCACACACTTACACATCCTTACATTTGTACACATTGCACACACGCTTGTAATCTACTATTCCTGTTATTATATATTTGTAAATCGTATCGATACTCGATTCTTTTAAATTGTCTGTTTAACATTAAATTAACTTTAGTCTTTCGTTAACTTAGCTTCTCTCTTAGTCTAAATATTGAACTCTTTATTTGTTAAGGTTTATGGAGGAGGGCGTTGATGCCTGCGACACAGTATTTTTTACTCCTGCAGGTATCACCGTTTTCATATTGTTTCTGTACGCTATTTATGTACTAAATAAAGACATTTTGATTTTGATTTGATTTTATTATTTATTGCACACAAGAAAATATATGTAAAATTATATAAAAAGAGGACATGTACAAAGCCGAGCTAAGAAAAGTTTTCTTCCAGCAAATCTTTGAAGACAGAGAGAGATGATTTTAAAGGTACGAAAACCCAAAACTAATATGAACTATACCTAAAATATGATCTAATATTATAATTATAAAAATAAATAAATTATATGTATCTTATAATTATACCTTATGTAAATATATACCTATAATAATACAAAACTACAGAGAAAGATAGTGCTCTTTAACTTTCCGTTTGAAAATGTTATTTCTTAAATGTAACTTGTTATGTAATGTTATAGTAATGTTATTTAAATTTTCCTTTTTGTTATATATTCTAAAAGGTAACAATCACCCTCGTTTCTTGCCTTTCTTTCCTGGCTTGGTCACGAAGGAACAGCCAACAAATTTGATGTTTCAAACTGACCCATGTGATTTTGATGAATAAATACATTTTTGATTTTGATAAGCGGTCACACATCCCCATAATGGCCGCGTGGAATATTGCTTAACTCGTTGGTATAAATATAATACATTTCATTAGTGTTTATTCCATAACTTACTAGGGGTCAAAATTCAACTTTTCAGTGGGTGTCTTCGAGTAATGTACAGCTGTAACTACGGACAGACAGACAGATGGGCATGGCTAAGCCATAATCTATCTAATCTATTTTTAGGGTTCCGTAGACCACTGGGAACCCTACAAAATAGAGTTACAAGTATACCTAAAGTTCTTAAAATTAAAATGCATCAATTTGTATAGTAAGGGCGAGTCGAGCGATATAGTTCTTAGTATAAAATGCTTTTAGTTCTGTCCGAGTGCGGCGATTCAATTAGAACTTAATGCAAGTGGGCGTGAAACGGACGCGTAGCGGTCTACGCTGTAGCACCTCTACGCCGTAGCACCTCTACACCGTAGCACCTCTAAAGCGTAGAAGCTTAATACATTTTCTTACCCAAAATGTTAAAGTGTGAAATAGAGACATTTAAACGTGGCTAAAGTCTCTCTATCTTTGATTTAATTGATAGTACATTTGTTCGTCTTTATACTAATTCTTTCTTGGTCACATTGCGCAGATCAGTGACCAGATAGTCGTGAAAACGTTTTTTCAATTCAATTCAAATTATTGAATGCGAAAGTGGGTATTAAATAGCAGCAGGATGATAAAATAAACGTAAAATTCATACCCTCCATAATCGGCTAATAAGCATTTATTATTATTAATATAAATTATGAATATGATTATTAAATTCAATTATTAAAAATGTCAATGGATTAAAAGTTAACTGTACATAAAATATTTTTTATGTAAATATTATTATATTATTTATATGTATTATGTATTTCTGTTTAAAATATTAGTATAGATGGTTAGATATAATAATATAGTAATTAATATTTAAATAATACATACTGCATGATTTTAAACAGACTTTCATTCGCTTTTCCTCAAATATTTTCGTTTGTTTACAAATGCAGGCTGTATCCAGCGTATATTTTTACATATTTATATAATTAAACAGTAACTGAGCTATACATATTTTTTTACAATTTTATTTCACACTATCTGACCACTAACGCCACGCGGACTACGCAGATTCGCACACGTAGCTTTTCAGTGAGCACATTACCCTCATTCTGCGCAGATGGGTAAAAAGTAGCTTATATTACTCATGGATAAAGTAGCATTCTAATGGTGAAAGAAAGAAATCGGACCAGTAGTTTTTGAGTTTATTCGATACAAACATACAAATATCTTTATAATATTAGTGTAGATTAACTTCATAACCGTTAAAGAGGCCAAAACGACATTTAAATACATAAATAAAATATAAATAATGTTGGAAATTTCACACGGCGCTATCTAGCCCCAAACTAAGCAGAGCTTGTTGAGAACCAGGTAACTGATAGAATACTTATAAACTTTTTTTTTGTAAATACATAAAAAAGTGGTAAAAATAGGGGTAAAAAAGTGTCATATAAAACCTCTCGTGATTAAAGGACGATCCCTAATATAATAAACAAACTTGGCATTTCAGAAACACGTCAAAGTTTCCCGATTGCGATGTTATGAATGTTATGGAAAGCTCATGGTTACACGCGTCAATATTACCTAAGTGGACGTACATACGGTTATCTCGTAATATATTTACCAATTGTTTAAAAAAGGTCCAGTGATAATTCTTTACCACGTTGCCCGATTTTAATGATTAATTTTTATTAGAAAGGATGTACTTCAGTCAGTTCGTTAAGATTTGATGATAGAATCCATGAAAAAATCATAAAACTCTTTAATTGGCAAAGGCATCTCAGCATATTTTGTAGATTTGGATTTTTGAAGTCGGTTGTATTTTTGTTAAAACAATTACTTGACAAAATACTAGCCCATGATGTCCCACTGCTGGGCAAAGGTCTCTCGGCACTCCTCCGTTGTTCTTGATTGTGTGCTATTGCTGTCCATAGGAAATGCGTCCAAGTCATCGCACCAATAATTTTTAGGCCTTCCATGATCTTTGTCTCATTACTCATTTATTACTGACTAGTAGATGATACACACACTAGTCACAGTTTTAAGATACTGAGGTGTTATGGACAACAGACTTCGCTTAGTTTCTCAACCAAGTTTGACATAATCTAACCGGACTGATTGTACTGATCAACAACTTAGAGATTCGAACTGATACCGCGGTCGGGGTGGGGGGCATATGGGCATTCGATATGCTTATCGTGCGGGCAAAATAAATGTAACTGTGCTGCTATCAAAATTTCGAATTATGGTACGCGAAATTACATGAACATGAACAGTATTTACATTATTTATCTCGATATCGAGTTAAGGTGCCTCTACACGTACGTGCATGTTCGATGATCTTGCATAATGGAATTTCGGTGTGGTCGACGTTTTCACGTTTTGTGAGCATTTCCTTCGAGTATGATTTATCCCACACTAATATTCTAAGCCCGGCTTGCAACCCCTAAACATATTTAGCAACTAAACATGTTTAAATTTGACGTATTTGTATGATTGACAACTCTCTAAATCAGATTTCGAGTACATTTCGAAGAGTGTGCGGTGGAACTATTTAACCTAATCTCACCATCTAAATTCTATCATCGAACAACCAGACGCTCAGCGGTGCGCTACCGCTATATGGTTGAAATACCTCCCATTTGCACAAAGTGGTTCTCTTCGACTTTTATTATGCGCACCGTCAAAGAGTGGAACGCCTTGCTGGAGTCTGTGTTTCCTGATAACTACAACCTGTGAGTCTTCAAGCCGCGAGTTAATAGGTTTCTTTTAAGCAAGCGTGATCCATCGTAGACTGGATCATCACTTACCATCAGTCGAGATCGTGGTCAAACGCAAGCCTAACTCGTCGGGTCACTAAATACGTTTAGGCATCGTTGCGTTAATCAACCTGAATGCGCAAGTTTGAATGTTTGTTCCTCTCGAACGCCAAACTTACAGAACCGATTTGGCTAAAATTTGGAACACAGGTTGATAATAAAAAAAATAAAAATATATTATTTCAGACAAATACAGTCCATATCTTATGACTAAAACTCACACAGAAAATAAAATAACGATAAGAACAATTAAATATACAAGAATAAAATAGGCAATGGGTGAAAATATGTGACTAACTGAGGAAATTATTCCCTTCATTAATCACCCTTCGCACAAGACACTTCCAAAGCAGAGATGTGCAGCACTCAGCCACCGTCCTCAGGATGCTTTTGCGACTGTCCCGAACTCTGCTCATCAGCGATACCTACTGTTTTTTTTGCGCATGATGGCGTGAAAACCATCTGTGTAACATAGTGTACATCTGTGTAGTCATAGTGATAGCGGGCAAACCTCCCCGATACACTGCAGTATCGGGGCAGCCGCAACATCATCTGGAAGATGTCATTCGGACCCACAGACTTCCCGTGTAAAAGCTCTGACAGTAGGTACGCATAAAAAAGGTAACTTTAATTTGTTAAGTACAACGGGAATCTACGGGCCAACATGTTACCTCGTACCGCCAAAGCCCTACGCTCCCTCTCAACATCTACATCGTCTAGGTCGTCGGCAAGAAAATGTCTCAGATATATAAATTTCTGAACACGATTTAAGTTCAAGCCGTTTAGGGTTATATGCAGTGTATAACCGTGACATTTACCGGCGGCCTCAAAAACCATGTATTCGCTTTTCTTCGCATTATATATAAGCCCGTGCTCAACAGCATAGGCTTCACAGACCCTCAGCAATTCCCTGAGACCCGCCACCGTCGGGCTCAGCAGCACCATGTCATCGGCGTAACTAATATTGTTGTAGCTAACGTCGTTCATCCGGCAGCCGACACGCATTCTGCTATGTATAGATGATGACCTGGAATAGGATATACTCGTAGGATGTTTCTTTTTACCCCATAAATCAGTTCCCGTGGGATGGAAATGAGATGTGCGGAGCCGCGGGAGGCAGCTAGCCTGTCTATGTGTTGATCTTGTTCGATTAAATGCAAAAATGTCTAGCGTGTACGTAGGTGCGGACTTACCATTATATTTGACGTCGATACCCTTCTTTCAACGTCTGAAGGGAGGAATCGATTATAATGGATGAAACCTTTGGGAGAGATTCAATACAAGTCTGATAGGTATCTATTATAAATTTATGCAAAATTTATATACAACGAGGAAATTACGCCTGAAACGATATTTGGATATATATGGAAAAATTCTATTTACGAATTGACAAATTTCGTTCAGCCATGTTCGGTTTATTTTTATATTTTTTTATTATACATTTTTCCGTTTTAGCTCGCCGTATAAATCAAACCATATATGGTACTTCCCGTTGACCTAGCATCATCAAATTTGGTAAGAAGTGAGGTCTCACAGCAAGTAGCAACGTAAAAGAAAAATCCGAAAATGGTTAATTTATAGTTTTAGCACTGAAACAAAATTAAGATGCGAGAGTCAGACTCACACATGCCCGGATTTTTTAATAGGTATGTATTTACAAAAAAAGTATACCTATGAGTATTCTATTCTATCAGTTATCTGGTTCCCACAGTACAAGCTCTGCTTAGTTTGAGGCTATATAACGTTGTGTGATATGTTCAGTATTTTTTATTAATTGTTTTTACCCATTATTTGTACGTCTGTCCTCTATTTCTGATTTTTTAAAATGTTTTCTTGTGTACAATAAAAAATAATAAACATTTACAAAACCGTAGGCAAAATCCAGTGTACTAATAAATAAGAATTTGAATTGAAAGCTAGTTTTGAGTGCGGTCGCAATTAGCAATTCAATTCAAATCAAAACTCAGAAACATTCCAAACAAGTTGAACAAACAAACTTGTCAACTTGACGCGCGTGTAGCGAGATAATGTTGATAATATATTATATGTGCAGGAGGGGCACGGGGGCACGGGGGCACGGGAGCACTGCAGCTTATACTTTAACCGAATTGTTATTAGCTTGGCATACACGGAGGGATCACAGCCCGACAGATCTGCTTGAATTGAATGCCTGGCGGACAGAACTGCTGGTGTATGGTGAGAACAGGCACAGATTTACCTGCCTGTCAGCCTGTCCGCTGCCCGCTGCCCGTGCTCAATACGACCGTATCGGGCATGGACAGGCAGACCAACCGCATCCAACTGTGCGTGAGTGCGTAGCAATGTGACAGATGTGCCGCCAGATTGCATCTCAGTCGCGCACTAACACATTAATATCGTTTTGTCACAAGCACATGTTTTATCACGTTTCGTCATAGCATTTAGTGATAATAAAGTGTTTTAGAGAATTTTTATAAGTATTTACAGTCTTAATGGAAGGTCAAATATAAGGAATTGTACCTAAATTAAGAAGTAAGTGAAGCAACGAGCACCATACATATTTACATTATGTGATGGAATTACGATGAGCTGATGCCCAGAGACGGGTTATGGCACGGATCACGGATCTGATCTGAGTCGAGCCCGACGGGTAAATCGGTCCGTGTAGGCTAATAAAAGCTTTGGTTAACCGTTTTTTAGGGTTCTGAACTAAAATAGTACAAACGAAACCCTTGTGATGCCACCTTGTCAGTCTGTTCGTCAGTCACAGCTTATTTTTAGCAAATACTGAAGCTTGAAGTTTGTAACGTTTTTAAAAAATACCTTTAAAATATTTAAAGTAAAATAAATCGAAAGTGTATACTGTGTTTGAGCTCAATCTAACAATGTTATTAGGTTTTGAAATATTGTGTGTCGGCGGGGCACATAGCTCGTGGAATTGACGGCCGTTGGGGCAGAAAGGTTCACGAGTGGAGAGTACGCACTGCAAATCGTAGCGTAGAACCTCCATTAGATGTAAAGACGCCCTAATTAGGGTTGCTGAGAGCCGTGGGATGCAGGTCGCTTAAGATCGATCGCTCTGGAAATCTATGGGAAAGGCCTATGCTCAGTAGTAGATGTTCTATTGTTGATGACAATATCTATAAGCACAGTATGTTCGAGTAATATACATTTGCATTGGAAAATTGTGTTTATTCAATTCCTAAGAATGAGTGCAAACGGACAATTGAATTAGATCGCTAAAAGTCACACCCGACCCCAGCGAGCGGCGTCGGCGCCAGTGCTAGTGCTAAGTGCACTCTTTGTGAGGTAAATTGATTTTATTTACTTTGAATGCGATTGTGTTATGGCGCGAGGGAGAGGCGGGAGCGATTTCAAATCAAAAGAAATTCATTTATTCGCAAGAACACTTTTGATACCTAGTATAATGCTTACCTATGGTTTTTGGTGGTATCAACATGATTTTATAACAATACTAG